>CANSZD010000683.1:0-202500 GCA_947648045.1 Beta corolliflora | reverse complement strand
GCAATCCAAGCTGTAGCGCCCCGTTGCGAATGCTTGAGCCATGACCCATCAATTCGAAAGAGAACCTCCGGCATCAGCTGACTATTATGACCAAATGTGGCATACAAAAACCCCGGAGGGGGGCCTCCAGCCATTGGCACCCCCAAATGCCCTTGAGGCTCCTGTGAGAAACTGGAATATTGTTGTTTGCCTGCATCGATATGTTGTTGAAGTACCTCCACTGTAGCACGAATACGGCGGAAGATCTGATCATTCCTTGTTTTCCAGAGAGCCCAGATATTAGTTATAAAGTCACGCAAAAGGGAACTATTAGGCCCTTCAAGTTATGTAAATCTAAGAATATGTTGTAGAAGCCAAGTCTCAAAAGAGGAAGAAGCACTATCAATATTAGGAATTAACAAATTCGTATTAGTAGCCCAAGCTTCCAAAGCAAGAGGCCATTCTCGAAAGAGGTGTTGTCGAGATTCTAGCTCATTTAAACAAATAGGGCAGGATGCCGAATCTCCAAGTCCCTGACGAAATAAGTTTTCCGAAGTCGCAAGACTATTATGCCATAGCTTCAAAATGAGAAGCTTCCATTTTGGCATGATGTTCAAGCTCCAAAGAATGCAAAAGAAACGCAAATGCAATGGAGTTGTCATGCTATAGATGTCATGCTGCTGTTGTTTAAGAACAAGAGCGTAAGCTGATTTGGTGGAAAACTGACCAGTTTTGGTATGAGGCCATTATAACCCATATTGGGTGGTTGAGTTGTTGGGGAGTTCCATACCTAAAATTTGGCAAGCACTGGAAGGGATAAAGTATGCACGAACTCTCCTACTCGCCCATTCTTTACCATTTGTGGAGATAAGATCTGCAACTTTTAATCTAGCGGCCATATGTAACGGAACATCATCCTTCATAATTGGGGTTTGGCCGTGCACCCATTTTTCCTTACCTGTGAGGATATCTCTACCATTGCCAACTTTCCAAGCGCAGTGCTTCCTTAAGGTGGTAGTGGCCTTCAAGATACCACGAGAGCCCCAAGACATAGTAGTTCTGCATGCACTCAAGCAAGTGGTGTGATAAACTCGGGAGAGGAGTAGTTGGGGGTTCCGTTGTATACGCCATGCCTTTTGCATCAAAAGAACATCATTAAATACCCCAATGCTGCGAAGTCCTAAACCTCCCAATCCTTTTGGGAGGTGTAAAAAAGCACGTTTGCGCCAATGTATGCCTTGATTTGTAGCGCCTTTCCAGAAAAAGCGCACTAAGAACTACATGTTTGTACGAAACTTGTTCGAAGCGTAGGTTGATTTTAGTCTTGAAGTTGACTGCAATTACCTAAGACATCTATAATTTAAAAGCATTAGGTGTTGTTTGTGATACTTTCAGACTTCTCCTATATCTTTTGTTGATTGTCATAAAGAGGCGAGCTGTTTCCATCTGATTGAATCTAGAATTGTGAACTAGAACCAAATTCTCTAAATGCTTGAAATTAATATCCAGTTATCAACATGTTCCGCTGAATGCTTCTGATTATTGAGAACTGATTATGTTAGATATGCTACAAAGATGTTACAAGGATCACGAATTTGACTACTAGAAACAACAATGAACAATCTTCTAGGCGCGATACGCTTTCCCAAAAGCAATATTCCGACCCTTACTTTGAGCACGGGTTACACGGAATTCACTCTCGAGATACAAAGAAGAAACAACAATGATCACGCTCACTATGATAATCGTTAAATGAGAATAAGTGTGTGAAAGAATTTAATGTGATGAACAATGAACTTGTGCTTTTCAAGAGAGAGAGTTTTCTCTTATTGCTTTCATAAACATGTATAAGATAATGAATTAGAGTCCCTTGAAACACAGGAACATCCGGTATTATATGACAAATAACCGTCACAAACCAACCGAAGAGACGCGAAAATAAGACAGCGCAGAGGAGGAGCTGGCGCTCCACGCAGGAGCGTGCGCTCCTCGCGCACTCTTATCAGTTTCCGCGTTCTTTAAAATCCCTGCCAATTCTGTTCACTCGCTCTAACCGAGCGAATGCTTTCAATACATCTAATACTCTAAATCTCCAACAATCCTCCCCCATTTAGAGTATCCAATTATATTACTAGCACACACATCATCATTACAAAAACAACCTCATGCATAAATGAAAGTGTACAAAGACTTGAACTTCCACTTAGTACAATACACATTCCAAGAATTCGTATCCAAATGGTGTCGTTAAACGTTTGAACCATTAGCAATACATAATGGACACTTGAAGATATTATACACACAAGATTAAATACTTGTTCTCATTATATACTTGACACTAAAATAGCCATGTGTCAGTATCATTCATAAGTACATCAAAGCTTTGCCCACTAGCTCCTTGAAGCGGCCAAACCTCGCACTTACATAGGTAGATCTCTTAAATGAAACATGCTCCTGTGATAGAGCATAATGCAAGAGACCTATTAAGATTATATAACCTCTTAAATCATCACATATTTAAAGAACTTTACCTTGGATGATTACATTAGTTCTTTCAATCATCAAATAAGGAAATTAATCTTATTGAACTCAAGACCCAACGTCTTATTGGGCGTTAAGTTAAGATTTCCCTACTCGTGATTATCAATGGGCACCAATCCTAAACCGATTGCCATCCGTTTTACCGTATCTCTAGATAATGCCGCTGTGAAACAATCCGCTAGATTATACGTAGTTCTCACTAGGGGTGCTTATCGACGAGCCCGAATAGCACTGGGCTCGGCTCGAGCTCGTTTAACTTTTCATGGGCTCGGCTTGGCTCGTGAGCTCGACGAGCTTGGGGGAGCCGAGCTCGGCTCGAGCTCGTTTAACTTTTCATGGGCTCGGCTCGGCTCGTGAGCTCGGCTAGGCTCGAGCTCGTTTTCAGGCTCGGCTCGAACTCGGGTTCGATTATGGGCTCGAGCTCGTTTGGGAAATTTATTTTGCGAAAAATCTGTATATACCTTAGTTGAGTTAATATTTTAAAAGAAATACTTAATATAATTTTTAATATATAAATAATTTTTTAATATAAAATATTCTTTTAATATAAAATATTTTTTTAGTATAAAATGAGCTTTGCTTAGCTCAGCTCGGCTCGTTTAAGTCTCGAGCCGAACCCGAACTCGAGCCGAGCCACAACGAGCCGAGCTTTGACCGAGCTTTGACCGAGCCGAGCCCGAACTGTTCGCGAGCTTGTCAGGCTCATTATCATCCCTAGTTCTCACATAGTCAACAGTGATAACACTATCTTTAATTTGATAAGTCCTTGGACATAACTATGTCTCACACTAATGTGTCTCGACTTACCATTATATACTTGACTATAAGCTCTTGCCAATGCTGCATCACTATCACAATGTGTAGCAATAGGTGAAATCGGTTTTGGCAACAAAGGTATCTCAAACACGAGATTCCTTAACCACTCCGCTTCTTTGCTTGTCGATGACAAAGCGATAAACTCTGATGTCATTGAAGAATCCGCAATGCAAGTTTGTTTCTTGGAAGCCTAAGATATAGCACCTCCCCCAAGGAGGAATACCCATCCACTTGTGGAGGAATGATCTTCTCTATTAGAGATCCAACTTGCATCTGAATACCCTTCTAAAACTGAAGGATATCCACTGGAGGATAAACCATAATCCATGGTTTTCCTCAAATACTTTTAATACTCGACGAATAGCTTGCCATTGTTCCATATTAGGATTACTATTATATCTAGTTAATTTCCCCACCGTAAATGCGATATCCGGTCTAGTACTTGTCATAGCATACATCAAACAACCTATAACCCTCACATACTCAAGTTGAGACATGACATTACCATCATTTGGCAACAATTTTTCACTTGGGTCCATAGGATTTGAAACAAGAGAACAATTACTAACATTAAACTTCTTGAGCACTTTCTCAATGTAATGAGATTGTGACAAGATCAATTTTCCATTGTCTCTCTTAATTCTTATACCTAAGATGAGATCCGCCTCCCTTAAATCTTTCATGGAGAATTGTGAAGATAGAAAGGATTTTGTCCACTCAACTTGTGACAAATCCGTTCCAAATATCAACATGTCATCTACATATAGACAAATCACGACACCATTACCGTTGTCATCAAATTTGCTATATACACATTTGTCTGAATTGTTCAATTTGAAACCATTAGACAACACAACCTCATCAAACTTTTGATGCCATTGCTTTGGTGCTTGTTTTAGCCCATACAAAGATCTAATTAACTTGCATACTTTATGCTCTTGACCTTTCACAACAAACCCTTCCGGTTGTCGCATGTAAACCTCTTCCTCTAGTTCTCCATTCAAGAACGCTGTCTTGACATCCATTTGATGGATCACAAGCTTATGAATAACCGCAAGAGCTATTAATAGCCTTATGGTAGAGATTCTAGCAACGGGTGCATATGTATCGAAATAATCAATACCCGGTTTTTGTGAAAAACCTTGAGCCACAAGACGGGCTTTGAACTTATCAATAGTCCCATCCACCTTCATTTTCTTTTTGAAAATCCATTTACACCCTATTGGTTTACACTTAGGAGGTAAATCAGCTAGAACCCAAGTGTTATTTCCCATGATGGAATCCATCTCATCATCAATTGCCTCTTTCCAAAAAGCGGCAGCTTGAGACCTTATAGCCTCATTAAACGTTAAAGGATCCTCTTCCATATTAAATATATATGGAAACTTAGTCACTATGGAACTCCTTAATCCTTCAACCAAATATACATGAAAATCCGGGCCGAAAGATTTCTCTTTTCTCGCCCTTTTACTTCTCCTAGGTTGTGATGATGTTGATGCAACATTCTCATCAAGATTTTGTTCATCAACTTCTCGATCGATGTTGGTTGGATCAATTTCAACTCCTTGATCAATGTTAGTTTGATCAATTGCTTGAATATTGGTATAAGGAGTAATATCCTTTAGTCTAGGAATTGATGAATATCTGTTTTCATAAAAAATTGCATCTCTTGACTCCACAATAGTGTGAATTGACCAAACATCATTTTGCTCTATAACATAAAACCTATAGGATTTGCTATGAAGAGCATACCCTATAAATACACTCAACTCCCTTTTCACCCAACTATTTACGTTTGGATTCCGGCACTTTTACAAATGCCCTACATCCCTAAACTTTGAGATAACTCAAGTTTGGTTTTCTTTTATACCAAAGTTCATATGGGGTAACCTCGTTCCTTTTCATTGGAACTCGGTTTAAAATATGACAAGCTGTTAAAATAGCTTCTCCCCAAAAACCATCACTTAAACCTGAATAGGATAACATAGAATTTACCATTTTTTGCAAAGTTCTATTCTTTCTTTCCGCTATACCATTTTGCTGTGGTGTATAAGCTGCGGTTGTTTCATGTCTAAGGTAGCACCGGAGACTAAATTTCTCCTAAGTTCCGGAGCATACATCACATATCTTAAAATAAGAGGCTTTCCGGAACTAAAAACTAATTCTACTTATCCTATACCTAGAACTTAGCCGTAGAATCATTTTCCATGTAAAGAACTTCTCCATTGTCAACCTCCTTGAAGGTCTTGAATAGAGACCGCTCCTTGCATACATGTCTTGATGCTCCCGAATCGATCCACCATGAACAATCATCTTGTACACAAAAGATTTCAGATTTCATACACACAAAATTCAGATTTGAATTAAGTGAAACTTGTGTACTCATACCTTGTTTGGCATTCCCACCATTCTTTTTGTTCATTTTCTTCTTCCAAATGGTGCAATCCTTCTTGAAGTGACCAGGCTTTCCACATTCCCAACAACCTCGTTGAGCACCTCCACCAAACTTAGGCTTCTTCCCATTGTTGGCTTTGTTGAAATTGTTAGCCCTCTTCTTAGGATTAGAAGACTCCTTTGATTTACCATCCTCCACCATATTAACGGTGGAAGAATTAGAATTGACATCCTTTTGTCCATCTTGGACCCGAATGCCCTCTTCAATCCAAAGATGAGCACCCAATTGTTCAACATTCATATCATCTTTCTTATGCTTAAGAGAATTCCTTACATCTTTCCAACTATGTGGCAATTTATCAATAATAGAGGAAACTACAAAGGTCTCATCCATCACTATGTTGTGTTGTTTAAAACTCCCTAAGACTCTTTGAATTTCATGAAATTGTTACATAATAGGCCTTGAAATTACTAACAAGAAATTTCTTGCTAGAAGCGTCCTCGGCCATATACTTACTTTCTAAATTATCCCAAAGAATCTTAGCGGATTCAACAAATTGATAAACATCAAACAAAGTGTCAGACATACCGTTAAGGATGTGACCACGACATATGTAATCGTCGTTCTCCTATTTGTTTCTCTTCCTAGTTGCTTCAACAGTTTCATTTTCCACTTCATCGGGTTTGGGAGTACTTAGGACATACGCCACACTTAGAGAAGTAAGGAGGAAGTGCATCTTCTTTTGCCATCTACGAAAACCCACGCCTTCAAACTTGTTTAGTTTGTGAAAATTCGCTGTCATCTCACGAACCGTAGTCATCTTCGATAGATATTGCTTTTGGATTGTTAGATATGCTACAAAGATGTTACAAGGATCACAAATTTGACTACTAGAAACAACAATCTTCTAGGCGCGATACGCTTTCCCAAAAGCAATATTCCGACCCTTACTTTGAGCACGCGTTACACGGAATTCAGTCTCGAGATACAAAGAAGAAACAACGATGATCACACTCACTATGATAATCGTTAAATGAGAATAAGTGTGTGAAAGAATTGGATGTGATGAACAATGAACTTGTGCTTTTCAAGAGAGAGAGTTTTCTCTTGTTGCTTTCATAAACATGTATAGGATAATGAATTAGAGTCCCTTGAAACACATGAACATCTGGCTTTATATGACAAATAACCGTTACAAACCAACCGAAGAGACGTGAAAATAAGACAATGCAGAGGAGGAGCTGGCGCTCCACGCAGGAGCGTGCGCTCCTCGCGCACTCTTATCAGTTTCCGCGTTCTTTAAAATCCCTGCCAATTCTGTTCGCTCGCTCTAACCGAGCGAACACTCCTTCATCAATGTAATAAATACATTAATAAACTCTATAACTCATGTTGATTTGAGTCACGCCACCATAACTATTGCGACTCAAAACCACGTGACATGAAACCAATACATCTAATACTCTAAATCTCCAACAGATTATGCTGGACTTGAAATACTCTATAGTTCAAACTCTTTAGTAACCTTTCTGTACGCATGTTTGGCTCATATTTAAGACTTATATGGATTCATGGTCTTGATCCTTGAAAAATAAAAATAAAATGTAAAGGCTTTTGCTTTTATAGTCTCACAAGTCTGACGCCTCTAGAGACTCTGACTCTTTGATTAACATAGATGGACAGGTCTTGGAGTTAATATATATTGTTATGTTACTCTTAGCACGAGTACGAGTGTAGGGTATGGTATGCCTACATGGACTCAGAAAATATAAAGGACACTGACCTAGAATTGGAGGACGGGGACAAGATATGAATGAATGATGAGAAATATTATGGTTTATGATAGACTTTTACATGAGCTTTGCATTATGCCTATACATATGTATACATTATAGTTTGACTTGTTTGTTAGTTCTTCTTGAAATTCTGATCTCAAACCCATTTGTGAGGATAAACTGAAGGAATTGTGTCCTCGACTCTAATGCAATTACTAAATATAATATGGATCATATTATGGAGATAATAATTCGTTTAATTGGGTCGTCTTTACCTCTTGCTAGAGAATGTTATAGACCTTTGGGTTAGTAAATAATAAACCCAAAGCCCACTTGAATGGATCCTACAAGGTCACACATTATATTTGGATCAACAAAAGAAAACCTAAAGCCCATAATGAGCTGTAGGGTGGCCGGCCAAGAGAGAGGAAAAGGAGAGATTGCTTGACCTAATTATTCTTATATATTAGTTAGGTAATCACAAGAGAAATAATACAGTATCTCTTAATATTTTTCTCTCTCCTCTTCTCTCTCTCAAAGTCACGTTATTTTACTCCAAGAAAAGAAGAACGCTTTCTTCCTTCCAACTAGCATTGGTGGAGTGTTGATCCGGATTGGTGGACCAAGTAGAGGAATCACATCTGAGGTTCTTTCTCCAAGTTCTTGGCGATTCTTTGTGGAAATCACGCATCATAGGTTATTTCTAAACTATTTTGTGATCCTTGATTGTATATGCATGAGATCCTGTTTTAAGTGCTTATTAATATGATTCATGAAATTCCGCTTAGAGTACTTATAATCCTACAGTGGTATCAAAGCATCCCCTTACATATAGTTTTTTGGTCATAATATGCTTTAATTTGATGTGTTTATGGCTAATTTTAATTTGATTAAGGGGGAGGAATTGAATTATGGGTTGCATAATTGGAATTGATTAAATGAAGATTTAATTGCTTAATATTTTTTTGTATTAGCCGAAATTTATTTTGAAAATTATTTTGAAGATTTAATTGCTAATACTTGCATTTAGTTATTCACCACTATTTTCGCTATCGCGCGCGTACCAACAACTAGTAGTGTTAAATGTCGAATGTACCATGAATTTGTGACTTAGGATTCTTTAATTTTTATCATTCAATGATTACACGCTTCATATTATCTTCTTAAATAAGGTGAAACGAATGCATCAACCGTTAGAATATTCTCTAACAACGCTCTTTTTACAGTCAGGGATTTGAAGGCAACTTGTTATATTTTTCATTCGAAACCAACGTGCCAACTTGGTTAGTCAACTTCCACTTGTACCCCCATTTACCACTTGCAGATTTTGTTAAGAGTTCGTCGAGACCCACGCAGCAGCAACCCTAGCCGAGGAATGCATATAGCATGTCCGCCATGCGACTTTTTACGGTCGCGGAAGATAGCGCGTAAAGTCCAGCTTAATGTTGTCTTTTTCGTGTTTGACTGAGCTAGAGCATCGTTGTTAATTAACTTGTCATTTGAAAAATTAAAATATATTTCCTTCGTTTTTTTTACTTATAACAGTTTCACTTTTACACTATTCACTAATTTCACTTTGTTTATCTTTGGTGATTTATAGTTAAGGAAAAATATATGGGAAATTCCCAATGGTAGATTCATATTCTTGAGAATTCCCAATGGTAGATTCAACTTCTTTTTACCCATTGCTAGGCCTCAATTTTCCTAATTAACCCAAAAGTAGCATTAATGAGCCTTAAACGTTAATTTCATGTTTAGTTTTAATACTTTTGTTAAGTTTTGCCTTAACCATGGTTTACTTCCTTTGTTTTTTGTTTTTTACATGCAATGTTTTCCATTGCACAAGGAGTCAAGGACAAAGGAGAGGAGGGAGATAGAAAGAGACGAAAAAAATCCCATGTGCTAGAAGAGAGAAAAAGATAATATATTGCAAAAATAGAAACGTTGTAAGTAATAGAGAATTGCCAAAAATGAAAATTGTTGCAAGTAAAAAAATAAAGAGGAAGTATTACTTTACTTGGAGGTTTTTTTTCTCTCTCCTTCACATATATCACAAGGGAGTCGATATGAGCAAGACCAAACACCTGGTCAAATTTCAAGCACCGAATCTAGTTGACCCGGTTCATAATTGTTTGTAACCAAAATGAAACCTTATGGTATCGACTCCTAAATACTCGATAATTTTATATTTCGTAAATAATACTAATATATTTGTGATTATACTTGCACTTATTTTTAAGAAACAAAAGTAATTAAATCCACATCGATCCTGAAAGCCAGATACAAGTATACAACTATAATTTTTATCATACACTAGGATGTACCATGAGCATGGTACACCCAAGGCTATTTTTTTTTGTCCATTGCTCATTTGAAACATCCAATTGAACATGATCACATAATAGGTACAATTCCAAATGAGCAAAAAATAACCTTGGGTGTACCATGCAAATGGGTGTACCATGCAAATGGTACACCCGGGTATATGATGAATGCACTAAGATACAACATGAGTATCTTATAAGAGTACAAGAATTATCATACCTAAATGTGTTCAGAGAAGAAAAGTTACAATAATTTCAATGTTACAAAGCTTAATCAAGTAACCAACCAGTTCCGGTCCGAAAAAGATGAGAATTGGAACCAGAATCATTTTCAAGTCTTTCAACCGATTATTTGTATTCGAAATCGACGTAACCAATTTCAAATCTAGAATTGAGACATTCTATCATGTTTTAGGTTTAAACACCGGTACTTGACTCTTATACTCACCTCTTAAGGGAGTCCATGATTACTCCATAATTTAGGCAATGTCACTTTTAAACTTTTTGGAGGGTAATTATTGATCCATTTGATGTAAAATAATGGGGAAAAGTGAAAAAGTAGTACTTTTGGGTGGAAAAAGAGAAAAACAAATATAATAGTATTACTTTATGTTGGGCCAAGTACCCCAAATAAGGAAAGTTTAAACAATGTAGTAATTAAAAAGAAACAATCATTTAAAGAAAATGTAGCAATTAAAAAAATGGAGAGAGTATTGGCATAAAACTACATGAACTGAACTGAACTGAACTGAATTAAATTATAACTAATTAATTGTAATGATTATCATTTAGGAACTGAACTAAACTGAACTGAACTGAATTGAACTGAACTGAACTAAACTGAACTGAACTGAACTGGACTAAACTGAATTGAAAATAAGCTGGGGAGAACAGGCCCTAACATAACTTTTATCAGGTAAAAACAAAAGGGGAGAATTTAGAGAGGAAGGAGGAGGAATTTAGAGGAAATTATTAAGATTGGAGACAAGGAAAAAAAAATCTTCTCAATTTTCTAGCTCATTTTGTTATTAACCAAATATTAGTAAGTTTTGTTCCCTTCTCTTCCCATCTCTTCTCTTCCATTCCCTTTCTTTTCTTTCCTTTATTAAAAAAACGGTTTCACCAAATACCCCTAACAAATCAAAAAATTCACCATATACCCTCAATGTTTCAGATATTCACCATATACCCCTAAGTTTTCAAAACTGTGCACCAGATGCATTTGTTCTAACTGTCGTTAACTCACCGTTAGCTTTATTTATGATATTGCCACCATTAACCCCTAACCCTAAAATCCTAATACCCTAAACCCTAATCCTACACCCTAACCCTAACCCTAACCCTAACCCACCCCTAACCCTAACCCCCTCCCCCCTCCCCTCCACCCCACCCCCTCCCTTTCCCCTCCCCATCCATTCCACCGCCGATTCCACCGCAGCCCCTCCCCTCCCCCGGTCGATTTCCCCCTCCCCTTCCACCGCAGATTAGGGTTTAGATTTTAAGGTTAGGGCTTAATGATGGCAAAATTATAAATAAAGCTAACGGTGAGTTAACGACAGTTAGAAAAAGGCATTTGGTGAACGTTTTCGAAAACCCAGGGGTATATGGTGAATATCTAAAACATTGAGGGTATATGGTGAATTTTTTTATTTATCGGAGGTATTTGGTAAAAAAACCGTTAAAAAAATACCAAACACATCAAAGTTTACTTCAATTCAGTTCAACTCAGTGTGGCCCTAAACAAGATGGCCTAACTAGATAAATGTTACAGCAGGTTTCCGCGACCTGCATGCCGTAAAGGCGTTGACTGTTGGAGAGTTTATAGTCTTAAAATATTTCTTCGTCCATAGAAGACAAATGATTATATATGAAAATAAACAGTAAAGTTAGCCCCATCGATTTATCTCTCTCATCCCTCCATCTTTATGATTTCAAGCTATCCACTCTAATCTCTCTGATCGCGTTTAGTTTGTTGCCGGCGTGATGGATGCTTAGTTGGAGGCCGAAGGATATAGCAAACAGGTTGGTCAAAATTAAGCTACTTATTGTATATATATTTTTATTTTCATTACTTCATTTTATGAAATTTGAAAAGTTTAGCTAAATTGGAAGTTCATTTATACAATTATACGAATATTGGGTTCACTAACAATTCAAAATTCATTAAAAGCTGTTGAATTTAGAATTAGCAGGATGAGGTAAGAGAGAAAAGGACAAAGTTTTAAATTTTGATCAAGAGCAAAAGCAAAGTGTAGAAAGATGACTTTGTATAAAGGAAAAAAACAAGAAATTGTGTCGAATAACTTCATATTGTAGTCCTCACTTGTCTCCAAAACACCTGCATTGATAGAAAAAGTCTTCAAATAAGATATCTTTTAGGAAAATTTGCCAAAAAAAACCTAAGGTTCAGTTTTGCGAAAAAAAAAAAACTTATAAATCATTATTTGCGAAAACAAACCAAAAAGTAAATTATTTTTGCAAGATGAAACCTAAACTCATTTTTCGGTTTTGACCATATACTTTTCGGTGTTGACCACTTCTATTTCCCATCTTCCTCCATAATCACCACCTAGCCACCACTACCAACACCTGCCGCCAGCCCCCCACCCACCTGGCCACCCCTACAGCCCCCACTTCACCCCCACCACTGCAGCCCCACCCCACCCCCAGCGCCCCCCCAACCCCTCCCTCCACCCCCTCAAGCGGCAACTCCCCACCCCCGTACGCGGCCTGAGGGGGTGGAGGGAAGGGTCGGGGGCCGCTGGTGGGGGTGGGCCGCCAGTGGGGGTGGGGTGGGCTGCAGTGGTGGGGGGTTGGACCGGAGGTGAAGTGGGGCCGCAGGGGATGGGTGGGGGCGGCGGCCGTGTTGGTAGTGGTGGCTAGGTGGTGATTATGGAGGAAGAAGGGAAATAGAAGTGGTCAACGCCGGAAAGTCTATGGTCAACACCGGAAAATGAGATTAGGTTTACAACTATTTGAATAATTTGCAAGTCATTGAAATAAGGTTTACAAAGAAAAGAAAAACTCTTACCTCAGTAGCAAATAAACAACATAAAACTACACAAGTTAGTATTGAAGATTATCTCTTTAGTACAAATGCTGAAATACTTGTTTTTACACAAACAATGCCATATAAATGTCATTTTACACAAATAAATAGCAACAAGCTTTTAGTAATCAGTTAATTATTATCAAACACATTTATAAATCAAAGTTGTCAAATCAAAAGTCAAATCTGCTGAACAAAAAGTTAAAACTCTAACCATAAACTCTAAACTCTAACAGTTAAACTCTAACCTATATTTGCCAAACAGGGCCAAAGACCGGTCTACGAAGATACTTCATCCATCTTTTTAGTTGTTGCATATTGACTTTGACACTATTCATCTAATGTAGTTCAACCTTCTTTGATTATTTTTTTTCGTAAGGAAGAACACAGTTAAGTGAGATCTTGTTAGATTCATCTCAATATATATACTTTTCAGATATTAGCTTTTTATAATTTTTACTCATGTACAGTCAGAGATATTAAAGGTCCAAATTGTGCATTTGCAAACTTGTAAAGAAGAAATGAAACAACTAAAAAACACAGAGGAAGTACAACCCAACATGAGAAAGTGATTGGTCATGGCTACAAGTTGAAGTCGTAGCAAAACAAACTACCAACGAAAATTGCCTTATCTGAAGCTTAATTGGCATATTGGTGGTATCTGATGGACTTAAGACCATTCTAGGAATAAATACATTATGTCCAATGTTGCTACCTGAAATCATTTTAGCTTCAATAGTATGGTTTCCTAGCTGAGTTATCACTAATCTGGTACCATTGTATAAGCTAGAAGAGTGGTCTATATTTCGGAGAAGATAATAGGAGCACCTATCTTCAATGTTAGTCAGTGATTTGGAAGGCCCAAGCATCTAATGGTATTTAGGAACTCAGGTGGATTAATCTCTTTACATATTGGAATCCGCCTTACATATGCTGTCAGAACTTCTATACCTGGTATTAGAGAAAGCATGTAATCATGGATCAAAACTATGTTATCACATAAATTCTCCACATTAGATTTCTCGATCATCCCTTCTTGATCTGCTCAAGATCTATCAATCCTTTCTTACAACCTTCCTAGATTAGTATGGAAATCTTCACTGAGCTTTTGAGTAGCCTTCTCCATGCTCGAAGTTATCTGGGAACCTAGCTATTCTTGCATCACCTTGGCGGCATTGCCGACGCCCATGGCTACCTCCTCGGAGATGGTAGCTCGCAAGTCGCAACGATGAAAAATCAAGCTCCGGTTGCTCAATTCTTAGTTGTTCCCACCATTTTCTTCAAGATCGTGACGACAAACTCTAATACCAAGTTTGCTAGAAATTCAAACAACAATCAGAATATATGGCTAAGGATAAGTTGTATTGATAACTTCAGTGTAAAACCAATTACAACTCTCACTATTTCGAGAGGGTGAGATCTCTCTCCCAAAACTCTCTCTTCCCACTTAATCCTCAACATACTTTTCCCTCTCTTTTCACTCCTATTTATAATCATTGTAATTACAACTAGCTTGCTCTTTACTCTACTGGACAACAAAATCAATAGCTAATTACGATTTTTGCCTCAATATTATGACATCATAGAATCTTTTTGTTCTTCCCTTTTAGGATATTTTTCTGGCATATGTGATTAGGGTAGGAGACCTGTGTTGATCCTTTGTAGATTATAAGTGCTTTCTAAAACAGCTACAACTGGAACTTGCCTCCCTTCACCATCATTAGGCTCTCCAACCTCACCATCTCCAACTTCTAATATCCACCCTACAAATTCCCTTATATCATGTATGCTCAAATCTGATTATCCAACATGAAGCCGCAAGTTTTTTGTCAAAGTTAGGATCTCACAGAAATTCCACAAATAAGACGAGTTGATTGAGAAAAAAAGATGTCTTGCCTAATTCCTTTTGGGATAACAGGAAGAATTTGTCAGAAATCTCCTCCAAATACAAAGTTTATTCACCTGTAGAACATAGTATAAGGTGAAATACTAATTTAACAAAAATTATTATTAAATAATTATTGTTCAAAAGATCAGTTACTTCAAATCTTCCCATTCCAATGCCAACTTCATGTTTGGTTTTATTTCTCCCAGGGTCTTAAAACATCTGTTAAGCTTCTATCTAAAGCCTCAAAGCAAAACTTCTCCACCTGTAAAACATAGTGTAAGGTTAAATACTAATTTAACAAAAAATCATTAGTAAATAGTAATAATTTTTCAAAACATCAATTGCTTCAAATCTTCCAATTCCAACGCCAACTTCATGTTTGGTTTTCCATCTATTGACATTGTATGGGTACACCCAAGCTTGGTGTCAGACAGATTTCATGTGGCCGACATGAGCAACTAAAGACGCGATCTCACCAAGAAGATCCAAGCCATTCCTAATAAGTAGGCCGAGATGGTGCTCGCGGCCACACTGAAGGACAAAACAAGGGAATCTTCCCTCCAGTCAGACTCATCATAGTCGTACACATGTCAAAGGATTACGCATCCTGTCAGATGAATAGTACTACTATAAATAGCCAAATGGTACTATTCTGCAGGGACATTCTCTCACATTATAAACTTTACTTTCTCTCTCTACCTCTCTCTCTCTCTAAAATCCTTCTCGGACATATACTGACTTGAGCGTCGGAGGGGGTTTCCTCACATCCCCCCCGAGGGTAGTTTACGTTTGTCTTCCTTGCAGATTTCCAGTCTCGGACTCCCCCTTAATTACCGACGGACATCTCTGTGTCCGCCACCGTTTCAACACCGAAACAACTTGGCGCTAGAAGGAGGGGCCTCCCATCTTTGAAGCAGTCATGGATAAGATAAGCAACGCAAGTCGTGGTCCACCAGAGTTTGAGATCGGACAAGGATCCACTCAGCCAGCTATTACCGGACCATGGGGTGCACCTCAGTTCAATACAAGGGTGCCCAAGAACAACAATGAGCAGCAAACTCCTGAGAACAATGTATCTCAGGTAAATCCAAATGGAGTTCCAATCAATATGGCTCACCTGAGTCAATTCTCTCCGGAGCAGTTGAAGACGGTAGCATCCTTCATCCAGATGCTAGCAGGCACACCTCAACCTGATGGTAATACTCCAACCCCCAATGCTAGAGCACCCCGTAAACGATTGCCGCCATTAGGGGGAAGAAATGCTGATGGTACGCCAGTAAGAAGAATGCGTTCCTTCACTCAAGAGGGCCGACAGTTGGAAAGACAACTGGAGGATCCTGAGTATGAAGAGACGTTGATGGAAACAGAAGAGCTTGATTATTCAGAGGACGAGAACCAAAGTCGCTCGTACCGAGAGTACAGCACCCATGGTGCTAGTAACTATTCGGTTGGCGGACACCTGTTGATCAAGCCCAAACTCTCTACATTCATGCCAGAGATTTTAAACCACCTGATGCCAAGAATCAAAATGCCATCATGCAAGTACGATGGTACTTCAGACCCGGACGACCACATCGCGGCTTACGAAGGACACATGTACTTGTACACGCAAATAGATGCAATCTGGTGCAAGGTATTCCCGTCCACTCTCACTGGCATCGCTCAAACTTGGTTCAAGAGTCTCAAGCCTGGTAACGTATCCAGTTTTTCCAAGCTCTCATCCATATTCAGTACTCATTTCGTAAGCAATAGGCACCGTGAGCGCACTACTGGCGAACTATTGTCGATAAAACAGGGAGAGGCAGAATCCCTTCGGGACTACATTGGACGCTTCAATGTTGAGGCCGTATCCATTCCTAGACTACAGCAAGATGTGGCAGTCTTAGCGCTGATGACTGGGTTGAGAGAAGGATCTGCATTCAGAAGTTATCTTGGCCGAAAGACTTTCACGTCATTAGGGCCAGTGCTTGGCAAAGCAAATGATTTCATAAGAGGAGAAGGATTTGACAAGGCAGCTAGCAGCCAGTATCGTGAGTCCTACAAGAAGAAAGAGGATAAGTCACGGAAGGATAAGGGTCGCGAAGCTGATCGAGGCCGAGAGGAAAGAAAAGAGTCCAATATGGTCAAAAAGGAAATGACCGAGAACGAGATGGCCGGGAAAAAAATGAACGCAAAGATAGATTTGACGCGTACACCCAACTCACTACTTCCCGGGCACAAATATTCACCATGAACAAAGAAAGTGACAAATGGCAGAGACCAAGAAAGATGTTTCACAAGAACCGTGATAAGACTAAGTGGTGTGATTTTCACGGGGATCACGGTCATGTAACTGAAGACTGCCGGCACCTGAAGGATAATCTGGAAGATCTTATCCGCAGAGGATACCTCACTCAGTATAAAGCTCAGACCAATGAAGGTGATTTGGTAAAAGCTAGAGATCATAATGTTCAATCTCGGATAGGTGAAATACACGTGATCAGTGGCGGCCCAATCCATGGCGGAAGTGTCAGCGGGGCGAAAGCTAGTCTCAAGGAATTCCGGCACCAGGTAAACTTTAATGAGAGTTGCCAGTGGAGAAAGCCACCAGCCATGCCGGCCATGTCATTCTCGTTAGAAAATGCAAAGCATGTGGTATATCCTCATGACGACCCACTGGTGGTCACCTTGAAAGTTGCAAACTGCTTGATTCATAGAATTTTGGTGGATGGAGGAAGTTCTGCTAATATATTATTCCTATCTACTTTCGAGAAGTTAATGATAGGCCGGGAGCACTTACAACCGCTCGATACCCAAGTGATCGACTTCAACTGGAGCATCCGCAATACCGTAATGAATTATAAAGCTACCTGGTCGGGGTTGGCAAGAACAGTGAAGCCGAGATGTGATGGCCGAATTCCCGGTAGTAGATGTTCCGGAGCATATAATGCAATAATAGGAAGACCGCTAATCCACGATGTTCAGGGAGTGGTATCTACTTATCACTTAACCATGTTGTATGTATCCACCCGAGTACGACAAAGAAGAATAAGAGGATATCAAGAAACAAAGAAAGTCATGTTATTTAACGGCTCAAACAAATGGCCAAGAAGGGTTCCTGTTGAAGAATCATGTCCGCCATCAAGGAAGGAAAAGAGAGCTAAGAAAAAGGCCGTGGCAGAAGAACAATCTGAGAAAAAGAATGAAAATGCTATGGAGGTAACCATGGAGGAGCTAGAATCTCGGCATGAAGATTTGCCAAGGCCCAAGCCTGATGGAGAGTCCAAATTAGAAATATTGGCGGATGATCCAGAAAGGACCGTGGCTGTCGGAACGGACATGGATCCAGAGGTCAAGATCAACCTGGTGACTCTCCTTCGAGAAAACGCTGATGTATTCGCGTTCTCGGCGGATGAGATGCCGGGAATAGACCCGACCGTGATGGTCCATCGTCTGAATGTCGACAGCTCGGTTCGCCCAGTCAAGCAAAAGAAAAGGAATTTTTCAATAGAAAAGAACAAGGCCGTCAGAGAAGAAGTTAATAAGTTATTAGCGGCCGACTTTATTGAAGTCTGTGATTACCCAGAGTGGCTAGCAAACGTCGTTATGGTGAAAAAATCGAATGGCCAATGGCGGATGTGTGTTGATTTCACAGATCTTAATAGAGCGTGTCCAAAAGATTGCTATCCTTTGCCAAGGATAGATCAGCTGGTAGATTCTACTAGCGGCCATGCACTGTTAAGTTTCATGGATGCGTTTTCAGGATATCAACAAATCAGCCTCCTCGAGGCTGACAGGAAGAAAGCCGCTTTCATCACAGATTGTGGAGTATTCAACTATAAAGTAATGCCTTTCGGCCTGAGGAATGCTGGAGCCACGTATCAAAAATTGGTCGATAAAGTGTTCGCGGACCAGAAGGGAAGAAACATCGAGGTTTATGTAGACGATTCAATCGTCAAAAGCAAATCAGACCGCGAGCATATCGAGGATTTGAGAGAAACTTTCAGCACTCTGAGAAGGTACAAGATGAAACTCAACCCAAAGAAATGCGTATTTGGGGTGAGAGCAGGAAAATTTCTGGGGTTCATGGTCAGCAAGAGAGGGATTGATGCCAATCCGGACAAAGTGCGTGCTATTATGGATCTGCCAGAGCCAAAGAGTGTCAAAGACATTCAAAGGTTAACTGGAAGGATGGCCGCATTATCCCGTTTCATCTCAAAGCCGGCCGATAAAGCCCTACCTTTTTTCGCATTGTTAAGAGGAAACAAAAAGTTCGAATGGGGCGAAGAGCAAAGTCAAGCTTTCATCGCGGTCAAGGAGCATTTGAAAACCTTGCCCACTATCACCCGGCCAGAGACGGTAGATACGCTACAATTGTATATCTCGGCCTCACCAAAAACCGTCATGCTGTTTTGTTTGGGTGGAGAAGGAAAAGAAGCAATGGCCGGTATATTTTGTCAGCCATATCTTGAATGGCCCAGAAAGCCGCTATCAATTGGTCAAGAAGATGGCTTTGGCTGTGATAGTTGCTGCCAGAAAACTTAGGTCGTATTTCGATTGTCATCCCATTCAAGTCTTAAATAATCAGCCGTTAGAGAAAGCATTACAAAGGATGGATAGTTCTGGGCGCCTTTTGAAGTGGGCAGTTGAGTTGTCCGAGTACGACATCCAGTACAAACCTAGGATCGCGATAAAAGCCCAAGCATTAGCAGATTTTATTGTGGAGGCATCTTACGAAGAGGAAGAGCAAGTTGAACAGAGTACTTGGATGTTGGAAGTAGATGGCTCATCAGCAGTGAATGGTTCAGGGCCGGCATCGTAATGACTAGCCCAAGGAAACGTTTTCGAATACGCCATCAAGTTCACCTTTCCAGCTTCAAACAATGAAGCGAGATATGAGGCCGCAATCGCCGGGTTAAGGATGTGCATAGTCAGCTGGGGCAAAGAGTGTATCTCTGAAAACGGATTCGCAACTTGTTAATGGCCAGTTAAAAGGAGAGTTTGAGGTCCGAGAAGCTAATATGCAGAAGTATGTAGAGAAGGCCCGGGAATTGATAGCCCAATTGGCTCACTTTGAAGTTCAAGCCATTCCTAGGGCCGATAATACCAAAGCGGACGCACTCTCCAAACTGACAAGCTCCGACACTCTGAACATAGAAAGATCTGTTATGGTGGAAGTCTTGAAAGAAAAAAGCATCAACGAAAAAATTGTGACTGTGAATACCATTAGTCAACAAGGTGAATGGTTCAGTGAATTAGTGGCTTACAAGCTTACGGGCTCACTCCCTTTAAATGCTATTGAAGCCAGGAAATTGAAGCGGCAAGCTAGTTGGTACATCATCTACCAGAACGAGCTTCACAAGAAATCCTTTAGCCTGCCGCTACTAAAATGTGCAACGGCATGGGAGTCCGGCAAGATATTGGAGGAGATACATGATGGGATCTGTGGGAATCACATTGGAGGAAAAGCGTTGGCGTTGAAAGCTCTGAGAGCTGGGTATTACTGGCCGAGCATGTTGGCGGACGCACAAAATTATGTCAAAAAATGTGATAAGTGCCAAAAGTTCGCTCCCATTATCAATAGACCCGCGAATGACCTTCAACCTATGCTGTGTCCGATACCATTTGCGCAGCGGGGTCTGGATATCCTTGGACCATTTACAACAGCCACTGGCGGTCGAAAATTCTTGATTGTTGGTATCGACTACTTTACAAAATGGATCGAAGCAGAGCCGACAGCAAAGATAAAGTCAAACCAGGTTAAAAAGTTCATTTGGCAAAACATAATGACAAGGTTTGGTTTACCAGCTGCAATAGTCTTTGATCACGGTGCGCAATTTGATTGTCGACCAATCAAGAATTTCCTGTCCGAATTCAGAGTAAAGTTTGCATTTTCAGTAGTGTGTCACCCGCAGAGCAATGGGCAAGCTGAGGCCGCGAACAAGCAGATTCTAGCGGCTCTCAAGAAGAAGTTGGATGAGTTCAAGGGGGCCTGGGCCGATATGGTCCCAGCAGTGTTGTGGGCCAACTGGACAACGGAAAAAGAGGCAACAGGAGAAAGCCCATTCAAGCTAGCCTTTGGGACGGAAGCGGTCTTGCCAGTAGAAGTTGGTTTACCGTCCTACCGGATCAAGCACAAGGATCTAGAAAACAATGATCAGGCCCTAAGAGAGAATCTAGACTTTCTGCCAGAGACAAGGCTAGTAGCGGAACTCGTAGCCGCAAAGATACAAGGATCGCATCAAGCAAAGCCTACAACAAGAGAGTTCTAGAAAGGCCGCTAGCGCCGGGAGACCTAGTGTTGCGAAGAACGGCAGCCCACCGAAAGCTCATACATAGGGAAAATTAACGAACTTAACCGGGAAGGACCATATCGATAGCTAAAGAAATTGGTCCCGGCTCTTTTGCGCTTAAAGCAATGGATGTCATTGAACTTAAGAACTGCTGGAATGCAAGTGTTTTAAAGAAGTACTATGTTTAGATATCTTATGTAATGGGCTTAGAGCTGCTATTCTCTTGTTTGAATAATTTAATGACTGTTAGCGTTCTGAGTGATTGTCTTTTATGATCGGATATATACAAATGCAACTAAAACGGTACGCCGTAGACATTTCTAACGGCCATATAACAGGCCAAATACAAAATGACCGCATAACAGGTCGAAGTACCAAAAACGACCACATAACAGGTCTGAGCATAAAAGCTTGCAAATAGCCACATAACAGGCAATGCTCTTAAACAACCACATAACAGGTCAAACTTAAAAAGCTGCCATATAACATGCAAAGCTTGCAGACAGGCCATATGACAGGCATCAAGGGTCAGTCAATAGACCGTGCAAGAACGACTATATAATAAACCCTACTAAGCCAAATAACAGGCCATTAATGTCCGAGATGCGACATACAATGTCTAAAATCCATTAGTGACCGAAAAGTGACGTTATAGATAATCTCAAATTAAAAAAAACAATATATTGGCGTAAAAAAGCTTCATTACTAAATTACTGGCATGGCGGCCAATTACAAGCAAAAACAAAAGTGGGCAGCCATCAAAAAGGCATCAGAAACTGATAACAGTAACTGTAGTTAGAAGCGTATTCAATTTACATGCCAAAATGGGCCGAATTCAGAGTTGGATAATAATATTCACATTACAAGAAAATTAACTATTAGAACCAACAGAATAGCCTGGAGATGACCGCCAAAAACATCAAGGGAGGGGCGCTCCTTCATCCTCAGCAACTGGGAGAACGTTAGCAATCAAGTGTTCTTCGCATATAAAGGGTTCACCCTCGACGAGTGTGAACACCTTCTGCGAAGGCGGCTTCCATTTCTTCCCAGTTGAAGGTAGGGTGAGAATGGCACACACATCTTTTAGCGGCCACCCAACCGCCATCATATCTCTCCCCCAGCAGGCCGATAAACTCCTCAGACCTCTTGAAAGCCGTCACGACTTGATGGTCGGCATCGTACTTGGCTTTTTTCAACAAGAGCCGACCATCTCGCTCTTGGCAGAATCTAGGGCCGCCTCTAACTCAGTAGATCTCTTCTCGGCCGCCTCCAACTTAGTTGCCTTAGTGCGCAAGTCAGTTAGCTCCACATCAATCACAGCCCTTGAGGCTTTCTCGGCATCAAGTTCTTGTTGCACTTCATCAGCACGAGCCTGAGCAGCTTCAAGTCTGGTCCGCAACTCAGCCAAGGCTTGCTGTTGATTGTCGGCCAGCGATTGATAGTGAAGGTACTGCTCAATCAACTTAACGGCGGAATTGTTGGTCTGCGATCAAAAAGATGAAAATTAAGGAAAAAAAAAAAAGAAAAGAGAGAAATAAGACGATCCTTACCACGGCCATATCATGAGCGAGTTGGGCCGCGGAGCCACCTGCCTTGTCGGCGGCAAGCCTATGGGTAACCGAAGCCCCTTCGTAAGCCGATACCCAAGAGTACCGCCATTAGCCGGAATGTCGCATACAAAGACTCATCTTCCCTCACGTCCCAACCGGGTTGATAAACCTTTCCGGAACAAGTGGGGGACGTGAGAAAGCACCTTCACACCGCACTCGAATTACTTCCTTCCCGTTCTATCCACTCATGAATCCGCGAATATATTCTCTGACCCAGATTTGACAAGAAGCTTGGACCGCTCAAAATGTCGTAGATCTTCCGGGCGCATGGAAGATCCGGGACCCTAATGCCGTTCCAATGCTATCAATGGCCGCATTCGAGGGGAGAAACTCTAGGGTGGCCGGGGCAGACTTCACGTTCCGACTCTCGTCCGGATGTTGATAGCGGACCCCATGTTCCGAGGCTCAGAAGCATAATTGGCATCTAAGGCTTGCCTCTTATTGGGACCTTCTTCAATGGGGGTGGCTTCACGGGGCCGCCTATTCCCAGCATTCCCACCACCACGGCGGACCGGCACCTGCACTACAGGCCGAGATTCCTGACCACCATGGCCGGAATACGATCTCGGAGCGCAGCCGTAGTACGGGCCAGCACGTCTGACAGAGCCCGACCAGTGTTCCGACCACCGCGACCACGGGACAAGACCGCGCAGCCACTAGTAAGGCCGTGGACTCGTATCGTAATCGAAGACAAGTTCTTCCGAGTTTGAGACATGGGTGTCAAATCTTCGTTAAGGCCTAGCTCCTCAAGATCTAAACTGATAGGACCTGCAAAAACAAAGCCGATAAGAATTAGTATCAGTAAAAAATAATAAAATAAAGCCATGTCTTATGTCGGACCTTGAGTCAAGAGGCAAACCTTTCCGGGTGGATCCTAAGAGAAATAAAGCCGACAAAGGCTCATTCCCCAATATATACTTGGCATGAGGGAGCCATTTGCAGGGATTCCTTCCGTCGGCATCGTCACCGACAACAGCAGCAGTCCCAACCTCTGACTCAAAATAGTCAAAGGCTTTCTGTTTGGCCACAGAAAGACCATAAGAGGGGACATCTTCCATTCGGGTGACCGGCTTGGTAAAATGGCAGCGAATAGGGAAGTTATTCCCAAGACTTTAACCCAAAAAAAAGCTGGTTGCCAACCTTTTAACCCTACGACCTTAGGATAGACGGTAAGCTTATTCTTGGCCGTCATTAAGCACCACCATCCCTTCTCAGTGGAACCATTCTGTCACAGCCAGTGAAGCTGACGGAAAAGGTTGAGCGTCTCAGGGAAACCTAAATAGCGACAAGTCCAAATGTACGCGACCAGTTCTAACGGCCATGGGCGTCAGCTGAGCCAGGCTAATATTGAAAGCTTTTAAAATTCTTACCAAGGTTAAATCTAAGGGAAAGCGCAGCCCAAACTCAAAATGGTGCGCATAAACAGCTATGTATCCCCTCGGACAATCTGTCACCTTGGATCCCTTGTCCGGGATTACCAATTTATATTCAGGCGGGAAGGCATACAACTTCTCCGCAACCTCGCAGTACTTGAGATCTATGGCGCACTGCCGCCAAGTTTTGCAAATGGCCGTTGATTTTGGGCCACTACTATAATCCACCGGTAACCAGATCCCGAAGTGCTCAACATCAACACGGTCAGGAATTGTTTCGGGCCGTGAATCAGGAGGCATACTGGAACTTTCCCCTAAGGCGACCTCAGTTTGACAAATACGTTCATCCCGACCAGAAGTAGAAGGGCCAACATCAGTCTCGTCCATTGTAGCAAGAGAATCGTTGTCTGAACCTAGATCAACAATAAGGGGATGAGAAGGACCGACATCACGAGTAAGGCGGTCGAAAAAATCGTCCGCCACTACAACCCCAGCATCTGATAGGCTATCTAACCAGGCATGTTCCCTCAAGGGCTGAACATCAAGTCCGGGAACAACATCTGGGGGAGGATTCCTAGCGGTCCGACGAGCTAAGATTTGGTGCCCTAATTCCCTCAGAGTTTGCCTATCACCACTCATCCTCGCGGATAGATATTGGGAAGTTAAATTTTCATGTTCAGGGGTGGAACGGTCGTTAAGAAACTTTGATCTAAGTTCCCTATCCCTATCAGCAGTAAGGGGCAAGTCGGCCAATAAGCGTGTTCTCCCTTCCTTATGGCTGGAAATAGACGAACTATGTCCGCCAGAAAAGGAGGAGGGAGACGAAGGGTCACTCTCAGACATGAACTCAGCACTTAAAATGTTCTGACTATCTGAACGGTCCGACATAGCACCAAAGAAAGAAAGGAATGAAAAAGAACAGTTGAAGGGAAGTTGGAAAAAGGTACCTGAGAAAGGTCAACGGAAAATGACCGAAAAATCACGCTGGTTCCCAAAAAGCGCGGCAAAATGTCCCAAAAGCACGAACAGAAGAATCCCCGAGTTCTACAACGCCGGAGAAAATAAATTTACCGGAAAGTTGAAAACTTTGAAGAAAACCCTCGAATAAACCCAGACGGAAAGAGGCGAAAACGTTAAAATTCCTCAGGAATAAAAGATGAAAAGTAACCTGGAATACTTTTAAGGAAATTTGGTCACAAAAAGGCAAGATTTTGGTAAGAAAAAGGAGGTTTGAAGTTCTTGAAGAAACCGTGCAAACCAGAGAGTTTAAGGTTGAAGATGAAGAGTAAACAAAAAATGGGAAAAATAAAAACAATGGCTTTATAAAGACGGAATTCAACGGCCATGATTAGAAGACTCATCAACTACCCTGCTGGATGCGCGCCAAGTGTCGATCCCTAAATGAACCCTAAATAAAAAAATAAAAATGGGCGGGATTTTAGGAAAAAGTAATGATTACACTTTTTCGAAATTCGAAGTTCTCCCCAGGGCAACACGTGGCAACGCAAAAATTATTTCCAGCATGCACAAGTTCACTCGCGTCCACAATACAACATCAATGCCGGTCACGACCCCCAATGATGCTGGGGGGGCTAGTTGTATGGGTACACCCAAGCTTGGTGTCAGACAGATTTCATGTGGCCGACATGAGCAACTAAAGACGCGATCTCACCAAGAAGATCCAAGCCATTCCTAATAAGTAGGCCGAGATGGTGCTCGCGGCCACACTGAAGGACAAAACAAGGGAATCTTCCCTCCAGTCAGACTCATCATAGTCGTACACATGTCAAAGGATTACGCATCCTGTCAGATGAATAGTACTACTATAAATAGCCAAATGGTACTATTCTGCAGGGACATTCTCTCACATTATAAACTTTACTTTCTCTCTCTACCTCTCTCTCTCTCTCTCTAAAATCCTTCTCGGACATATACTGACTTGAGCGTCGGAGGGGGTTTCCTCGCATCCCCCCCGAGGGTAGTTTACGTTTGTCTTCCTTGCAGATTTCCAGTCTCGGACGCCCCCTTAAAAACTGACGGACATCTCTGTGTCCGCCACCGTTTCAACACCGAAACAGACATATCTTGGGCTTGCCCATTGTCGTGAGTTCTTTAATCACATCTATAAAATTTATCTTAGTTCGAACATGACATAGAATACCCATAATATATCATAATCTATAAATTAATGAATGATGCGATCGTACCCACTAAGAACATGTCAATAATACTTTCTTCCATAATTTTCTCAAAAGGGATATTAAATTCATGAAAAAGTAAAACATCACACTCTTTAATTGAAGTCATATTTTTTTTTTTGATTTTGTAGGTATATTGAGTTGTTGTTGCTTGTATCTTGGAACCCTGCAATCTAATGTGTAATGTTTTTATTTGACCAATTTAATGTGTAGTTAGAAACATCATAATCTACATCTTGCACTAATAACACACTAAACATTAATTAAATATAAAATACATCATGGCACCTTTTCATCTACCAAAACCATTTCAATGGAGTTAGTTTCCTCTGGATTATAAGAATTTGGAGCATACGAGTTCCAGTTTTCCTTAAGTGGTGTAATATCATCAACCATCGTGAATGTTTGAGCCATTAGAATTTTAGATGAAGAAATGTAGGAGGTGGTGTTATATTTTGATCTGTGTCATCGTATGTATATATTGTCTGTAATGTTTGATCTTTGCTATATTTCACTTAAGTAAACATGAAAATTTGTCCAATGAATCACTTTAATTTAGGCGAGTATCCTCTTTATAGTCATATCTGTATGGGTATACCCAAGTTCACTGTCGGACACATCGATTGTGGCCGACATCAATAAACTTGAAACGCGATCTCATCAATAGAATCCAGGCCGTTTCTAATAAACAGTCCGAGATGACGTTCGCGGTCACATTAAAGGACAAGTTAGAGAATCTTCCCTCCAGTCAGACTCATCACAGTCATACACGTGTCAAAGGATTACGCATCCTGTCAGATGAACAGTACTACTATAAATAGCCAAATGGTACTATTTTGCAGGTACATTCTCTCACATTCTAAATACTACTTTCTCTCTCTATCTTTCTCTCTCTCTCTAAAATCCTTATCGGACACTTACTGACTTGAGCATCGGAGGGGGTTTCCTCGCATCCCCCCGAGGGTAGTTTACGTTTGTCTTCCTTGCAGACTTCCAGTCCCGGACGCCCACTCAAATACTGACGGACATTCTCGTGTCCGCCACCGTTTCAACACCAAAACAACTTGGCGCTAGAAGGAGGGGCCTCCCATCTTTGTGAAGCAGTCATGGATAAGACAAGCAACGCAAGTCGTGGTCCACCAGGGTTTGAGATCGGGCAGGGATCTACTCAGCCAGCTATTACCGGACCATTGGGTGCACCTCAGTTCAATCCAAGAGGGTGCCCGAGAACAACAATGAGCAGCAAACTCCTGAGAACAATGTATCTCAGGTAAATCCAAATGGAGTTCCAATAAATCAGCTGAGTCAATTTTCTCCGGAGCAGTTGAAGACGGTAGCGTCCTTCATCCAGATGCTAGCAGGCACACCTCAATCTGATGGTAATACTCCAACTCCCAATGCTAGAAATCCTAGCAAACGATTGCCACCATTAATGGGTAGAAATGCTGATGGTACGCCATTGAGGAGAATGCGTTCCTTCACTCAAGAGGGCCGACAGTTGGAAAGACAACTGGAGGATCCTGAATACGAAGAGACGTTGATGGGAACTGAAGAGCTTGATTATTCAGAGGATGAGAATCAAAGTCGCTCATACCGAGAGTACAGCATCAATGGTGCTAGTAATTATTCAGTTGGCGGCCACCTGTTGATCAAGCCCAAACTCTCTCCATCCATGCTAGAGATTTTAAATCACCCGATGCCGAGAATCAAAATGCCATCATGCAAGTACGATGGTAGCTCAGACCCAGACTACCACATCGCGGCCTATGAAGGACAGATGTACTTGTACACGCAAGTGGATGCAATCTGGTGCAAAGTATTCCCGTCCACTCTCACTGGCATCGCTCAGACTTGGTTCAGAAGTCTCAAACCCGGTAACGTATCCTGTTTTTCTCAGCTTTCGTCTATGTTCAGTATTCATTTCGTGAGCAATAGGCGCCGCGAGCGCACTACTGGCGAATTGCTGTCAATAAAACCAGGAGAGATGGAATCTCTCCGGGACTATATTGGACGCTTCAATGTTGAGGCCGTATCTATTCCTAGGCTACAACAGGATGTGGTAGTCCTAGCACTGATGACTGGACTGAGAGAAGGATCTGCATTAAGAAGCTATCTTGGCCGAAAGACTTTCACGTCATTAGGGCTAGTGCTTGGCAAAGCAAATGATTTCATAAGAGGAGAAGAATTTGACAAGGCAGCTAGCAGCCAACATCGTGAGTCCGACAAGAAGAAAGAGGATAAATCACGGAAGGATAAGGGTCGCGAAGCTGATCGTGGCCGTGATGAAAGGAAAGAATCTAATATGGTCAAAAAAGGAAATGAACGAGAACGAGATGGCCGGGAAAAAAGCGAGCGCAAAGATAGATTTAACGCGTACACCCAGCTCACTACTTCCCGGGCACAAATATTCACCATGAACAAAGAAAGTGATAAATGGTAGAGACCCAGAAAGATGTTCCACAAGAACCGTTATAAGACTAAGTGGTGTGATTTTCACGGAGATCACGGCCATGTAACTGAAGACTGCCGGCACCTGAAGGACAATCTGGAAGAACTTATCCGCAAAGGGTACTTCACTCAATATAAAGCTCAGACCTCTGAGGGGAATTTGGTGAAACCTAGAGATCAGAATGTTCAATCTCGGATAGGTGAAATACATGTGATTAGTGGCGGTCCAATCCATGGCGGAAGTGTCAGCGGCGCGAAAGCTAGTCTAAAGGAATTCCAGCACCAGGTAAACTTTAATGAGAGTTGCCAGTGGAGAAAGCCACCAGCCATGCCAGCCATGTCATTCTCGTTAGAAGATGCAAAGCATATGGTATACCCTCATGATGATCCACTGGTGGTTACTTTGAAAGTCGCAAACTGCCTGATTCGCCAAATTTTAGTAGATGGAGGAAGTTCTGCTAACATTTTATTCCTATCAACATTTGAGAAGCTAATGATTGGCCGAGAGCATTTACAACCAGTCCGGTACCCAGTAATAGGATTCACTGGAGCGTCCGCAATACCAGAAGGAATTATAAGGCTACCGGTCAGAGTTGGCGAGAACAACGAAGCCAGAGATGTGATGGCTAAATTCCTAGTAGTAGATGTTCCGGGAGCATATAATGCAATAATAGGAAGACCACTAATCCATGATGTTCAGGGAGTGGAATCCACTTATCATTTGACCATGCTGTATGTATCTAACTCGGGTACGACAGCGAAGATAAGAGGGAATCAGGAGACAAGCAAAGTCATGCTATTTAACGGCCTTAAACAACATGACAAGAAGGATCCCCGTTGAAGAATTAAGTCCACCAACAAGGAAGGAAAAAAGAGCTAAGAAGAAGGCCTTGCGTAAGAACAAATCGAGAAAAAGAATGAAAATGCTATGGACGTAACCATGGAGGAGCTAGAAGCTCGGCGAGAAAACTTGCCAAGACCTAAACCTGATGGAGAGTCCAAGCTAGAAATGTTGGCGGATGATCCAGAAAGGAATGTGGCTGTCGGAACGAATATGGACCCAGAGGTCAGGATCAACCTAGTGACTCTCCTACGAGAAAACGCCGATGTATTCGCGTTCTCGGCGGATGAGATGCCGGGAATAGACCCGGCCGTGATGGTCCATCGTCTGAATGTTGACGGGCTTCGGCTCGACTGTCAAGGTAAGAAAAGAAACTTTTCAACGAAAAAGAACAAGGCCGTCAAAGAATAAGTCAATAAATTGTTGGCGGCCGACTTTATTGAAGTTTGTGATTACCCGTGAGTGGTTAGCAAACGTTGTTATGGTGAAAAAATCAAATGGCCAATGGCGGATGTGTGTTGATTTCACAGATCTCAATAGAGCGTGTCCGAAAGACTGCTATCCCTTGCCAAGGATAGATCAGCTGGTAGATTCTACTAGCGGCCATGCACTATTAAGCTTTATGGACGCGTTTGGGGTATCACCAAATCGGCCCTTCTTGAAGCCGATAGGAAGAAAGCCGCTTTATCACAGATCAGGAGTCTTCAACTATAAAGCAATGCCTTTCGGCCTCGAAATGCTGGAGCCACGTACCAGAATTTGGTCGATAAAGTGTTTGCGGACCAAAAGGGAAGAAACATCGAAGTCTATGTGGACGATTCAATCGTCAAGAGCAAAACAGACCGCAAACACATCGAGGATTTAAAAGAAACTTTCGACACTCTGAGAAGGTATAAGATGAAGCTCAACCCAAAGAAATGCGTATTTGGGGTAAGAGCTGGAAAATTCCTAGGGTTCATGGTCAGCAAGAGAGGGATCGATGCCAACCCAGACAAGGTACGTGCTATCATGGACTTGCGTAACCAAAGAGTGTCAAAGATATTCGAGAGGTTAACCTGGAAGGATGGCGACGTTAACCCGTTTTATCTCAAAGTCGGCCGAAAAAGCCCTTCCCTTCTTCGCGTTATTGAGAGGAAACAAAAAGTTCGAATGGGGAGAGGAGCAAAGTCAAGCTTTCATCGTCGTCAAGGAGCATCTGAAAACTTTGCCTACCATTACTCGACCAGAGATGGGGGATACGCTACAACTGTATATCTCGGCCTCGCCGAAAACCGTCGCGGCTGTATTGTTGGTCGAGAAGGAAAAAAGGCAGCGACCGATTTATTTTGTCAGCCATATCTTAAACGGTCCTGAAAGCCGCTATCAACTGGTCGAGGAGATGGCATTAGCAGTGATAATTGCCGCTCGAAAGCTTATGCCGTATTTCGATTGTCATCCCATTCATGTCTTAACAAATCAACCACTGGAGAAAGCATTGCAGTAGATGGATTGTTCAGGGCGCCTTTTGAAATGGGCAGTTGAGTTGTCCGAGTACGACATCCAGTACAAACCGAGAACCGCGATAAAAGCCCAAGCATTGGCGGACTTTATCGTAGAGGCATCTTACGAAGAAGAGCAAGGTGAAAAAGAAGCATGGATGTTGGAGGTGGATGGTTCATCAGCCGTGAGCGGATCAGGGGCTGGCATTGTGATGACCAGTCCGGAAGGAAACGTTTTTTAATACGCCATCAAGTTCTCCTTTCCAGCATCAAACAACGAGGCAGAGTATGAGGCCGCAATTGCTGGGTTAAGAATGTGTATAGCCGCTGGGGCTAAGAGTGTATCATTGAAAACAGATTCACAACTCGTCAATGGTCAGCTGAAAGGAGAGTTTGAGGTCCGAGAAGCAAACATGCAGAAATATGTTGAGAAGGCCAAAGAACTGATAGCCCAGTTGATTCACTTTGAAGTTCAAGCCATCCCTAGGGCCTACAATACCAAGGCGGATGCACTCTCCAAATTAGCAAGCTCTGATTCTTTAAACATAGAAAGGTCCGTTATGGTGGAAATGTTGAAAGAAAAAAGCATCACCGAGAAAATTGTAACTGTGAATACCATCAATCAACAAGGTGAATGGTTTAGCGAGTTAGTGGCGTATAAGCTTACGGGCTCACTCCCTTCAGATGCCATGGCAGCCAGGAAATTGAAGCGGCAAGCTAGTTGGTACATCGTCTATCAGAATGAGCTGTATAAGAAATCCTTTAGCCTACCGCTGCTAAAATGTGCAACAGCATGGGAGTCCGGCAAGATATTAGAAGAAATCCATGCAGGAATTTATGGGAACCACATTGGAGGAAAAGCATTGGCACTGAAAGCTTTGAGGGCTGGGTATTACTGGCCGAGTATGTTGGCGGACGCACAGGGCTATGTCAAGAAATGTGATAAATGCCAAAAGTTCGCCCCCATCATCAATAGGCCTGCGAATGACCTTCAACCCATACTCAGTCCGATACCATTTGCACAATGGGGTCTGGATATCCTTGGACCGTTCACAACGGCTACCGGAGGTCGGAAATTTCTGATTGTTGGTATCGACTATTTCACAAAATGGATCGAGGCAGAGCCGACAGCAAAGATAAAATCCAACCAAGTCAAGAAGTTCATTTGGAAAAATATAATGACAAGGTTTGGCATACCGGTTGCAATGGTCTTTGATCACGGAGCGCAATTTGATTGTCGACCAGTCAAAAGCTTCTTGTCCGAGTTCAGGGTTAAGTTTGCGTTTTCAGCTGTGTGTCACCCACAAAGTAACGGGCAAGCTGAGCCTGCAAACAAACAGATTCTAGGGGCCCTCAAGAAGAAATTGGACGAGTTCAAGGGAGCTTGGGCCGACATGGTTCCAGCAGTATTATGGGCCAATAGAACAACCGAAAAGGAAGCAACTGGAGAGAGTCCATTTAGATTAGCTTTCGGGACGGAAGCAGTCTTGCCAGGAGATGTTGGTCAACCGTCCTATCGGATCAAGCACAAAGATCTAGAAAGCAATGATCAAGCTTTGAGAGAAAATCTAGATTTCCTACCAGAAGTAAGGTTGGTAGCAGAACTGAAAGTCGCAGCATACAAGGATCGTATCAGCAAGGCTTATAACAAGAGAGTTCTGGAGAGGCCGCTAGCGTTGGGCGATCTGGTATTGCGAAGGACGGCCGCCACTGGAAAGGCTCATACAGAGGGAAAGTTAACAGCCAACTGGGAAGGGCCATATCAGATAGCAAAAGAAATTGGTCCCGGATCCTTTGCTTTGAAAACAATGGACGGCATCGAACTTAAAAATTGCTGGAATGCTAGCGTTCTAAAGAAGTATTATGCTTAGACATCTTGTGTAATGGGCCCAGAGCCACTCTTTTCATACTTGAATAATATAAATGATCGTTAGCATTCCGATTAATTATCTCTTATCATGTTTAAATATGTACAACAAAACTAAATTGTACGCTCGTGATGTACAAAAACGACCACATAACAGGTCAAGTACAAAAAAGACCACATAACAGGTCAAGTACAAAAACGACCACATAACAGGTCAAGTACCAAAAAGACCACATAATAGGTCAAGTACAAAAACGACCATATAACAGGTCAAGTACAAATAGACCATATAACAGATCAAATATAGAAATGGCCATATGACAGGCACCAAGGGTCGGGTAATAGGCCGTGTAAAAACGGCTATATAATAGACCCTACTAAGCCAAATAACAGGCACAAGATACGTTCGATTGGTTTTTTCATAACGGACATCATGTCGCCAATAAATTGTCCAAGTTGAAAACAAAAGCAGAACGAGAAGCAAGAATTTATGTCAAAACAAAGCTTCATTACTAATTACTGGCATGACGGCCAACTACAAGCAAAAATGAAGGCAGCCATCAAAAAGGCATCAAAGACTGATAACAGTAATTGTAATTAAAAGCATATTCAATTTACATGCCATCATGGGCCGAATTCAAAGTTGGATAATAATGTTAAAAATACAAGAAAATTAATAGCTATTAGAGGCAACAGAAGAGTCTGGAGGTGACCGCCAAAGACATCAGGGAAGAGCCACTTCCTAATCCGGGACGACAGGAAGAACGTTGGCAATCACGTCTTCCTCGCAGATAAAGGGTTCGCCTTCAAGGCGACGCGTATGAACGCCTTCTGAGAAAGCAACCTCAATCTGCTCCCAGTCGAAGGAAGGATGGGTGTGGCAAACGCACCTCTTCGCGGCCACCCATCCGCCATCGTATCTCTCCCCCAGATGGCCTATGAACTCCTCAGATCTCTTCAAATCCGCCACGGCTTTTTAGCCGGCATCGACTGGGTCGTTTCAATCGGCAGCCTCTTCGCTTTGGCGGACTCCAAGGCCTTCTCTAAAGCGGCCACCTTCTTCTGACTCCTCCGCTTGCCGCCTTTAGTCCTCAACTCGGCCAGTTCCACATCCACCACAGCCCTCGCAGCCTTCTTAGCATCCAAATCCTGTTGAAGGTTGTCGGCGCAAAATTTGACGGCATCAAACTCTGTACGAAGATCACCTAGAGATTTCTCTTGGCTATCGGACAAAGCCTGATAGTGGAGGTACTGCTCAATCAGCTCAATGGCGGAATTGTTGGTCTGCATCAAAAGGTCCAAATATTAAAAAAAAAAAATTAAAGAATTTACCACAGCCATATCATGGGCAAGCTGAGCCGCTGGAGCCACCAACTTGTTTGCCGGAAAATCAATCGGCAGTTGAAGTCCCTTAAGCAGACGGGAACCTAGGGTACCACCATTGGCTGAAATATCGGCATAGAGGGACTCATCCTCCCTCACGTCCCAATTGGGTTGATAGATTTTCCCTGGACGAGGGGCGGGCGACGAAAAAAGACAACCCTTCACAAAGATTGCTCAACATCACCTCTTTGTGCTCTATCCACTCATGGATCCGAGAAAAGATTCCCGGCCCAAGATTTGTCAAAAAGCTGGGGGAGCTGAGGATGTCATAGATCTTCTGGCGCATGAAAGAGCCAGACCCCAAAGCCATCCCAATGTTGTCGATGGCAGCATTCAGAGGAGAAACCCTTGTGGCAGTTGATTCCCGGACAGGACTATTGTCCGGGATATTAATGGCAACCTCCAGTTGCTGAGTTTCAGAAGCAGCGGCAACGTCCAAGGCCTACCTCTTGCTAGGACTGTCAGCATCAGAATGCTCACGGGGCCGCCTCTGGCCCACAGTCACGCCACCTCCGCCACGGCGGACAGGAACGTGAACGACGGGACGAGGAGATTCCTGGTCCCCACGTCCAGCATTTCGACCGGGAGAAACCCCGAGCGTACGACCGGCACGACGAACGCTGGCCCGGCCTGAATTGCGACCACCACGGCCGCGATCAGCACCTCGGAGACCTCCCGTGAGGCCGTGAATGGTGTCGTAGTCGAAAACGGGATCTTCAGGAGCCTTAGACATCGGCTTTGAGTTTTCGTCCAATCCCAACTCTTCAAGATCTAGGCTTACAGGACCTGCAAAACAAACCGACAAAGGTAAGTACAATGGTTAATCAGCAAAACAAAGCCAATAAGGCCGGACCATGAGTCGAAATGCACACCTTCTGGGTGGGTCCGGCAGAGATATAAGGCCGATAGAGGTTCATTCCTGAGTATATATTTGGCATTGAGAAGCCATGTGAGAGGGATCCTTTCCTCCACCCTTTCACCATCAACAGTCACGAAGGCAAGCTCGGACTCGAAATAGTCAAAGGCTTTTTTCTCGGCCGTAGACAAACCGTAAGAGGGTACATCCTCCATTCGAGTAATCGGTTTGGTGAAACGACGACGGAGAGGAAAATTATCTGGGACCTTTACCCAGTAGAAAGCTGGCTGCTATCCCTTCAACCCGGTCAGTTTGGGATGTACAGTGAGTTTGTTCTTGGCCGACATTAAAGACCACCATCCTTTCTCAGTTGACCCATTCCTTCGCAGCCAATGGAGCCGGCGGAAAAGGTTTAATGTCTCAGGGAACCCCAAGTAGCGGCACACCCAAATATAAGCTATGATATTCCTAATAGCCAAGGGTGTTAATTGGGCTAGACAGATGTTAAAGGCCTTCAGTATCTTCACTAAAGTCAAGTCTAAAGGGAAACGCAACCCAAACTCAAAGTGATGGGCATAAGCAAAGAATGTGCCCCCGGACACTCGCTTACTTTGGCCCCTTCATCCGGACCACCAATTTGTACTCACTGGGAAGCCATATAGTTCTTCCCCAACCCTAAGAATACTCTTTAGTGATGGCATGCTCTCGCCATGACGAACAAATTCGTACCGACTTTGGGCCGCGCCGTAGTCCGGTGGCAACCAAATCCCGGAGTGTAACACATCATCACGGTCGAGAATAGGCTCCGCCGCGAGCCTGGGAGCCATGCTGGAACTTTCTCCCACAGCCGATTTCAGTCCCAAAAGGAATTTGTTCACGTCCGTAAGTCGAGGGACCATCGGCCTTGTCCATAGTGGTAATAGAATCGTTGTCTGAACCTAAATCAATAATGTGTGGATGAGAAGAGCCGGCATGAGCAAGGCGATCGTAAAAATCATCCGCCACTAGAACCCCAGCATCTGCTAAGTTGTCTAACCAAGCATGTTCCCTCAAAGGCGGAACATCAAGTCCGGGAACAGCATCAGGGGGAGGATTTCTAACTGTCCGGCGAGCTAAAATTTGATGTCTTAGTTCTCGAAGTGTTTGTCTATCACCGCTCATCCTCGCGACGTATATTGGGAAGTTAAATTTTCTTGCTCAGGAGTAGAGCGGTCGCTCGTAAACTTAGATCCGAGTTCCCTATCTCTATCGCCAGTAAGGGGTAAGTCGCCTAATAAACGAGTTCTCTCTTCTCTAGGGCCGGGAAGTAGACTTAACTATGTCCGCCATGAAGGGAGGAAGTAGACGAAGGTTCACTTTCAGACATGAATTTATCACTCAAAGTATTTTGACTGTGTGAACGGTCCGACATAATTCCAAAGAAAGAAAGAAACAGAAAGAGCAGTTGAAGAGAAGTTGGAAAAAGGTACCTGAGAGAAGTCGACGGAAAATGACCGAAAAATCAAGCGGATTCCCAAAAAAAGCACAGCAAAAGGCCCCAAATGCACGAACAGAAGAATTCCCATAGTCAAATAAACGCCGGAGAAAGTAATTTCACCGGAAAGTCGAAAGCTTTGAAGTAAACCCTTGATTAAACCCAAGCGAAAAGAGGCAAAAAATGCTAAAATTCCCCGGGTGTAAAGGGCGAAAAGTAACTTAGAACACTTTTTGAGAAGATTTGGTCGCAAAAAGGCAAGATCTTGGCGAGAAAAAGGAGGTTTGAAGTTCTTGGAGAAATCGCATAAACCAGAGAAATGTGGAAGGTTGAAGACGAAGTGTAAGGAAAGAGAAAAAGAAAACTAACACTTCTTTACAAATGCGGGATTGAATGGCCAGGATGAATCGACCCATCATCTCCCCTCACTGATGCGTGACAAGTGTCGCTTGTTGAGCTAACCCTAATAAAGAATAAAAAAGAAAATGAGCGGGATTTCATAAAAAGGTCATGATTGCACTTTTTGAAATCCGAAGTTCTCCCCAGGGCAACACGTGGCAACAGAGAAAATCTAGGACATGCAAAAATTCACTCGCATCCTCGATATCACATCAATGCCGGTCACGACCCCCAATGATGCTGGGGGGCTAGTTGTATGGGTATACCCAAGTTCACTGTCGGACACATCGATTGTGGCCGACATCAATAAACTTGAAACGCGATCTCATCAATAGAATCCAGGCCGTTTCTAATAAACAGTCTGAGATGACGTTCGCGGTCACATTAAAGGACAAGTTAGAGAATCTTCCCTCCAATCAGACTCATCACAGTCATACACGTGTCAAAGGATTACGCATCCTGTCGTATGAACAAGACTACTATAAATAGCCAAATGGTACTATTCTGCAGGTACATTCTCTCACATTCTCAATACTACTTTCTCTCTCTATCTTTCTCTCTCTCTCTCTCTAAAATCCTTATCGGACACTTACTGACTTGAGCGTCGGAGGGGGTTTCCTCGCATCCCCCCCGAGGGTAGTTTACGTTTGTCTTCCTTGCAGACTTCCAGTCCCGGACGCCCACTCAAATACTGACGGACATTCTCGTGTCCGCCACCGTTTCAACACCGAAACAATATCCACCTTACAATATTGGAGCAAGAGTATCATATATACATGGTAAGATTATTTATCATTCATTGCCGCAAAAATATAGCTTAATTTGAGTGTATCTTGTCCAGTTAATAAGGCATAGAGATGGATTTTGTTAATATATTGCTCACTCTATTGATTTTTTTTTTTTTTGAGGGGAAAACACAGTCATCTTTAATTAATCACCAAATTGTCAACAAGGATATAGGGAGCCACTTCCATGGGATAGTGGTTCTCCCAAACTTGCTCAACACCAAAAGGCACAAGTTTAGCTAGATGGTGTGCAACATAGTTTCCATCTCTCTTTACATGGGACCAAGAACAAGAAGAAAAGCTTACACAAATAGAAAAGATATCATGAAAGACAAGATCTAAGTCCGACAGAAAAGAGCATTCTTAGAAAGCCTAGTTGATCACAAGTTGGCAATCCGATTCCACCACAATATTCAAAAATCCATACCGCTTACTCGCCTTTACTCCAAGTGCAATGGCTTTGCCTCGGCTACCTCGGGAGCCCAAGAGGGTTTTGACACGCCCGGTGGCAACGAATAGAACCTCCCGGATGAATTACGAGCTACAGCTCCAAGTCCCACCCAACCCTCGTCCAGTAAGAGAGGCGTCGGTGTTAATCTTCACAACACCATGAATAGGTGGCACCCATGTTTTCGAAGAAGTTGGAGCGGTTTTGTGCTGGAGGTGTGGATAAATGCAGGCTCCATATTTGTCATGATCCTCAAAGAAGTCTACAAACACGGCTCACAATCACATGGAGGGGAGTGGATTGCTCGTGAAAAACCATTTTGTTTCTTTCACCCCAAATCACCCAAGCAAGGAAGAGCCCCAATTTACGAACCTCGGGGTCGATCCGCCACGCCACAAGGAGGTCGCACATCGCAAAGTGATTGAGCTTGGACACACATCAACTCACACCCACATGCTTCCCAAAGAGCTAAAACCCGTGGACAACCGAAAATGGCGTGTGCAAAAGACTCGACTTCACCACATCCCCAAGGGCACAAAGCCTCATCAATGAAGTGACGGTGGTGTAACGCACCATGGGGGGGAGGGAATTCGGGCATAGTCGCCATAGAAAATGGCGCACCTTGGGGCTAGCTTCCGCGCCCCAAATAGTAACCCAAGCTTGATGAAAGGTATCAAGATTTCCACCCTTACCAAGCATGTACGCGGTTTTCACCGAATAATCACCATTTTTTGTGAGGGCCCAAGTGAGCTCATCCTTTGTCATAGCGGAGCTAAGGGGAAGAGCTAAAATGTTTTGCACATCAACTTCATTAAAAGATGCCTCAACGAGATGGACATTCCATTCCATTGAACTGGGGACCACCAAATCACTAACCTTATGAAGAGAATCCGTGCGGGTACTAGTAACAAAGCGCCCACTTTCGCTTGCTAACCATGGGGCCTCCTAAATATCAATCAAAGTGCCATTACCAACCCTCCAAATACAACCCTCCTTGATTAGGGCTTTTGCACTCCAAATGCTCTTCCATGAGTAGCTGCAATAAAAACCAAGTTTTGCATCAAGGAAATCACATGAAGAAAAATATTTTGCTTTCATAACACGTGCTAGAAGAGTGTTAGGGAAACGAGTTAATCTCCATGCTTGTCTCCCTAGTAATGCATCATTAAAGACCCTTAGATCTTTGAATCTCATGCCTCCAAAACACTTCAAAGTGCACATTGTGTCCCAATTTTTCCAATGAACCTTCATGTGTGAATCAGAGCTACCCCACCAAAAACGAGCCATAGCTGAATGAATCTGCTAAATGATCCCATCAGGGATTTTATACACCCCCATCAGATAAGTGGGGATTGCCTGAATAACTGACTTGAGGAGAATTTCTTTCCCAGCTCTCGATAAAAGTTTCTCTTTCCAGCCTTGGAGTTTCTTCCAAATTCTGTCAAGAAGAGAGGAGAAGATGGCTTTCTTCGACCTCCCTGCAACAGAAGGGATACCAAGGTATTTCTCGTGCTTATCAACCTGTCTCATGTTAAGAATTCCCATAATCGCTGCTGTCTGATCAACACTGACACCTTTACTGAAAGATACCTCCGACTTTTCATAGTTAATTTTCTGCCCGGATGCTGCTGCATATTTGTTGAGAATATCAACTATAACTGTGCATTCCTGTCGGGTGGCTTTTGTAAAGAGAAGGTTGTCATCAGCGAACAACAAGTGAGAAATCTCAGGGCCACTTCTACTGGCCTTAGCACCATGGATCAATTTCTCCTGATGCTTTCTCTGTATCATTTTTAAAAAAGCGTCAGCAATCAAGATAAATAAATAAGGAGAAAGAGGGTCTCCTTGACGAAGACCACGAGTAGGAGTAACAGATGCATAAACCCCTCCATTGATGATGAAGGAGTAGGAGACAGTGGAAACACAATCCATGATGAGATTAACCCAGCGCCCATCAAAGCCCATAGTCAATAAGAGTTTTCTGAGAAAACCCCACTCTACTATGTCATAGGCTTTGCTCATATCAAGCTTCATTGCAATAGTACCATTTTCACTTCGCAGACGATGCTTCATTGAGTGAAAAATCTCCAGAGCTATAAGAGCATTATCAGTAATAAGACGACCAGGCACGAAGGCACTCTGATTTTCATAAATAATATCAGGAAGGAAGTCCTTTAAACGAATTACAATAGCTTTAGAGACAAGCTTATAAAGCACATTACAGAGAGCAATAGGACGAAATTCAGCAGCCCGAGAAGGCTCCTTGACCTTAGGGATCAAGGCAATGTTGGTGTTATTGATATTAGCAGGGGAAGAATTCCCATGAAGAATATCACTAACAAACTTTGTCACATCATCACAAACAATATGCCAGAATCTCTGGTAGAAAACAGCATGCATTCCATCTGGACCTGGCGCTTTGCAAGGATGCATTTGCTGAAGGGCTGCAAAAATCTCATCCTTGGAAAGGGGCCGCATTAAAGCAGTGTTACAATCATCAGAAACAATGGGGGTAATACATTAAAGAACATCATGAATATTCAAATCAAAAGGATGTAAAGAGGTGAAAATGTTACTGAAATACGAAGCAAAAATTTGCTCAATGTCATTAATCTCTTCACGCCACACTCCTTGCTCGTCAAAAAGTCCCTTCACATAGTTTCGTTTTCGCCTTTGGGAGGCTTTGTTATTAAAGTAAGATGTATTTTTGTCCCCATCTCGAACCTCAGTGACTCGAGATCTTAGATACCAGTAGGCCTCTTGCTTCTCATTTATATCATCAAGCTTCTTTTCGAGCTCATAGCATACATTACAATTATCTGCCGAAATCGGATTTTTTGCGCCTCTGCTAGATCTTTTTCAACCTTCTTTATTTGGTTGCCCAGATTGTGAAACGTTTTAGCACTCCAACTCTTAAGTTCTCCAGCTAGATAGGAGAGCCGAGAGGGCATAATGTCCCCCATAGTCGAGTCCCACGCTCCACGGACCACATTTTCACAGTTTTCATCCAAAAGCCAGCTCGTCTCGAAACGGAAACCTTTTTTCTTCCTGCCCGGATTATTAAAACTCCTCACATGAGTCATAATTGCACAATGATCAGATTTATATCTCACAAGATGATCAACAAAAGTATCCTGGAAAATATCGAGCCATGAAGAAGTGCAAATGAAACGATCGAGGCGCTCGCGGATACGGGTTGCTTCAGTGAGCCCTCTTTCCCACGTATACCAAGCTCCAGAGAAACCAAGATCGCGCAAAGCACAATCATCCATGGCACTCCTGAATCCCATCATTTCCGCTCGAGTTCTATCAACTCCACCAACCTTTTCCTCAGAACTCAAGATTTCATTAAAATCGCCTCCAAAAATTATGGGGAGAGTCGATTCATCGCATAAGTGGCGAATGAGTTGCCAAGTCTTATACTTCTCCTCCTCTTTCGCCCACCCGTACAACCCAACAAATCTCCAAGCAGTACTTCCCCTATTGATGGTGCCACAAATATGATGCTTCGAAAAAGAGGTCAAAGTGAAGTCAAGGGCCTCTTTCCAAACCAGACACAAACCTCCTGAGTTTCCTCGACTAGAAACTCCAAAGGCATTCTCAAAACCAAACCTATTCTTAAGATTCTCCACTGCACTCTTATTTATCATAGTTTCACAAATAAAAAGCAAATCCGGACCCAGGCTAGAGCTCCGACGTTGGAGTTGACGAACTGTCCGGGGGTTAGCCATCCCCCGGCAGTTCCAACATAGTATACTCATGATGAAGGGCGGGGTTGGTCACCACCAACCTCCGCCGGAGAGAAAACGCTAAGATCATTGAAAGAGCTCGACTTTAGACGCTTCATAGAACCTTCATGCATAACTGTTTCCATATTAACACTGTCATCTTGAGAACGTTTATGAGAAGAGTCGGTCAAATCCGTCTCCATGTCTTGAACTTGACCTTTTTCCTCCATACTCCCTCTAGCTAATCTCTTCCAGCCTCGAGCCTTGGGATCCTTTTTGGCATTTGAGCTAGAAAAAATGAAAGGGTTATCGGTTGGGTTTAGATCAGGGGGGTTAGGGGTAGGAGTGGGGGGGACGGGTTTTGTGGTGGGGAGTGTGGGAATAGGCGGGTTTAGGTGGGAAATAGGGGGGTCCGGATTTTTGGAGGGTGATATGGGAGCAGTGGATGGGAAATTTGAGGGGGTATGTGGGGTGGGATTTGAAGTCATTTCAGAGGGGAGGTGAGTAGGACTGTAGGAGTAGTAAAGGAGGAGAGAGAGGACGTAGCTGCATGGTTTGGGGGTGGGGTAAAAGTCAACAGGTGGGTTGGTTGAGGAGAGATAATGGGTGTGGGGTTAGGTGATGATTGGCCAATATTTAATTCATGGGATTTAGTGTTTTGAGAAGGTGGGGTTTTTGGGTGAGATGTTGATAGGCGTGTCGCGCACCTAACAAAGATAATTCCTAACTAACCTCCTAACTATGTAGCAGGGCAAGTCAATGTCGAATCCACAGAGACAAACAGTATTAAACACTAGGTATCTTGACTCAATTTAACTAAACAAGTGACAAACAATGGTGGAAAAGATATTGAACTAATACTAACACTAAACTATGATAACTACTAATAGCACACGAGGTAAAATCAATTAATAAAGGCATCTAGAATTAAGTATCCCACTAGCACGAGTAATACATGAATAGTTCCCATCCCAAATAACATAATCAACCATCCAAAAGGAGTAATGCACCCTAAAAATACCAAAGATCTCTCCCGAGTACCTATGGCTACCCTAAACAAGCAATCATACCTATTCCCATGGAATCATGCAAGAAAGGGACATTAAACATGGCATCACAAATAAATTCCTAGTAATCCTATCTACTTATTCCCATAGAGATATTCATACTCTTGATTGAATCAACAAATCCATCTAGATTCAATTCCCATTGAAAACAAGACATAAGGAATCAATTCAAAATCACCTATCCCTAGTATGATAATGAAAATAAGCACAATTCAATCAAACAAGAACAATTAATCACATCAAATTGGAATTATGGGAGGGATTCATGCATTAATCATTGCTAGGGTTCAACTTAACCCTAGATTATAAAACTACTCACTCATAATTGAAATAACAAAGCAATTGATAAATAAATTGAAAGACATAATAATAATAAAGGAAAAGAGGAAATTAGAAAAACTTAGTCTTTACTTCAATGGATCAAACTTGTAGAATTAAAGGTTTAATAATGGAGTTTTCTCTCAAGAGCTCTCTAAAAAGTAATACTCTATTTTCTAAAAATGAAAAAGTGCCCAAAAGTATGTTTAATAAAACCTAATATTGCTTACATAAACTAGAAAAGGAAATAATTAAAAGTCGAGAAAATAGTCGGGCAAAGCAGATGCACGGTCGAAGCGAGAAGTTGCACGGGCGTGCAACATAGTGCACGGGCAAGCGGGATCTCGCTTGGGCGTGCACGCGAAATGTAGGATTTTGATGCTTTGGTTTACAATAGTGCACGGCAAGCGAGATCTCGCTGGCGTGCGCCTGTGCGTGGGCAAGCGAGATTCCGCTTGGGCGTGCACGCGAAACAGAAGGATTTTGATGCTTTGGTTTACAATAGTGCACGGGCAAGCGAGATCTCGCTTGGGCGTGCGCCTTGGTGCGTGGGCAAGCGAGATTCTGCTTGGGCGTGCGCCTTGGTGCGTGGGCAAGCGAGATTCTGCTTGGTCTCGCAAAGAAAGTAATCTTCAATATCATCGTTCCTATAACCCCAAAGCACTCAAACTCATCTTCTCGCATCCGGAAACTGCCATCTAGACCATCTACGAACCATATTAGCATCTCTTAGTCACAATCGGACTCAATAACCTGAAAATCACATAAAAGAGCCAAAAGTATCTCGAAATAACACAATGGTTCAAAAGAATGCCCAAATCATGCAATTAGATCTAAGATGCACTAAAATCTTCATGAAAATGAGACTTAATACCTACCTATATGCAACTAAAAACCGACTTATCAGATGTATTAGTGCAACTGGGAGCATTTTTACCTTCAATAGCCTTCAAATCCTCCTGAGCACCAAATAAAACCTTTTTGCTCATTCTGTATTTCTCTTCTTCTGCTACTTCCTTTCCACGTCCCTTTCTGGGAGTAGCTTTGAGAGCTGTACTCCACCCCAGAGATTCCCTTCTGGACCCTTGCTACGAGTGCGCATAGCATATTCCCGTAGAGACTTTGGTGGTGTTTCATCTCCCATTGTTGATCTTTGTTGTTGTCTTCTTCGTTGACCTCCTAATCTCCTTGCTGTAGCTTCAATCTCGCGATCAAGAGTAGCTAGATCTTCTGGACCCTTGCTACGAGTGCGCATGCAACAAAGAAGACTGAAAGAAAAGAGATCAAACAACAAACAGAGTAACAATAATCGAACAAAAATAAGTTTAGCTAACTAAATCAAAGATAAACTAATCTAATACCGTTAGTCCCCGGCAACGGCGCCAAAATTTGATAGGCGTGTCGCGCACCTAAAAAAGATAATTCCTAACTAACCTCCTAACTATGTAGCAGGGCAAGTCAAGGTCGAATCCACAGAGACAAACAGTATTAAACACTAGGTATCTTGACTCAATTTAACTAAACAAGTGACAAACAATGGTGGAAAAGATATTGAACTAATACTAACACTAAACTATGATAACTACTAATAGCACACGAGGTAAAATCAATTAATAAAGGCATCTAGAATTAAGTATCCCCACTAGCACGAGTAATACATGAATAGTTCCCATCCCAAATAACATAATCAACCATCCAAAAGGAGTAATGCACCCTAAAAATACCAAAGATCTCTCCCGAGTACCTATGGCTACCCTAAACAAGCAATCATACCTATTCCCATGGAATCATGCAAGAAAGGGACATTAAACATGGCATCACAAATAAATTCCTAGTAATCCTATCTACTTATTCCCATAGAGATATTCATACTCTTGATTGAATCAACAAATCCATCTAGATTCAATTCCCATTGAAAACAAGACATAAGGAATCAATTCAAAATCACCTATCCCTAGTATGATAATGAAAATAAGCACAATTCAATCAAACAAGAACAATTAATCACATCAAATTGGAATTATGGGAGGGATTCATGCATTAATCATTGCTAGGGTTCAACTTAACCCTAGATTATAAAACTACTCACTCATAATTGAAATAACAAAGCAATTGATAAATAAATTGAAAGACATAATAATAATAAAGGAAAAGAGGAAATTAGAAAAACTTAGTCTTTACTTCAATGGATCAAACTTGTAGAATTCAAGGTTTAATAATGGAGTTTTCTCTCAAGAGCTCTCTAAAAAGTAATACTCTATTTTCTAATAATGAAAAAGTGCCCAAAAGTATGTTTAATAAAACCTAATATTGCTTACATAAACTAGAAAAGGAAATAATTAAAAGTCAAGAAAATAGTCGGGCAGCAGCATGCACGGTCGAGCGAGAAGTTGCACGGGCGTGCAACATAGTGCACGGGCAAGCGGGATCTCGCTTGGGCGTGCACGCGAAACAGAAGGATTTTGATGCTTTGGTTTACAATAGTGCACGGGCAAGCGAGATCTAGCTTGGGCGTGCGCCTTGGTGCGTGGGCAAGCGAGATTCTGCTTGGGCGTGCACGCGAAAGAGAAGGATTTTGATGCTTTGGTTTACAATAGTGCACGGGCAAGCGAGATCTCGCTTGGGCGTGCGCCTTGGTGCGTGGGCAAGCGAGATTCTGCTTGGGCGTGCCCTTGGTGCGTGGGCAAGCGAGATTCTGCTTGGTCTCGCAAAGAAAGTAATCTTCAATATCATCGTTCCTTCAACCCCAAAGCACTCAAACTCATCTTCTCGCATCCGGAAACCGCCATCTAGACCATCTACGAACCATATTAGCATCTCTTAGTCACAATCGGACTCAATAACCTGAAAATCACATAAAAGAGCCAAAAGTATCTCGAAATAACACAATGGTTCAAAAGAATGCCCAAATCATGCAATTAGATCTAAGATGCACTAAAATCTTCATGAAAATGAGACTTAATACCTACCTATATGCAACTAAAAACCGACTTATCAGATGTATTAGTGCAACTGGGAGCATTTTTACCTTCAATAGCCTTCAAATCCTCCTGAGCACCAAATAAAACCTTTTTGCTCATTCTGTATTTCTCTTCTTCTGCTACTTCCTTTCCACGTCCCTTTCTGGGAGTAGCTTTGAGAGCTGTACTCCACCCCAGAGATTCCCTTCTGTCATCCTCTAAAACCTCATGGCAATCACGTTCAGAGTGATCCATGACAAGCAAAGCAAAAGAAAGGTAACCGCTCGTAGGCAAAATCAATTTGAAGCTCCCTTCCCCGTTTATCCTTTATTTTCCGGTAACGGCGTAACGGTTTGGTCACATCAAGCATAATTCTAACTCGCCTATAACGTCCTATTCCCAGAACATCTTCCTCCAATTCAAGAATTTCACCCATGTTTCCAACCAATGCTTTCACAATTTCATCTGATCTATAATTAAAAGGCAGATTCTTTAAACGAACCCAAAAGGGCGAGTGAGTGATGGTTACCTGGTCGGGTTGTTCGTCGCCATCGGCCTCTTTTAGCATCACGAGCATATTATCAAAGCACCAAGGTCGCCCCTCCATGACTCGCATCAAATCACGCCAATGAAAAAACTGGAATGCGTAAAGGTTGGGACTTAAAACCCGAATCACTAGTCCATGAACAGGGGCCCATACCATGGTAATTGTTCTCTTGAAAGCTTCAAGATTATAGGACCGCTCTGTGAGAAGGCGTCCAAAGAGAAGGAGGGAAAGTTTGGATTTTTCAGGATTAGGGTTGAGCGACGTTAGATCCAAAACTAAGTCTTCTTCATCGTCAATTTTCAGTCTTGAAACGGTGTCACTAAGCTCCTCAGCCATGGCTAAGGAGGGCGCCGCCAAGCGGAGCGCAACCGGTGACACGGTAGGGTTTTCTACAAAGTAGAGAGAGAGAGCCTTTTTTTCGAGGCAGAAGTTTATTGCTCACTCTATTGATTATGATAAATCATAGAACCCTTCCAATAATACGGTAAGATTCTATTATATTTGCTAATAAGGTATTCAAAAATTTGGCATGATCTAATACGATCATTAATTGTTATATTAAACTTATTCTAATAAGCTATTGCTTGATTGAAAGAGAACATTTTGGCGGGACAATTTCTCATCAGAAGTTGATACGTGTACAAGTTGTGGGTCCAGGCGCTTGTGTTTTAGTATAAGGTATAGATAAATGGGAGGATCCGATGTGAGGCTGCAACTAGCTATGACAATGCGTCAACGACTGGAGCACAGACACAATATACTCCAAAATATACAGTCTGCTTGGAGCAATATGAGGCAATCTTTCAAGGCAGTAAGCACATCATCATCTCCACCAAGCTATCCAAGCTCAAGTGCATCCGCAAGACCTACGTTAGCCGCGGATGTAGGAGCACTACAGGCGCAGCCATTACATTCTGCACCTACAGATCACAGAAACAACGAAGACAACTATTACATGCCAGTCGAATTGTACCGTGCAGCAACCAAAAATGATGTTGATCACTTTATCGATGCAATTGGAATAATGTTATCTAATTCACAATTTGATTTCTCTCATATCATTGAGCAAGTTACACCATTAGGGAATCCAGTGTTTCACGTAGCAGCGAGCCATGGGAATGACGGAACTGTGGAGCAGATATTTCTTCAAGCTCCAGCCCTTATTATGAAGCAAAACTTAGTAGGTGATACTGCATTTCATCTTGCAGCCAGAGCTGGGCATCATACAGTAATTAGTACTCTTATTCATTGCTTCGATTCCCAAAAAAGGAGTTTGATAAGTAATGAGAAGAACGTACCGAGGCTCTCAGAAAAAGATAAAAGAAGCCTACTGAGGCTTAAAAAAAGGAAAGGAAACACAGCATTGCACGAATCGATAGGGAGCTCGTCAAGTTACTCAGTTTTTAGTCTTTTGATCAAGGACGATCCGGAGGTATGTTATTATCTGAACAACGAAGGAAAATCTTCATTGTATATGGCAGCTGAGGACGGGAAAGAGATCTATGTGAAAGATATCCTTGAAATTGTGAAGAATAAAAATTGTGAACAATTGCTTAGAGGAAACTCGCCTCTCATACCGGCTATAAGAACAGGAAACAAAGGTAAAAATTTCTGCCAAATTTACTATTATTTTCTTTTTGGTGATTTTTTTGTGTTAAAATAATACTAGAGTGAAATTATCTTCTGTTCTTTTCTTCAAGTAATCATTTAAGATTGTAACAAGTCCTATATAACATTTTCGAAAAATAAATCAATTTTGCAAATTAGGGTCTAAAAACATTAGACATGAACCTTACTGTACCTGATTAAACAACGACCTATATCCTATCCTATTCGGACCCACGGGGTCTAAAAAGAATTAGACTCATATGGCCTTACCCTTAAAATAATTAATATGTCTCTTGGTGCTCTTGGATAGGATATGGGTTAGGTGTAATATTTTCAGACTCAACCCCTGCTAATAGACCCAAATTAAGCTTATGTTGGAAAAATCCTAACTTCCTAACTCTAAGCACTAACACCAAAAAAAACTCTACTCATTGAATATGTAGTCTCTCCTCTGTCACTCACTATATAGCTAGGAGTAGTAAACTATTTAGAGCTTAGATGTATGCATCTATCGAATTCAAGAAACTACTAAACTTCTCTGAGTTCTCTCTGTTACTCTCTTTAAATTATTTAGAGCTTAGATCTATGCTTCTATTTACTTCAAGAAACTACTAAACTTCTCTCTCTTACTCACTTTAACTGAACTGTTGTATATTTAACTGTTTTGAACTGAACTGATATGAACTGAACTATTCGGATTAAACCAGAACTGAAGTATTGAACCGAATTGACACCTCTAAAACTAGATGTTTTGTGTGGCTACTAGCCTTTCTATTTGTATTGACATGCATGCCAATATCTCATTTATACCCGGACTTTGTCCTAGACCTATCACACCTTATGGTATGGGTAAGGCCAAGGGTCTAATTTTTTAGACTTATGAATCCTACTTAACCATATCCATTGCACTTCCTGTTCAAGAAGAATCCTAAGGTAACTTTTTGAATCTTAGCTTCAATGAGCTGTTGCAGATTAGAAGTCTCACTTCACTATCTGTTACCAACAAATAATAAACATTGTCCATCGTACATTCTTATCCTTAATATTGTCAGCTTTAATCGACACAATATTACAAATTGAGCCGACATTCATCAACTTAAGAGACGAAGAGGGCAGAACACCACTTCATCATGCAGCTTCAGCAGGATACATTGAAATAATTCAGTGTTTACTTGAAAAATATGTTGGGTGTGTCCTCAAAAAAGATAGTAACGGCTTCTTCCTCGTTCATGTGGCTGCTGTTTATGGTCACATACAAGCTGTGACAGCGCTGCTCGAGCATTGCCCGGATCCTGAAGAAATGCGGACTGAAAATGGCCAGAATATCCTCCATGTTGCAGCTGAAAGTGGGAAAGATAATGTTGCCCTATTTCTTCTTGAAACATTAGAGTGTCTTATAAATGAGGTAGATGATGATGGGAACACGCCCTTACATATGGCTACTATGAATTGGCACACCAAAATAGTAAGCAAAATGACATGGGACAAGAGGGTGGATTTGAGGGTTGTCAACCATGAGGGTTTCACAGCACTTGATATTGCAGAGTGCAACATGGGGGAATCCCACTCATATGATAAGGTAACTTCAACTATTTATTAAAAAGGTTTTTAGAACATCAACTTTCTTTTATGGTCGTTTGGTAGGTGTCGATAGATTTAGTTAGTTTGATAATAAGTGGTTGTTTGGCTGAGCATAAGAGATCATATTTTTCAGAAAATTATTTTTCCCATGTGTTTGCATTTATAGAAAGTGCAAAATCTTGTTTCCTTGGTCGTGGTACCTGTAACTTCTTAGAAAGTTCGATCTCTTATATTTTTGTCAACCAAATAGTTTCACATTCGTTCACCTCCTCAAATTTCTACTTTCTATGGTTACACCAAGCAAACACTAAATGGGTGTTTAGTAACTTTTGGGTCACTTTATCATTCGCTTTTGACCTTTGACTTTCTCATGTGATCAAATAGCCAAATAAAGTGTTTAAATGGCCTTTTACTTAGATAAAAGACCATTTTTTCATTCTAAATCTGGTTTCAATAGCTTTTTCTGTTGACTTTTACCGTTTGCATTCATTTTGCTCTAAAAAGTCAACGCTAACAACTAATTTTACCAAACATTTTCGTAAGTGTCTAATAGTCAAACAACCAATAATCAATTAAACATAGTGGTCAAATCAGTAAGTAAAACGTTAACAGCCAACAACTGATTATCAAACACCTCCATAGAATAAATAGTACATTCAATACACAAAATTTGAAACGTTTTTCGAAGTCTGTCAATATATATCTTGAGAGAAGATAATTGCCTGCCTTTTCTATTGATCATTGTCAATATATATAACATAATACACGTTATTAACTAAGCTACAATTTAGGGAAATCTTTGACTAGAAGATATACAATAATCCTAAATTAGCTATACAAGATATACAATAGCCTAATATAGACAAAGGAATATTTGACCATATTATATTACACCCCTGCAGTCGAAGCGGGAGGTTGGCGAACGCTGAGACTGTCCCGAAAATCATCAAATAGTACGCGCGGAAGTCCTTTTGTAAAGATGTCAGCAATTTGATAACGAGATGGAACATGAAGAACACGCACCACTCCTCGTTGAACTTTTTCACGTACAAAATGAATGTCCATCTCTATGTGTTTTGTACGTTGATGCTGGACAGGATTACTGGAGAGATAAATGGCACTAACATTGTCACAGTAAACCATGGTGGCTTTACGAATAGGGCACTGAAGTTCCAAGAGTAGATTGCGCAACCAACAAGATTCAGATACAACGTTAGCAACCCCTCGATATTTAGCTTCAGCACTTGATTTGGAGAGAGTGGGTTGGCGTTTAGAAGACCAAGATAGTAAGTTGTCACCAAGAAACACACAATAACCAGAGGTGGAGCGTCGAGTATCAGGACATCCACCCCAAATCAAAGATGTAAGATATAAGAGAATCAAGTTTGGATTTATACAAATGCAATCCATAAGAACGAGTGCCTTGAACATAGCGTAGGATGCGTTTTAAGGCATCCATGTGAGCTACCTTTGGATCATGCATGTGTAAACAAACTTGCTGGACAGCATAAGAGATATCAGGTCTAGTGAATGTGAGATACTGTAATGCACCAGCAAGGCGACGGTACTGCGTCGGATCATCATAAGTATCCCCCGTAGTAGCACTGAGTTTGCTCTTTGTATCAACAGGAGTGGGACAGGACTTACAACCAGACATACCAGCTCGTTCTAAAATCTCCTCAGCATATTTGGTTTGAGATAGAAATAGTCCACTGCGCGAACGAGTGACAAAGAACTCCAAGAAAATAACTGAGAGGACCTAAGTCCTTCATAGCAAATTCTTTAGCAAGCAGAGTCATAATAGAGAGTCTCAGTTTATTAGAAGAAGCAGTCAAAATGATGTCATCAACATATAGTAGAAGATAAGCAATATCAGAGCCACGGTGATAAATGAAGAGAGAATGATCAGAAGAGCTGTGTAGGAAGCCAATAGTAGCAACAAAATCCGCAAAACGTTGATACCAAGCACGAGGGGATTGTTTGAGACCATATAATGATTTCTTCAACAAACAAACATAATCAGGAAATGATGGATCTTTGAAACCCATCGGTTGATGCATGTAAACTGTCTCATTAAGGTTGCCATGAAGAAATGCATTTTTGACATCTAGCTGATGAATCTGCCAAGAATTAGACAAAGCAATGCTCAAAACAGTACGAATAGTAGCCGGTTTAACAACAGGGCTAAAAGTTTCATCACAATCCACTCCAGCTTGCTGAGACCTGCCATCACCTACAAGACGGGCTTTATGCCGCTCAAAAGAACCATCAGAATTCTTTTTGTGACGAAAAATCCACATAGACCTTATAATATTGACATTTGAAGGACGAGGCACTAGTTCCCAAGTATTATTTTTAATGAGAGCATTATATTCATCCAACATAGCGGCTTTCCAATTCGGGTCATGGAGTGCACTAATGGGATTTTTAGGTAATGGGGAGATAGAGATGGTGCTGAAATTATGTTGATATCGTGGGTTGGGTTTAAAAATGCCATTGTCACTTCTTGTGGTCATGCGTGAGGAAGGGTTGTTGGTAGAATTAGGATCACTGGGTACATGTGTAGAGGGCCCAGTTGTGTGGTGGGAGGTAATGGAAGATGGGCTTTGAGGAGCATTGGTAGGCGCTGGATCCGAGAGTGAGGAGTTGGACCGAGAAGCATCTGGGCTTAGGGTAGGAGGGCTATTGAGCTGAGGAGATGGGCTGCTGTGATTGGACAATTGGATGGGCTGGACGCTGGATGGAGAGCATGGTTGGCTGACTGATAATGCACAATAACCATCTCCTAAGACTAACATGGATAGCATTAGAAGCAGCTGGAGCACCTCGAGCTCCAAAGAAAGAGGCTCCCAAACAATCCTTCAAAGATACAAGTACTGAGGGACGATCACCAAACGTATCAGACACAGACCGCTACAGAGACAGAGTGAACACTCTACTAGTGGTTGCAACTCTTGTTGCAACCGTGACCTTCGCCGCTGGTTTTACAATTCACTAGTGGAAAAACAAGGAAGGGCTGCGGTCAAAACAACCCTAAGGGCTGCGTTTTTGGCCAGCAGCCCTTTCCATAGCAGCCCTTCAATAAATAAGAAGGCTGCGGTTTAAAACCGCATCCCTTCACAACGAAGGGCCGCGGTTCGTGCCAAAAACGCAGCCCTTCTAAGGCTGGGAAGGGCTGCGTTTTTGGCCCGAACCGCCATTCTTCTAAATGAAGGGTCACGGTTTTAAGCCAAAAACGCAACCTCTATTTAAGTGAAGGGTTGCGGTTTAGGCTTAAAACCCGCGCCACTTCACATTCAAATTTTTTTTAAAAATAAGTTGCACCCCCACCACTGCCCACCCAGACACCCCACCCCCGCCCAGCCCCCAAGACCCCCCCCCCCCACCCCCTGCCCCAAGACATCCCACTCCCCGCCCAAGACACCCCACCCCCCGCCCACCCCAAAGACCCCCACCCCCGCCCCAAAGACACCCCACCCCCGCCCACCCCCGCCCACCCCAACACCCCCACCCCCGCCCACCCTCTCGCACTCCCACCCCCCCCCCACACCCGCACACCCCCCCCACTCCCCCCGCCCGCCCTCACCCCCGCCCACCCCCTTCACTCCCCGCACCCCCATCCCACCCACCCTCTGCCACCTCCTCCACCCATTGCTTGCCAACCACCCCAAAGACCCAACCAGCCCCATAGCCCGGCCAAATTTCACCCCAGCTGACCACCATGGCGGCCCCCCACCCCACCCCCCCCCCCAAAACCTCCCTTCGACACAAAAAAAAAAACCGATCAAATTGCAATAATAATATATGACAAGTTTTTGAACGTAATATAATAATTAACTTTAAATATGTATATATTTAATAATGTAAAAAGTGTACATAGAATTAATACAAACTAGTAGATGTATCATAAGCAATCATCGCAAATGTGGGACGCCAACTTATCCCGAACTTCATGTAATTCGTCTGTGGTGAAGGCCCTCAAACGTGGTGTGTTATTCATATAAACCTTGCAAAACAACCAAGGAATAAACACACAATATAAGAATTCAATCATTTACCGTAGTTAGTAGTTCTAAAAATGACATATACCTTCCCGAAATTCAATCAAAAACAAATGCAAGCCTAAAACTCTACACACTAGTTATATTATACCTTATATTATCATATTGAAAAAGAAAATGGAGTTAAATGAAGGGATAAGTACGAATTGGACGCAAAAAGGCAAAAATAGGCCTAAAATGCCCTTTTCGTTCCCAAAATTCAACCTACAACAATTGCAAACCTAAAAATCTACACAATAGTTACATTATGCCTCATATTATCATGTTCAAAATGAATTTGGGGTTAAATGACTCGATAAATACGATTTGGAAGCGTAAAAGGCAAAAATAAGCCTAAAAATGACATTTTCGTTCCCAAATATATGCATGTGCTACTTTGGTTTCTAAACCAATTCATACCTATTACCAATCGATCTAATCTAAACTAACATATACTAATAAGTTACATACCTTTTGAAGATCATCGGCGTTAGTGCACTTGGTTGACGATATCGAACATGTACCTCAAGACGTAATAGCCACATGCAAGTCCATCTTCTTGTTGCGGACACTAAATGTTCACCAAAGGATGCATCCAATGACATTCATGTTAATTAGATGTGTAGTATGTGGCTAAAAGTGTTTCTACATAAGGACAAATAAATTAGTCATGTTACCTCGATCGATATCCAAACAGGAGCTTTTGGTGCTCGAAGTCTCGTTGCACTAATATGCTTCATCACACTACATCAACAAAGATTATTATAAGATTAGATGTACTAACCTGTTTATATATTGAAAGATGATGAATAATGTGTAATTATTAATAAGTGCGCATATATTTAGTTTCGATTAGGCTACCTATTTAACAATGATTTGATTAGTAAGGACCGTGGTGGTTGTCGACGCAAAGAATCAAAGTGGTAGACTTCGTTACGTGACAAACATATCGCAAGCGTGTCCAATGAGCCCTACAACAAGAAAATATAGTTATTATTAATCGTAGAACAATTAATAGGTCAATTTAAGTATCGAATAATAAAAGTAAAGCGAGTTTAACAAGCATACTTTTCAATATAAGGAACAAGAATGATCTGATGATATCCAAAACGAGATGATGCTTTGAAACTCATGTCGAGATACTCTTTCACTTCGGCTTTGTTTTGTAAGCAATTGTCATCTCGTATTATGTTTGGACATAACCAACCAAACATTGCACTAGATGTTGCAAGCAATTCATTGTATAATAACCTGAGAAATTATATTGATTATATTAAAAGTAAACCAACAATTACTTATTATGGATTTGAAAACTACTTAAGGCATATATATGTATATGTATATTTAATTTATATACTTATGTATTACCTCATGAATGTTTGTATCATGGAAACATTCAACTCTACCCCACATAAGAATTCTTTAATATCAACCTTTGAAATGAATGTGCATGAGTCCTCAAGGTAGTGGAATTGTTGCTCCCCCAAAGCAACCTCAATTGCGCTTTCATCGGGTAAATCGCTAAGGCGCACTCATGTAACCAAAAGCATGGCGTAGTAAGGCTCCGCACCACCTACGGATCGATAATAAGTGGATTTTTTGTCTTAGAAACATTTCTGTCACCACATTTCGTTCACCTTCATCACGTAAACTTGCTTTCTTATAAGGTGAACATGCCTTCTTTCCCTTCCCGGCATGTGAGTCGGCCTTCCCCCCAAACCTAGTATTTAGTTAAAAGTAAAGATATTACTGACTATCATAGGAACTATAAAAGAAAACACGCATATATATATATATGAATGTTAATCATTGTACCTCATCTGAAAACCGCACCAATGCACGCGGCCACAGAACATAACTGCCAAGGGCATCATTTAGTAGCTGTAGACCAACTTCTGGCTTCGGCAGCGGAAGAGGTAATTCTTCGAAACCTGACACAATTTCATTGAGGGTGACCACATAGTGATTATGATCCACTAACTGGTTATGCAATCATACTCGGTCACTAGGGGGTTGTGCATGGCCATGAGCTACGAGGATGAAACTATCATAACCATCTCCTCGAGCTAATAGTTCACATGGTGTCTCTTCCTGTAAAAAAAACTCTATTTATAATTAGTCTATGAAACAACATATATATAGTAAGAATTTCATGCATTTAAGAACGTAACAATAGTTGTTTAACAAAGCAAAGGGATTAAGTGATTACCTTCAACTCGGGCCCTACAGGTGGATCAGGCTGGCTAGGTGTAGTATCACTACCCTTCTTGAATGTAGCAAAAGTCGGTAAACCCATTTGCTCCAAAATGGCGTTGAAGTTATGGGTCATCTCCTCCCTTAGCTCCTCCCAAATTGCAGCTTTCATAGCCTCCACATCTACTGACGTTGCCGAATTCACACTACTTACACTTGATTTTGTCGCTGTAGTGTATTGATCACCATATACCTTTCTCAAACCGAGGCGGACAGCTCCTACGCCCCTCACGCGTCCACTGTGGTCCGGTCCTAAAGTTTCGTGCAATGCATCAATGTGTCCTTTAGGAGTGAACTCACCAGTTGCCTCTTTTTCCTTCAAGCCAATCTACATAAGTATAAAAGAGAAATGCTTGTGAGCGCAAAAGTTATATTATATATACCTTATATAACCATATAATCTGTACTAACAATGGCGTTGGCTATCTGTTGTGTTCCGGGGTCGAAAAAGACTCTTTTTCCCTTTGCATCAACCCCATGCATCGAACACCACCAATCGAGGACTCTATCTGGTTGCCGAGGCTGTGCAACTGTCGTCATTGAGCCACTCCCCGTTGCCGTTGTCGACCCTAATGGCTGAACATCCACTTCTCTCTCGCCTCATTGTACGAATGAGCACCCAAATGATGATAATACTTCCTAGCTTTTGCACTCGAGCTACTTTTCTCACGACTTGCCTAAAACACACAATTATAAACAAAGGTTAGCTACGTACGGTGCTATACAATAATACTTGGATCTAAGTTTATTAAATCTTAATAAAATATTCTTACAATAGCTTGTGGGGTTGTTTTCTTGGCAACAAATGCTTCCCACTCTTCGGGTTTGATAGTTTTCCATATTTGAAATGGTAATCCTGGATGGTGCAGATGATGTTTCGGGTGAAGCCTCGGGATCGGCTTGTGTTTCTCCGCCGTAGATGTTCTTCTTCTTTGTACCTACTACTTTCCTCCGCTTAGTGATCCACCCGGACACTAACTTAGCCTTGAAATCTCTCGAATCTCCGGGGCAACCGCGGATAGAAATACATTCTTCTTGGCTTCATCATCTTCGATATTGAATTGATTCTACAAAAAACGCAGTTCACAAATTAGTTTTCGCAAATGTTGTAATTTATATGCTATAAGTAATATTACACATATAATTAACTAAATAATTAAGAAACTAAACGTTATTGTACTTGAAGCTTACCATGGTATCTTCCCATAGACACCGCTTCAATCCCTCGGGCACCTCTTTCCATGAGTGCAAAATGGAGAGTTTATGCATGCAAATGCCAACTTGCATGCCATACTTTTGACGCCACTTTCCACAAGGTTGACCCATGTTATCGTACTCCAAAGTCATATATTGTGTGTTTCCCTAGTGACTTTGTAGGTCCCCTTCCTTTTCTCTTTTTCGTCGCCAATGACTTCCTAGGCATTTGAACATTTATCTCTTCACGGCGAAATCGAGACAATTTACCCCGTTCCTTTCTCGCATCGAAAGACTCATCCTCGGTAGTGTGTTCAGCGCCACTTGTGGTGTTATCCGTATGCACATCCGACATCTCCCTGAAATTGTACAAATAATGCATTAATATAACAAAAAATTAAAATTAACATTGCCACTAAGGGGGGTGGGGTGTGGGGAGGGGGTTCCGTGTGCGAGGGGTAGCGGTGCGGGGAGGGGAGGGGAGGGGGCATGCGGGGAGGGGGGGGGAGGGGGGGGACTCGTGCGGTGGGGGGAGGGGAGGGGGTTGTGCAGGTGGGGGGGAAGGGAAGGGCGGCGGGGGAGGAGAGGGGTTGTGCGGTGGGGGGGGGAGGGGAGTGCGGTGGGGGGAGGGGAGGGGTTGTGCGGTGGGGGGAGGGGAGGGGCAGCAGGGGGAGGGGAGGGGTGTGCGGTGGGGGGAGGGGAGGGGGGCTGTGCAGTGGGGGGGAGGGGAGGAGAGGGGGTGTGCGGTGGGGGGGAGGAGGGGGTGTGCGGTGGGGGAGGGGAGGGTCTCAGCAAGTGGGGGGAGGGGCGTGTAGGGGGGAGGGGGAGGGGCAGCAGGGGGAGGGGAGGGGGCGTGCGGTGGGGGGGAGGGGAGGGGAGGGTGCGGTGGGGGAGGGGGGAGGATTTGGAAGCGAAAAGGCTAAAAGTCAGCCTAAAATGCCCTTTTCGTTCCCAAAATTTAACCTACAACAATTGCAAACCTAAAAATCTACAAAATAGTTACATTATACCTCATATAATCATGTTCAAAAAGAATTTGGGGTTAAATGACTCGATAAGTACGAATTGGACGCGAAAAGGTAAAATTTGGCCAAAAATGACCTTTTCGTTCCCGAAATGCAACCAAGAACAAATGCAAGCCTAAAAATCTACACAATAGTTACATTATATCTCATATAATCATGTTCAAAAAGAATTTGGGGTTAAATGACTCGATAAGTACGATTTGGAAGCGAAAAGGCAAAATTTGGCCTAAAATGACCTTTTCGTTCCCGAAATGCAACCAAGAACAAATGCAAGCCTAAAAATCTACACAATAGTTACATTATATCTCATATAATCATGTTCAAAAAGAATTTGGGGTTAAATGACTCGATAAGTACGATTTGGAAGCGAAAAGGCTAAAATAGGCCTAAAATGCCCTTTTCGTTCCCAAAATTCAACCTACAACAATTGCAAACCTAAAAATCTACACAATAGTTACATTATACCTCATATAATCATGTTCAAAAAGAATTTGGGGTTAAATGACACGATAAGTACGAATTGGACGCGAAAAGGCAAAATTTGGCCTAAAATGACCTTTTCGTTCCCGAAATGCAACCAAGAACAAATGCAAGCCTAAAAATCTACACAATAGTTACATTATATCTCATATAATCATGTTCAAAAAGAATTTGGGGTTAAATGACTCGATAAGTACGATTTGGAAGCGAAAAGGCTAAAATAGGCCTAAAATGCCCTTTTCGTTCCCAAAATTCAACCTACAACAATTGCAAACCTAAAAATCTACACAATAGTTACATTATACCTCATATAATCATGTTCAAAAGAATTTGGGGTTAAATGACTCGGTAAGTACGATTCGGAAACGAAAAGGCTAAAATAGGCCTAGAATGACCCGAGAATCCGGTCACATGGCAATGGAATGCCCATCAGCTGGTAGCGGCGGAGTTGAAACTGTTATAAATGTGGAGAGCACCAGATGGGCTTTCGATTGCCATGTGACCTGACTCTCCACATTTACAACAGCCCCACCACCACCGCCACTACTGCCCCCACTGCAATCCCTCATTGCCATGTAGGCGTAAAATGACCTTTAATTTTCGTTTCCGAAATTCAACCAAGAACAAATGCAAGCCTAAAACTCTACACAATAGTTACATTATACCTCATATAATCATGTTCAAAAAGAATTTGGGGTTAAATGACTCGATAAGTACGATTCGGAAGCGAAAAGGCTAAATTAGGCCTAAAATGACCCGAGAATCAGGTCACATGGCAATGGAATGACCATCAGCTGGTAGCGGCGGAGCTAGTGAGAAGTGTTACAAATGTGGAGAGCATTCCATTGCCATGTGACCTCACTCTCCACATTTGTAACACAGTCCCACCACCACCGCCACTACTGCCCCCCACTGCACTCCCTCATTGCCATGTAGGCGTAAAATGACCTTTAATTTTCGTTTCCGAAGCCTAAAAATCTACATAGTTGCATTATAAAACAAAAAAGAAAATGAAAGATAGTAGTGATACCAAACATGTGTTACAACTTACAACAATGCCTTCACAACAATGCCTCACCCACCCCTATCCACCCTCCGTCCCAAAGATCCCCCGCCCTCCCCCCACCCCATGCCCGGCCTCCCCACCTCCCCACCCCCTTTCCAAAGATCCCCTCGCCCTCCCCCACCCCATGCCCACCACCCCAGCCTCCCCCCACCCCATGCACACCCCTCCCCAACCATCCCCCACCCCCTTTCCAAGATCCCCCCGCCCTCCCCCACCCCATGCCCGGCCTCCCAGCCTCCCCCACCCCTTTCCAAGATCCCCGCCCTCCCCCACCCCATGCCCGGCCTCCCCGGCCATCCCCCATCCCCCCGCCCAAGACCCCCCACCCCCCTACCCACCCTCCACAAGCCCTCCCCCACCCCCTACAATCACATTTTACAACACAAAATAGAAGAGAAATTAAATAAAACAAAGAGGAGAGAGAGTGAGAGGGGAATTACCGACAATGCAAGAGTGGTAGTGGTGGTGGTGGTGGCGTCAAAGCGCGCCGAGGGGAAGAGAAGAAGGAGCTCGGAGCCTGAGCAACGCTGAGAGAAGAGAAGAAGAAGTGTGCACCGGCGATGGGACGGCGCTCCGGCGATGTGTCGGTGCTCCGGTGATGGCCGTTAGGGCAGTGCGAGTTAGTGTGAGGGAGAGGAGTGAGTGTGCGAGTGAGTGTGACGGAGAGGGGTGAGCTGAGTGTGCGAGGGAAATTTGCGAGTGAGTGCTACTTTGCGAGTGAGTGTGTTGCGCGCAAAACTCACAGGTTGAAATGGGCGGGATAGGAAGGGCTGCGCTTATCCTAGAAAACGCAGCCCTTCGTGTATGAAGGGTTGCGGTTTCTAGGCTAATCGCAGCCCTTCATATAAAGGGCTGCGGTTAACCTTAAAACCGCAGCCCTTCATACTGCATGAAGGGCTGCGGTTTTACGTCTAACCGCAGCCCTTCTTGCGCAGCCCTTCCTTTTTTTTCCCCTAGTGATTCCTGGAGGAAACAACGACTCTGATCCGAACCCGGGGATCGCTACTATGTTGCAAGAGAAGGCTTTCCACATCTTCATTATATGTGATACCATAGCCATGTTGTGCTCTATATTGGTCGTGATCAGCCTTGCGCAACTGGGTGACCTTAAGTTAGTGCTTATGGCTCTAAGACTTGCAATTCCCCTGCTTGGCGTCGGTCTTATAATGATGACCTTGGCTTTCATGGCAGGAGTATACCTAGTAGTAACCCAACTTAATTGGTTAGCATATGCTGTGTTAATCATGGGTTTTGTCTTTTTTGTTGCCATCCTAATACTTCTCTTGCCACTTTGCCTCCCACTCTATTCTCAAAAGTGTGTCTTTCGTTATATCACTTACTACCCCTTCTATCTTTTCATATTACTGACGGTAAAAAGTGAAGACAAGATTGGAGTGTGAATTTCTTAAGAAGGGCAAGGAAGGAAGAAAGCGAGTGGGTAACACGAATTCTTCATCCTCAAATTAGTCCTTCCCGTATCAATTTTTGCTTTTATCTTATGTTACCGACTTACAATTACCGAAAAACACTCATTTTGGCTTCAGAGATGCCCCATAACCATAATAAAATATGTTTAGGTTCTATCTAGTTGTTGCAAATATTAATTACTTATATTTCAGAGAAGTTGATTGTTGATTTTTTGTTATGTAACTTTTCAAAGTATAGTATTATTTTGTCGTTAATTATTTTTTCTTGGAAATTAATACATTTATTTGATGTTTTTTTTGACATAAGCGGAAGTGGAAATAAGGGAATTGTAAGGGATAAGTGAACATAGAACAAGTTTCAGCATATTTCTTTGCCATTTCATGAGCTGTTGAAACTTGTTGTCTATTCACTTTCAGAATAGTACACCAAGATTTTTTTTTTTTGCTAACGACTATTGATTTGCTGGAGTGTCTAGAAGAGCTTCATGTGTTTTTGAGTAGTTTCCTCTAACAAAGAAAGAAGGTTAGTAGAATCCGTGTGAAACATGACTTGCGTAATAGAGTTCTTGAGAGCCTAATTGATTCCATGCAAGCATGCTAACTGAAATGAACTAAAATGAACTGAACTGAACTGAAATGAATGAAAACTGTGAGAGGAAACTAAATGAACTGAACTAAACTGAAATGAACCGAACCGAACCGAGATTGAATTTTTATTAATTCACCAAAAAGAATGTCTAAGTAGTCCATCCTCGCTGTAGAAAAGGAGGATATGGCTGATGAGCCACTCTTGACATGAAAGATGGTCATTGTGTGAAGAGTTAATAATAAGATTATTATTGTGCTAGACTTCTTTGGCTATAGAGCAATCACGAAATAGGTGAATAGAGCTTTCAATTTCCTTTGAGCAAGTTGCCAGATATCACAGTTTAGAAAATAACTTGGAATATGCCCTTTCCAATACCAAAGATCATTTGACGAAGTGTTACGAAACTCATTGGAAATAATGCTTTGGACTTCCTCATGGTCAAAAGCGTACCGGAGTTGAGCAATTTTCCAAGATTGATTACCAACATCAATGAAATCACTGACCCTAGTAGTTTGCGCTTGTCGTAAGAGTAATGTGGGAACGACTAACTAGAGAAGAGCCAGTAATCCAATTTGTAGCACAAGCTTAATTAGCTGAAATACAGTTTCCAATCTTCCATGCACATCCCTATAACAACGTGTTTTCTGCGTTATGTAGACCTATAAAGCCCCATGAACTACTTCTCTGCTGACGAGAGACTGTCTTACCTGTATGAAGAGCAAGATGCTTATTGGCTGTATAAACTCGAGTCAGAAGGGAATTTGGGCGTTCATACACATCCTAAACTTGCTTCATGAGTAGACAACTAGACATCTGCTAAGAAAATGAGTGGAGCAACAAAAACTTAATTAAGAATCATTATAATAATATTAAAATCTTAATTAAGAAGTATGATAATGTCTAATAAGTAAAACGATAAAAAATAAAATATCGATAATAATATTAAAGAATCATTATAATAGTAATAAGAATAAAGAGTATAATAATGTCTAATAAGTAAAATGAAAATAATGAAAAGATCGATAATAATATTAAAAACTTAATTAAGTATTTTTTAAAAAAAATAATTTACAATATTAATACAATAATAATTATAACGATAATAATAATTTAAGAATAATAATAAGAATGATAATAAAAGTGTTTATAATACTAATAAATTGAAGTGAACTGAATTTCCATTAATCCAGTACAAAGGACATGCTTTATTCTTCATTTTTTTTTTCTGTTGTTCCTCTTTGACTTATTATATTTCCAATTCACAGCTTTAGAAATATAAATGTTCAAACGTGCGGAGTGGGCTCCACAAGTTAGAGTTGTGGTAATTGATCCCCGCAACTTTATCCAAATATACCACTTAGATATCTACTCATCTTATTGAACATCAGAGGTTATTGTCAAATGATTGTTGACCCAATACCAAAAAGGGTTCTTCTATCCTACATACCCAGTGCAAGAATAAGCCCTATATTACATCCCTTTTAGAGATCATATATCATACATCTTAAGTAACATAGAAGAACCTCCCTAAAATGATAAGAAAACTAAAAGATTACTAAATACTCAGCATAATTTTAGGGAGAATCTTCTATATTAGTTAAATGCATGATACATGATTTGTTGGTAACATAAATACGTAATATAGGGCTTATCCTTTGCACTAGGTGCATAGGATAGAAAAACCGTTGTTATTATAGCAACGTAATTCAAGAGAAGGAAGATATGATATGTGAAAGTTGGTTATCTTTTGTTATTTAGATAAGATAGAGGATGTGAAATATATGGGTTTGATAAAAATAGGGTAAAGTAGTCAAGTAGGGTGAAAATAGAATAAACATTTCAAATAAATTATAAAGTAAAAGTAAAAAGGAATTTGAAAATTGAATTTAAACAAACATAGGAAAAAATTTCAAGAAAAACGGAAGGAGGACTTGCGTGGAAATGTGGATAAGCCCAATTATGAGTCAGCCAATACCCAATCTCTAATTTTTTGAATAGGCCCAATACCCAATTTAAATATCCTATACCTATATTAGCAGAATGTTTGATCCGATAATTCTTCCGAGACGATTGATCCGATAAAAATACAAATGAATGATAATTTTTTTTTTTTTGACAGAAGAATACAAATGAATGATAATTGAAGATTTGTAGTAGATAGAAATTGAATTAGTAAAGTTCAAAATCAAATACTAGTTGAAGCAAAAACCAAAATCATACTTCATTTTGAACCATAAATCTCACTCAACTTTTATTTCCCAACCTTAATCTCCCATCCATACCTCGATTAAACCAAAACATAGAAATGACGAAAGGGGTGGGGGGAATGATAAAGGCAGTTATAGGAGACGCCCTTATGTCATTCGGATGGATGTTTACGGCGTCGGCACTTGGCGCGGCAACGTCGGTTGTGGCGGCGGCTTTAGGAGTCGAGACCGAAAACAAAATGATCCATGTTGTGTTTACTGCGATCATAATGGTTCACATACTTATTTGTGATGCTTTAGCCGTGATGCTCGGTGGCGCTAGCTTTAATCCTACCGCTAACGCCGCCATGTATGCCGCCGGTGTTGGTGGCGATACTCTCTTCTCCATGGCACTTCGCTTTCCTGCCCAGGTAATTACTATCTCTTTTTTTTTACTTTATTCCTAGTACTTTTTTTTTTTAATAAAAGGTTATTTATTCCTAGTTACCTATGATTTGTGAATAGAGAGTGTTATATACTTTTGTATGCTTATAGAATCTCATATAATATCATCTTACAATAAAAGGATGACTTCTCGTAATAAAATTATCTAGTAAGTCTTGTGTAATTAGTTTGTCTTATAATAAAATTATGCTAAGACTACGCTACTTTTGTCATAAAAAAGGGTCATTTTATAAGTTAAGAGGTTCGTTTTTAAATTAATGGTCGCCTTGTATCTTAAAGGTGACCCCTATAACACTGAGTTACCTTCGTCTTTCTATAATTATGGTAATGCGGTGTTAAATGAATATTTGTAATAAAAATCTAATAAATGACCCGCCTCTTTACATGTTTAATAGGATTACTCTTGAGTTTCTTAGAATATATGAAAAAATGTTTGGTTGAAGGCGGGAAATAGCACTTTCACACGATTTTTTAGTTAATCTAGCGACTAGGGTGTTATATCCATCAATTGTGAAAAGTTCGATAAGTTGTACTTCCTTTGTTTTTGGCAACCAAATAATAGTACCCGTGTTTAATTTTCTAGAAATTTCTACTTACTTCCCATGATTTTTTTTGTCAATCAAATAAGTACTTATTATACCTTAGAAGAGAAATTTAGGTGTTTTTGGTTATGGTTTAGGAACTTAAATTTAAATTCAAAAAAAATTTTTTTAAATAAATTATAAGTCTTTCATTTTCTATGGGTAAGGTATTTGTATTAAAATTTGATCAGGAATTCGTAAACCTAAAGTTTGTTGGTTAATAAGTGTTATAATTCTTTGTAGGAATTTCCATTTCCTTGGAATTCTCATTTCCAATGCTTTTGCCAACCAAACACAATATCATTAGGCTATTTCCTAGGAAATTGTATTTCCAAGGGAAATAGGTTGCAACCAAACAACCTCTTAGGATGACAAACTATACTTTAGTGCCTTATGTTGTAATATATAGATAGATAATATGGATCGATAGATTAGTGTTGTTAAAAATGATAGGTATAGCTTGTGTTATTGATGATATTAGAGTGAACTAATCCTTTCCAATAGCCTACTCCTTGCATCCATGCATGATGGTTTTTCTAGAGTTAATTTAGCTAAAAGATGTAAACATATATCGGTCAAGTCGTTACAAAGTACTAAATTACAATGGTTGTTAGACCATAACAATAAGCAGAATAAGATATCTTTTATCAAATAAGCAATTGGTTAGGCAAACCATTGTAATTTAGTACTTTGTAACGACTTGACCGATATATGTTTACAAAAGTGGTTTGTTTGTGATGGAAAATGAGTAATTGGTTAGGCAAACCCGAAGCAAAAGAGCTCCTTCTTGGTAGAGATAGTAACTCTAAAGTGCTATAGAATGACAACTCGTAAAAGCTAGACAAAAGGCATACGAGGGAGAAGATCAAGGGATTGCTTGGGTTAGGCCTAGAGTAACAAAGCAGATAGTTCGACATACGAAACTTGAACCTTATGGCCATCAAAATAATAAGATATTCAAAAGAAGGCGGTTCTTTTTTCAAAGTAAGAAATCGATACTATACTCTTAAAAAGACTCAATTGGAAGGCGACTAGTAAAGTGATTTAATAGGTAGTAGAGCAGTGTCTTAGAAATTTATGTTTTCCTCAATCTCAATAGAGTAATTCTCTTATGACTTTGTTTTTGGTGAACAATGGAACTTAATTAGATAACTCTTAAAATAGAGTTATTACAATTTAAGATTCAAGCATTTATACAAAAACTAGAGGGATTAGAAAAATATCTAGTTACATTCATGCATTCATCTAATTTTCGTGCTTCTTTAGCTAGCGTGTCTGCCGTCATATTGTACTTTCTTCGGGTATGAATAATCTCCCCTTCATGGATTCTCTTGTGACTTGTGAGCCACCGAATTGCAGTTCCTAATCCATGTGGACATGAAAGAAAGTTTTTTTTTCCTGCGGTGCACATGGTCGTCAGAATTCAAACACTAAGAAAAATAAGATATAGGAACGTATTATTTTGCATCTGTGCATATGACGAGCTACTTTCTTGGACACTTTTTTTTGAGGGTGGATCTAAAAAGTAACCGATACCCACTTTTCTTTTATTATAATAATAATAGAGAAGAGGCAATTGAAAAGCTAGTTACACTTACAAATGCATCCAAACATGGAATGCCAACTAGCAACTAGTTTACTAGTGAGATGTCGAAGTAGGTGGTGTATGTTTTTTTTTTCTTTTAAGTCAGTTAAGATGGAGGATCCTTTTAGGTTGAAGCTTCTCATAGGTTAACCAGACTCGAATTAGGGGCTAGATACTTTGAGGGGGAGGGGAGAAGGTAGGGATTGGGGGGTGTTTGGGAGGTAAAGGGATAGGGATCCTCTCCCCTAAAATGCTGCTAGTGGGGATTAAATTTTCAACATTGAGGTTGGAATCTGAAAGGTATAATCCTTACCATTAGGCCAAGTTTGATGTGGTGTCAAACAGGACATGTGATAGATATATGTGTCCAAACCTAAGAGGACAATAAATTATAAAAACAGGTTGTATCATATGTCTCTCATGTTCCTATTCTATGTACCGTACAATAAAAAGCATGAACATAATATCATCTGAAATTCATTTATGTCACTCAAATTTTGTTGTTAAGCTTCGTGCCAAGTGATTTGGATGAAATGGTAAAAGATGGAGGAAATATTTGGTAAAAACCAGTTTTAATTAGCAAAATTTAGTGTCAATTTGTAGAAACGAGTTTAAATCAATAAAAAATTAAAATGTACAAGAGAAAAACATTAGAGAATTAACAATAATTAATTAGTTCATGTTTTAAAGGGGAAAAATCAATTAGTTTTGAGTAATAAGGAATTTTAATCAGTTTCAAATTTCAATCAATCTAAAAAAAATTAACTCTAACAAAAATCAGGCAAATTGAATGAAGTTTAGAAAGCTAGGCTCATAATCATATTAAGGGGGGAAAATAGGTCAAATAATAGAATGCTGAATTCTCACTGTCATTCCTTATTTATACAACTGCTCAATTTGCCACCCCATATTTTTCTAAAGCTTCCTCAAGCCTTGTTTGAAAAGAGTATAGTCTTTATCTTTGTAACTTCTAATTTGGGATAATTCTTTTTTTTGGGTTGCCTGGACTCCAAAATACTATATTGTACCTCTTTCTTCATCAAGGTGTTTAACAAGAATTTTAAGATATTGGTTTTCCATCTTTTAAAGAAGGAAAATTTGTCTGAAACCACCTTTTATAATCACTTTTTTGTGAGAAATCACCTTTTAAAAAAATTGGTTAATTAGCCACCTTTTTGGTTCTTTTTTTTGTTGGAAGCCACCACTTGCCGGAATCCGGCGTTGACCTCGATTTTCTGGCGTTGACCATCAGATTTTCGTCATTCTTCCCCCTTTATCCTTCTCCCCCTCCCCCTCCCCCCTCACCCCCTCGCATCCCCCTAGAACCCACCCTCCCCCCTCGCATCCCCGTAACCCCCCCTCCCCCCTCGCATCCCCAGGTAACCCCCTCCTCCCTCGCAACCCGCCGGCAAACACCCCCCCCACGACCATCCCACCCCCGCCCTAAGCCCCTCTCCCCCCTCGCATCCCCCGGCATCCCAGGTGGAAGAAATGGCGAAAATCTGGAAAAAAATGGCGAAAATCTGATGGTCAACGCCGGATTCCGGCAAGTGGTGGCTTCCAACAAAAAAAAGAACTAAAAAGGTGGCTAATTAACCAATTTTTTTTAAAAGGTGGTTTCTCATAAAAAAAGTGATTATAAAAGGTGGTTTCTGACAAATTTTCCTTTAAAGAAACCAGAACAAGTGAACAACAACTAACCAGTGTTGCCGTTTTGGCTAAAACTCTAGTTTCACAATCAAGTGACAAACAACTATACGACATACAACTAGCACATCTACACATGCATGATGCATACAGGATGCAGCATACCAATGAAGAAATAACAATACCTCTTCTCTGGAGTCATGCCTATTTTGTTTTCTAGTTGGTCCACTTTAACTTTTATAGAGATATTTATTAATACTTAGTATCTAATAAAGGATATTTTGATTTACCCACCTTTCAAATCACAACTAGTTATTAGTCCCGGGCTATGCCCCCGGGTAAGGAAAATTTTCATTTATTAATATTATACTTTAAGATGATAACACTAAATGTTATTTGGTCTAGTGGTTAAGACTTTAGTATAGGTTCTTGAGGTCCCGGGATCAAATCCTATACTATACAATTTCTATTTTTTTATTGTTGTGGATTACATGGAGTAAAACGCCCTTAGGGAGAGCGTCACGTGTCACCGTTCCTTAATTAGGCACGCCTTTTAATATATTAGTTTAGATTTTCAAAATAACCACCTTATAAGTTTATTTTTATATGACCTAAATCTTTTTATATACATACCAATGGACAAATTTCGTACAAGAAATCGTTCATAAAGAAGGGTTTAGACCTTATATACATTCTAGTGAATAAAGGTGGAGGTGATGGAATCGTTTTCAAACTTTTTTTGAGGATGATTTCCTTGATGGAATCTGTCAATTGGTAGGTATTTAAAAAGATTTAGGTCATATGAGGTGGTTATTAATAAATGAACATATAAGGTGGTTATTTTGATAAACTTGATTTTATAATGTGGTTAAAGTCAAAAAATCATTTAACTAATTAATTGTAAAAATCAAATATACTTGATATTTATCAATATACATTTCAAAATAAATCTAATAGGGTGATGTTTAGATTATAATATTTGTTTTGAAGTATTAGTAGGAAAAATGGTATATTGTTAAAGTCAAAAAATTAAAAATCAAAGTTGACCTAGTTGGTTGGAAACCCTCCTTTCACCGCTGTGATAGGACTTAGACTCTTGTCCCTTGTAAAGGGGGATCCACAAATCCCCCAACTTGCAAAGGATCTTCATCTTACTTTAAAAAAATTAGTAAAAATAAAAAAATTGTAGGAGTTAAAATAAAATAATTAAAATTGAATAAATTATTATTATATTAAGAAGTGCTACGAATTTTTTTTTTTATGAAAGAAAAATACAAAATTAAGAAAGTCGTTTCTCAAACTTATAACTTAATTTAACTTATTAAGAGAAAGAAAATAGAAAATTGGTTGTATGTATTGGCTTTTTAAGTTGGTTGTTTAAGCCAGATGTTTGCAAAAGTGTTTGGTAAAATTAGTTGTGGTTGTTGGTTGTTTATTAGAGAATTTGTGGGCCAACAAGCCAAAAGCCAATCCAAAAAGCTGCTCCAGACAACTTTTTCATTTTAGCTTAAAAGCCAGCTTTTCAACCAACCAAAAAGCCAATAACCAAACACTTTTTTTGGCTGTTTGACCAAATTAAAAAGGGGTTTACTCTTTACTGTGCGTATTTACTAAAAACGTCCGTATTTTTATACGTATTTTGTATTTTATTTTTACCTTAAAAATTATTAAAATTTCAGATTTTTTTAGTATGAACCAAATCATTTTTTCGGTTCTACCATAGTGGAGTCGAATTTTGTTTTCGGTTCCACAAAGAGTAGTGAAAAAAAATAAAAAATCTGAAATCTCATAAAACAGGGGAGGAGGACAGGAGATAGAGGAAGAAGAAGGGTGGGGGGTTGCGTCGTGGGTGGGGGGATGCGCGGGGAGGAAACGCGCGGGGGTCTGCGAGGGAAGTGGGAGGGGGCTGGGCGCTAGGGGTTGCGGGTTGGCTGTGAAGGGTTGGGTGTCTGGCGGGGGGGTTGCCACCCACCAGCATCCCTACACCTCACCCCACCCCATCCATATCCGTGCAGCCTCTAGCAACCAACCCCCACAGCCAACCCCCTTGGCCCCCTTTCCAATCCCTCCTAGCCCTAGCCAACCCCCCTACCCAACCATCTACCCATGCCCGGCCCAACCCTCGGCCCCCCTGGCCCACCCCAAGAGGTGGTGGTAGTGGTGGCTAGGTGATGGTTGTTATGGAGGAAGAAGAAGTAGAGGAGGAAAAAATAATAATAAAGACCATATAAATACGGACGATATACGGTAAATACGAACGGTAAATAGCATGAGGGATTGAAAAGGCAAAAGCCAATGAAAAATCCATTTACCAAATATGGTCTTACCTTGTTATTAGATTGGGTTCAGGTTATACTGAAGTAAGACAAGCCTCAGTTTCGAGCTTCAAAATCCAACTTTTTTTTTGCAGTGAAATATTAACTTTTAACATTTTGGTGTTTTTTTGAGATTTGCAATAGTGTTTTGCTTCTTTATGTCAAAACTCAAACTATGACGCACTGGACTTTTGAAATTGAATACTCCCTCCGTCCCAAAATACTCTTGACACTTATCAAGGTACATAGTTTTAGATGATAAGTTGTTGTTTGGTTATCAATTATTATTTTATTGAAAAGTAGATGTGATAGGAGTTAGTATTTAGTAAAAATAGTATTATTTTATTTTAAGGAGAGAGAATGTGGGCCATGGTTAGAGTTGGTATGTCTTCTCCTCCGTCTTTATTAGTTTACCACTTCTTTTCGCACGAGTTTTAGGAGAAACAATGTTGTGGGGCATATAAAAGAAAGAGAAAACTATTATTTTATATTAAAGTTGAATGTATGTGTGATGGAAAGTTAGTGATGCCCCATTCCAAAAATAGAAACAAAAGAAATGGGTAAACTAATAAGAGACATCCCAAAAAGGAATACGGGTAAACTAATAAAAGACCTGGATTGAGTAATAGGAGTGATATTATTTTATTTGGAGGAGAGAGAGAGTGGGCCAATGTTTAAAAGGTAGAAGGATTAAAATAATAGTGGGTCATATCCAAAAATAAAAGTGTAAAGAGTTTTATGGACAGATGAAAAAGGAAAGTGTAAAGAGTATTCAGGGACAGAGGGAGTAATAAATATATTTTGAACTTTTAAAATTGAATTTGTATTTCGTTTGCCAATGCTATTTTCCGTAAGATAATTTCAAACTCTAGACATTTCGTTAGAAGGGAGAGACATTAGCATACAACTAATAAATAAGTACTATACAACAAGTTTTTAAATTGAAAAAGAAGAAGAAAGGAATAAGTATACTTTACAATATTCAGAGATCTAACATTTCCTACTACACAAACTTCTAACAAAGTTATATATTCACCATGGGGAACTTTTATAGGACTTTAAGGTCATAAAATCAAAACCTTATTACAAAAAGCTCCATAAAATTTCCCTATTCTCAACTTGCTTTTTGGTTTTTCGACATGTGAATCACCCCCCCCCCCCAAATTCTTTTTTTTTCTTTTTCGCGCCATTTGCTTAAATGTTGGTAATGATTTAAAGTCATCTTTTTAAAAGAAACATAAAAGAAGAAGATGACTCATATATTCACTCAATACTCAATAACTCAATTTAGACATGAAAACCACGAGTAGCACCAAAATACCAACAAATACAAAACCACACAAACTTTCAAATAAACAATGACGCCTTCTCCAACAAAAAAATATATAATTAGGTCTGTCACGCTCGTTGACAAGCATCAAACCAGACCAAAATCAAAATCAACCAGTAGCAGAAAGAGCGAGAAAATAAAAAAGAGGAGAGAGAAAAATAAAAATCACAGAAAAGCTTCGCAACAATGGCGTCTTTAATGGCGGCGATTAAATTAGCGATCGGAGACGCAATTCTGACATCATTATGGGTGTTTTCAGCGTCAACAATCGGTCTTTTCACCTACCTAATTTCGACTACACTAGGAATTCAAGGTCCGATAACCCTAGTTATCACCACCTCAATCGTCGCTATTCTCGTCTTCTTCTACACCTTCATCGGCGGACTTCTCGGCGGTGCTAGCTTTAATCCTACTGGTACTGCTGCATTTTACGCCGTCGGAATCGGCCGCGATTCTCTCCTCTCTTTGGCTCTTCGCTTTCCTGCTCAGGTCCTTTTTTAATTTTTCCTCGTTTTTCGAGCTCAGATTTGATTGACTTTGTGAATTTTGGAAGTTTGTGGAATACAAGTGAATTGGACGTTAATTTAATAGAGTACTACTAGTCATAATCAGGTAGAAGAAATTTTGTTGCAGTTATGATAAGAATTATGGCCTCGGTCCCTAATTTGTTGCTCGGTTTCCTTTTTGGCGTCGTAAAATCTCTCATTGATATGTAGAAAGAAATATTTTCATGCGATCTTGGTAGTATTAAATGACTTTTATGCTAAGGATGATAACTGTTAAGAGTCATAATCAAGTAGAAAAAATTTAGTTACAACTCCCTCGGTCCCTGATTAATTGCTCTGTTTCCTTTTTGACGTCGTAAATACTCATTGATATGTAGAAAGAATTAATTTCATGTAAGGGCCCGGGGGAAGGGAGTTTTGTTAGATTCGTCCTAAGGTATAATTTCAACTTTTTATAACTATTACAAATACATAATAAAAGATATTAATAGTCAAACATATTTCTTGTAGACAGCAATAAAGTAGCCGCCTTATAGGGGAGGAGGGACTAGGGAGTATGATCAATGTTGTCAGTTGACTTGTTTTCTGGTAGAAATGCGGTTAAAATCTTACTTTCTGTTTAACATTTAACTTGTGGGAGGTGGAGTTTAGTTTTAGGTAGATAGGAAGTCTTGTTTAATGTAGTTGACGTATGGTGGGAGGCCTTCCAAGTAGAGGTGTCTTCTTGATGATGTGGAGAAGTTTTGTTTATGTGAAGGATTAGGGATCTGGGTGAACATCTGGGGTTTGAGACTGAGACAAATGTTTTAGCGACTTAAGAGTGTTCAGTTAGTACTTCCTCCATTCCAAATTAGTTGCAACACCTCCCTTTTTTAGAAGTTTCAAATTAGTAGGAACATTATTTTATTTGGTAATGAGTTATCTCCATCTCTTGAGTCTCGAGTCATCATATGGATCCCTCTTTTGACCTCTCTCTATCTTTTCCTCTTAAAACACGTGTCTCCTCCTTATTTTGCAACTAATTTGGAATGGAGGAAGTATTGTTTATCAACTTCTTGTTGAAGTTTAGCTACATGAATTGGTTCATTTGATGTTTTTCCTGCCAGATTTTTACTAAAGCTTTACTGGTTAAGTTGGCCTGCATTTCACCTGACCAGCTTTCAATCGTCTTTTTGTCTCGCTTATGTGTAGTAGTTGTAGTAAGTGAGTTTTCACTTTTTTTCTGTTTTGGATTGTGCAATTCACGTTAAATTGAATGAGCCTGGCCTGATATGTTTGTTGCCCAACTTCTGACATGTAACTGATAAGCAAAGAATTTGTAAGAAGTTATAAATACTCTCCCTAAGATATGATACACTTCCAAAATTTTGTGGAACTTCCAATATCAATCAAGCATCGACTGTTGGCATTTCTTTGATGAGATCATTCATGGTTTATAAGCTTATATGTATTTTCTGCCTTTACTATTTTGTTGTACATTTTGATTATGCATGCAGTCACATCTGTCGTGGAAGATTGTTGGCTTGGAACAACAATGAAGTCAAAAGGAAATCGGAAATTGGGGATAAATCCATCAAATTCTTCTAAGTAATTTTTGAAGGAGTGAATTTGTCTTTTGGCAGGCTGCTGGTGCTGTAGCTGGTGCTTTGGCAATCTCGGAAGTGATGCCAAGTCAGTACAAACACATGTTGGGGGGACCTTCTATTAAAGTTGACTTGCATACTGCAGCCATGGCAGAAGGGGTGTTGACGTTTCTTATAACCTTCATTGTCCTCATCATCATCCTCAAGGTTCCAGGTGGCATGTTGGTTAAGACATGGCTGCTTGCTATGGCTACTGTCACTATGGTTGTTACCGGTTCCAGTTATACTGGGCCTTCAATGAATCCCGCCAATGTGAGTATATTACTGTATTTTTGCGCTGAAATACTCTATAGCATGTCATCTTTTCAATGTCTTTATTCATGTCTCTAGTAGCCAAGCTGCTGCAACAATTTTGCTATGGTTACCTATCTAGTTTTGCCACCTTACAAGGTCTACAATATCTTTTCAATTAATTTAGATTAGTGATTGGCTTGATTACTTGTTTTTGTGTTTAGGTTCGAAGTTAGATCCCATTGATAGAAACCTGAAGGTTCTGTACTTATGCACTGTCATACATCTGTTTTATATGAATTGGTGTTGTAGAATGAAATACATCATAATTCATACATCACATAATTATATACCTTTTAGAGCTAAATAACTAACTGAAGTTGGCAACTGATACCCGTGGAACTTCACAACCAAGTGATAGCCTCATTCCTCTTTTCTGCTGTTGGTAGAATTATTCCTGAGTCTTGTCTGACACAGTGGAGAAGTACATATATTGGTGGTGTATAGATTATAAGCACCCTTTAATGAAGACCAGATGAAAGGGAACAAAGATCAGAATCGAGAACCTCTATGATTCATATTGGACCAACGATCCCAACAGATAAAGGAGAAATACTTGATTTGGTTCTGGTTGCAGAAAAGTGTATATATTAGCAATATTTAATGGCTAGACACTTCCTGAAATAGAAAGTATGTGATATGGCTTTATAACATTCCAAAAGAGAATAGATTTTGTCTTGATTCTACTTTTTGTGTTGTTGGACTTCAATTCTATATGATGAATCGATGTATGTAATGCTGTTGGAACTTTCACACAATTTGATGCAGTACTCTAATTCCACTCAACACGCGACTGGCCATGTGTATCTTTATGCTATGTTATTTCGACACCTTCATTTACCTCAAAATTCGCGTCTCGACTCGTGTCTTGTCGGACACGCAAGACACTTGGATACTTAATGTTAACAAAAATGTAACTTTTTGCTACAAAATGGCAGAGTCCCACACTTGGACACTCGTATCGAGTAGACACTTTATTTATGTCTGAGTAATAGTCTTTATGTCATTGATGGAGCAAATTTGGGCAAGTTTTAAGCCTTGACTGCGAACAATATGTGACCGTCAAAATATGAAGGGCTTGATGTTTAGTGTTTACTGTTTGACTCCAAGTCAAGTCTGAATTTTGGTGAAGTCAGGCTGACAGCAGATTATAATGTCTAGAAGCTTTGAAGTTACAATGTGTTAACTTGTGCCACCAGAGTGCAAACTGCAAACATGATAAGAAATTCAATATTTTGTTATCTACATATTGAATGCCTCAGTTTGATTTGTCTTATGAGCGCTGCATGGTTTCTTAGACCATATTTTATATAGAAATTACCCTAGGATGGACTTGTTTCTCCGATTATTTTACTTCTTTACAGAGAAATTGTCTTCTGTTGTTGTTGCAGGCCTTTGGATGGGCATACATGAGAAATCAGCATAATACATGGGATCAGTTTTATGTTTACTGGATATGCCCGTTTATTGGTGCAATTGTGGCTGCTTGGTTGTTTCGAATCATCTACCCTCAGCCTAAAAAGCAGAAGAAAGCTCCAAAGAACAGGAAAGCAGACTAGTTTGGTTTCAGATTTGTACCAAGGAAATTGGCTGTTTATAGATTAATGTGGTTCTTTTACCAATTTCTTAATGTTCCATTTTCTTCAAAAGTAATTTGAACTTCCGAAATTATGAATTTTCATAGGGGGGTCTGGTAAAATGCTAGAAATGAAAGTGTTTCATTAGATTCCAAGTGTTTCAGGTTTTGATCTCGAGTTCGCCTTTGCTTATGGATTTTGCTGCTTGGCTCACTATATATGTGCAATTGGGCATTGGGGACAATACTATCTCATCTTCTAGCAAAGCAGGTTCATAGAAATTCTACCAGACATAAGAACATAATCTTATTGCACACACTCGAGGACAGAAAAATGTGTAACATGAAGCATCAAATGCGCAACTTTGAAGCGAAGGACACATGCATTCATGTAAAATATCAAACGACTCCTTTAATCATGCAATTAATACTTGCTTTTTATTGCGTCTCTTTTTCGTCTGTTGGCAAGAAGAAATGCAAAGCAAGCAAAGGAAAATATAGAAAGTAATCTACTTTATCCCAAAATATGTTAGATGTATTCAATTTCCTTGCATCTCTAGCTAGAAAATGGGCTTTTCCACGCACTTTATATTGATTTTAGTCTCAATGTGAAGTATTTGTTAAACATCAACTAGTCTTTTGTGCCTGGTTATTTATGGGCTTTATGCATATGTTGGATTTTATTTGGGTAATATGCCAAACGTTGAGCAAGAACAAGTCGTAAGCAGCATAGATTGCAAATAAACGTAAATAACATAGATTGCAAATAAACGTGAATAACATAGAGTGATATGATATTTACTTTTTTTTTTCTATAGTACATGACCAATCCTAAATTTTTTTTGTGGAGATGGGAATCGTAAAGCACTTCACCTAATAAATCAATAAAGAAACACATTAAGAAAATAAAAAAAATAAACAAAGCACCTTGGCTGAGATGCGTCTTAGTCGGTATATGACATTTTTGTACTAGTTTAAAACAAGTTTCCATTATAGTTCAAGCTATATATTTATCAGTTTACTGCACAAATTTATTAGTTTACGTAACAAAATTATTGATTTATGTATTTTACATTATCAGTTTATGGAGACATATTATCAGTTCATAGATATATTTAATAAGTTCATGGAATCTTTTTATCAGTTTAAACACATACCTTATTAGTTTTATATAAACATCTTCTACTGTCATTTCATCTTCGTAACCGTCCCAATTTCCTTCTCTCTCCTCCCCATATTCATCTTTTTCCTTTGCCGACCTCAATCTTCTTCCTCCCACAGAAGTGTTGAATGACGAACTCATGGCCCCTAATTTCTGCAATAAATCACTATCTTTTCAGGAGTACAAATTCATAGCAATATTTTGTATCGAATGATGCGATGCGTGCAGGGAGATGGAGGCGTCAATTAAGCGATTCCCGCGCGTCACCGGTGGTAGAGGTGGCAAACGGGTCATGCGGGTCGGGTACGGTCGGTACATATTCGAGCCAACTTTGTGTTCGGTCGGGTGCGGGTTTAATGAACCAAGTCAACATTGGGTTGTTTCCAATCGGGTCGGTTTTGGTTCGGATCGGACCAATTCGGATAAGGTAAACTTTCTTTTCTAACAAATAAATAGAACACATAAATTAATGTTTGTGAAAAATATTTCCTTATTATTTTCGGGTCGGCTCGGATTCGGGTCATTGTTTTCGATTCACTTCGATTCTGGTAGATTCGGGCCGGTTTATTCGGGTTTCGTTCGCTTTCGAGTGAAAACGGGTCTCGTGCATTTCGGGTCGGGTCAACGGGTACATGTCTATTTGTAGGCTATACCTGATGGTATTGCTGGTGAGCGACAACAAGGGTGGAGGTAAAGGTGGGAGGAGGGAGAGGGCATAATGAAGAAGAAGATGTTTGTTGTGTCAAACGGCTATAGTGGCTGGCCGTCTCAATCAAGCCTTGACTGAGACGATCTCAGCCAATACTTTACGAAAAGTAAAAACACATAGCAGGAAAGAGATGCACTAAGAATAATCTACAAGCATAGGTACACTCAAAAGTTCAATGGTAAAGTGAAGGTGTATAGTAACTAAAATTGGACCAAAATTAGGGGCATTAAACCACCATATTTGTAGCACCCACAAAACTTAAAGGCATCAGCCAACATGATCAATCAATTTGGACAACCGCAACTATATCATTATTTCTGAATTGCCTATGTACTAACTGATACTACCTCCGTTCCTTTTTAATAGTTACACTTTCACTTTTGACACTATTCACAAATTTCCCTTTGACTATCATTTGTGATTTATGGTTAAGAGAAAATATAGTCATATGGGGTCTTGTTTGATTCGTCTCGATATGTACTTTTAGAATATCAACTTTTTATATTTTTTACAAATACAAAATTAGAGATATAAAGGCTCAAAGTAGTGCATCGGCATGCGTGAAAAATGTAACTATTAAAAAGGAACGGAGGTAGTATTCTTGAGAGACATTAAGTAAAAATGTAGACATGTTCGGATTCCTCATTTACCATTCTTGTTGTTAGGGATTTTCTCAATGGTGGCCCTCTACATTTTAAATTTCTCAATGGTGACCCTCTATTTTTTTAATTATCAAAAATAAACTTCAGCTTTTAATCACTTCTTAAAAGTGACATTATGAGTATTTTTCTGTGGGTTTCCCTCCGACAATCTTCTCACTCCAAGGGTGGGTCATGTTTGAGTGCTCCTCTATGGGTTTGAGTTGTAAGTTGGGGTTGTTTTTGTGGGTTGGGCTACGGGTGAGGTGGATCCAGTGTGTGAGTAGGTGGGGGACAAACGGGTTTGGGTAGTGTTGTGGGTTTTGGACAGATTAGGGCTTAACTGGGTGTTTTTGTGAAAAGGGGAGCACTTGATTTTATCTTCGGCCCTTATGGCCAGCTCCATGGCTAAGTCAAGGGTTCTTGGGCTTAACAGTCGAACCTCGGCCCTAACATCTTCCTTAAGCCCATTAACAAACTGTCCTCTTGCCACTTCCTCTGGTAAATTACCCAAAGGGGCTAAGAGCTCGATAAATTTCCTTCGATACTCGCCTACTCCCATTACCCCCGTCGCCCAGTGATTGAGCCACTTGCCGTGGAGGGTTTCCGCCGTTGCCGGCCTAAACTGCCTCAACACCATTCCCTTCAGCTCTTCCCAACGCGCGACCATTCGACGGTTGTCCTCCCACTGAAACCAAAGCAGGGCGTCTCCTTCAAGGGCTACCACCGCCGCCTCTACTTTTTCCTCCTCCGTGAGGCGGTGGAACTTGAAATACCATTCGGCTCGAAGTATCCACCCGTCCGGGTTCTCACCACTGAAAAGAGGCAAATCCAACTTCTTAAACCTCCAGTTACCGAGCACCGCCGCACCCTGGTGGTTCCACACTGGTACTTCCTCCTCCTCTTCTTCTCCGGGATTTTCGAACTGAACTTCGTTCTCTCGCGCTCCCACCCCAGGGTTTCTCCGCATTGGTACTGAGGGTGTGGCTGAGGGATCCCTTATCATTACTATGGTGGCTCTCATTTCTTCCTAAAACCTCCGCTGCTCTTGCCGGAGTTGAGCCATCATGGCCTCCTAGTTCTCTCTTCCCTGGTTGACTCTTCCATCCATCCTTTCTTCCAAACCCCGCTGGTTTTGAAGCATTTCTGCGAGGGTTGCGTTAACTCCGGCCACGCTCTGTTCTAGCTGGCTCAACCTTTGCTGCTGGTTGTCCCCCATAACTCTGATTTAGGCAACCTTGCTCTGATACCAAGTTGCTAGAAATCAGAACAGTTATCAAATGTAACAGAAAGTTGATGGGATATGAATGTATTAAGGATTAAGAATCAACTTAATACAAACTAACTCACATTCGAGAGGTGAGGTATCTCCCTAAGAATCAGCTATTACAAGATATTTTTTCATACCCTTCTCTACTCTGCCTTACTCTTATTTATACTACTAGTTGTTGCTGCCCTAATATAGCCCACATCACTAAGGATCCTTCTTCATGAAGTTAGTGCCAATCATTAGTGAGGGAACTTTTAGGAATATACTCCCACTACTCGACCTTCTCTCGATGTACTTGACATGTGTGTCACCCTAGATTGTGTGTAATTCCCTTCTTGCCCCTTCTGAGTAAGTGATGAGGAATCTTCCAGTGTCGGTTCCTTGCGCTTTCAAACTCATTCTTATAATGTTTAGTATATTTAAATTTATTAGCACCATATGTTGCTAGTTACCTCCTTACCTCTTGATATAACTTGAATTTGTTGAGATTATTATGTATCTATCTCATTGTAAAAGTTACCTTTCTCGCTTATTGTGGTAGCTCATTTTTTGAGCACTTTTTAAGATTGTTAATAAGAGTTCCTCAAAATCATGATTCGTAGATGTCCGAACATTACCATCTATCATTTTATTAGCGATTTTTCTCTTTTGATGTCACACTTAGAATAATTAGTCATTTAGTCCCTATTGACAATGGTGATCACACTACTATTTACATTAAACATTAGTAAGAGTTGGAAGATGGGATTGATTGCTTCAACTTTGTCCGGATCAAGGTCACGTTTAAACAAGTTCATCCCCCTGCCGAATACGTATCAATTGATAATCGAGATTTAGGCTCTTGAAATTTTGATTTGACACTACTTGCTTAATTTTTGTTCAAAGTGACTCGACTTGATTTAATTCATTTTTCTCTATTGAGCCAATTCACTTGTTTCAATTCAACCCAATCACACTCGACACAAGAATATTTGAGTTTCAATCACTCAAAGCTTAAAGTGCACTCCTCTATTCCAAAATAAGACATGATTCCATATTGATAGTAAGGTGAAGAACTTCCGTACTATGCTCAATACTGGGTGCATTTAATCTTTCTTTGTTTAATCTATACAAATATATTAAAAGGTGTTCCTAAGAAAGTTTGTGCGACACGTGGCACTCTTTTCTAAGGCTCTAATGCAAATGTTTTATTCTCAAGTCAAAACCTCAATTAAAAAAATACGGTTTTTTCACCAAGACCGTAGTTTTTCAAAATTCACGGGTACCCTCGCTTTAAACAAATGCACCGTGACCCTTACTTTAGAAATTAAATGTACAAAATGCCCTTAATGACTAATGGTGTCAAGTTTCCGTTAGTCATTAGGGTTAATTAACCCATCTAACCCCGATTAAACCCTAATTAAACCCTCTAACTCTAACCCTAACCCTAATCCTAAAACCCTAACTCTAACCCCCTAACCCTCTAACACCTCACCCCCACCCTAAACCCTAACCCTAACTACCCAACCACCATAACCACCATCTACCCTCCCCCACCCCCCGTAGCCGCCCCTCCCCCACCCCCGCACCGCCCTCACCCCACCCTCCCACCACCCCCCGTCGAATCCCCCTCCCCTCCCCCACCCCCTATCGAATCCCCCTCCCCTCCCCCCCCACCCACCCTCCCGCAGCCTCCCCCCACCCCGTCGACCCCCCCACCCCTCGTCGAATCCCCTCCCCACCCCCACCCTCCCGCAGCCTTCCCACCCCCACCCTCCTCAGCCCCCCACCCCTAGCTCCCCACCCCATAGCCGAATCTCTCTCCCCCACCCCCTTCCGCCCTCCATCGAGCCTTCACCTCTCCTCCCCCACACCTCGCACCCCCTCTCCGCCCCGCATCGGTGCCACTTCCCCCGCATTCAACAATGGCGCGGGGTTTTCCCTGCATTTCACTCTCTCCTTCGACACTAATGGCGACACTTAAGCCGTCGAACCGAAGAACGAACAGAGCAAGTGTTTTTTTTGCGAATTTTTCCTGCATTTCAACACGATTTTTTTTTTTAATTTTCCCCTATAAATCAACACAAACAAAGCTCATGGGGAGGGGAATAGGGCTTCTGGGAGGGGGAGGGAGGGGGGGGGGGGGTTATGGTTAAAGGGTGGGGGAAGGGTCACAGGTAGTGGGGGAGGGATGGGGGTCATGGGGGGGGGGAAGGGTGGCGGGAGCTGGGATGGGCGGGGTCAAAGCGGGGGTGGTCAGGTGGTTAGGGTTAGGGGTTAAGGTTAGTGGTTAGGGTTTTGGGGATAGGTTTAGATTAGAGGGTTAATTAGGGTTTGAGAGGTTATAGGGGTTAATGACTAACGGAAACTTAACACCGTTAGTCATTAAGGGCATTTCAGCATTTTACCCCCAAAGTAAGGGTACTATAGTTAATGCTTTTAGAATTTGAGAACTCTATGAGAACAATTTTATCTAAATTTCAAAACTAATAACTTGTGATTTAAATTCTATGATCTTGTATAGAGAATAATTAAAAGTGGCTTATAATGCATACGATGGTTTTAGTAAGATGGACTAATATGAAATACTTATTACATATTACTATCAATAATCAATGTTTCTATTAGGCTTGAGAACTCTCATGAGAACAACTTTATCTAAATTTCAAAATTAATAACTTGTGGATTTAAATTTTATGATCTTGTATTGACAATAATCAAAACCGGACTAAAAGTTTTTTTCCCCATAAATTTAAGATTTTAGGAAGTTTTTCCTAAAAGAATTGTGTGAATATTAACGTGTGATTAAAAGTTATATAATCATGTATTAAGATTGTTTTAAAACTGGCTTATGACCTGTATGTTTAGTGGCTCATGGGATCAATGTCATAGTGGATCATGTGACCTGCCATTTTATTTCAAACAAAGTTGATTAAAAAAGTATTTACTCGCATACGGCTTCCCCGAGATGCTCAAATAAAATCACAATTGCACCACCATTGGCATTCACCATACACCCGCTTCCTCTTCCGCTCCCTTTGGCGTACCCGCTTCCTCTTCCGCTCCCTCTTTTGGGCAATCACGCTCACGCTTAATAGGTCACCACTACTTGCACCGAGAATTTTGGCATCCATTATCAATATAGAATTTTTAGGCGGATTCTATGATTTAAGGGAGTGATTGTCTAAATGAAATCAGTAATTAAATGATTTAAAATTTTATGATGTTGTATTGAGAATAATTTTTATTTTGGCTTACGACCCGTATGTTGCACGATTATGAATTATGCCCTATCTATAATAATTAGTAGTATCCGGTTTTTTTTCTAGAATTGAAACTAATATAAAAACATGTATTAGTAGTACATAAATTCTGGTTATAGTCAACCGCTCCTTTCTTTAGCCAACTAAGATTTTAAAGATAGAAAAAAATATTGGTGGATGGAAACATAGTGTTTTTAGGGTACATAATCAGTATCGTTGTGATTGATATTACTTTTCTTCAATAACATATCCAAATCAATCGCGGAACATACATAAATCTGATTTTATTTTCTATTGATTATATTTTAAGAGTATTTACATAGTAACAATATTTTCTCTTTCTAAATTCTTTGCTATATATTTTGTCGTTGGAGAAACTTTGAATTGGTTTTGAGGTTATCAATATATAAACACTTATCTCTTTTATGTGAAAGCTTTCTAAGAGAAGTATTTCACTTATTTCAAAACAGAGGGTGTGTGAGCGCGGCGCGTATATATCTTCTCTTGATTTTCTAATAATTTTCTAATAAAACAGAGAACATGCCCTAATACATTTACCTATTTTGAGATTTATAATTTTACTAATTATTAATCATGTAAAATTTTCCTTCCTTTTCCCTTCCCAACCGCATATTTGCAAATACTGATTCTCTAAATGACTAAATCCACTTCTAAACTGATAGCAACAAATGATTCACAGTTTTTTGTTTATTCAAGAAACTGTCTTTTAGCCATATTTACCTATTTTGTGATTGATAATCTTACTAATTAATCATATTGCCTTACATTATTGAATAAAATATTGTAGATTATTAGATTGAATTATAATATAAGCATAAGCACATAATATTTGAGCTTTTTGACATTGTTACTGGAAGTAGCATTGTTTATAACTTGAGTATTACTATTATCTACTAACCATTTTTCTAATATTGTTGAAAAGTTACAACATGTCTTTATTTCATCTTTCCCAATGAATTAAAAACTAACCTAATTATAGAATACAAGGTTGACAAGATTTGTGATTTACAAATTCTTTTCTGAACTCGATTTCAAATAAATATATTTCTCCATGATCAATTTTTTGGCAATATGATGTGGTTTATTTTAAATTCGGCAAGTAATCAATCTCAATTCCATGATCTGTTAATTTTTCTTTATTGAATAAATTTATATCTAATAAACAAATTACATGTCTAATACATTTTTTTACCGAATTATTATAATGTACGTAATTGGTAGAATTTGTGATTTAAATGTTTTGTTAGCAAGTGATTTCAAATCTGAATGAAATGAAAATGCATTAACCAACTACTCTACAATTTAATATTAATTGTCACACTCTTTTTATCTTATGGTTTTTCAATTTTCGTTGTTGGGCTTTTTTTAGTCAAAAACTCCATACATTTTTCGTTTTCTCACTCTCTCACCTCCACTCCTCAAAATCAAGAAGACGAACACACGCCAATTCAAATCGAAATTTCGTATTTTCTCTCGACGAACACACGCCAATTCATGGGCCGCAGCATTGGTTGCTATATGCAAATTCCGAGGCTCGAATTGCGTAAGCTCGCTCCCGTGTTCTTCTTTTGTTCCTTAGATTAATCTCTACTTGTTTAGACGATTTTTGTTATTGTTGCCAAGTTTGTTGTCAAATTGCGATTTTTAGATCTACTTCATGTGATTATTCATGCCATTGTTTTTATTTTTATGCGTTTTTTATTGTTTGTTTCATGAATTCAACTTATTTTTTCTTATCTCATATACTTCGTTATTTCATGTTTATTCATTCATGTTTGTTTCATGGAACTAAATGATACTCCCTCCGTCCTGCATTTCGACACTTATCAATGCACGTGCTTTTAGATGATAAATTGTTGCCCTGCTATCAATCGTTATTTTATCGAAAAGTTAGATGCGATAAGAGCTAGTAGTTAGGAAAAGTAGTATTATTTTATTTTGGGCAAGAGAGAATGTGCCATTGCAGAGCTGCACTACTACAAATGTGGAGCAAAGAACCACTAATAAGAGACCACATTAACTCAATAGGTGGTTATTTATGAAAAAACCATACTTATTGAAAAAAGGTCCCTTTATTATATGAGGAAATAGACCACTTTCATATAATGGTGGTCTCTTATTACAATTTCAATATTATTTTCCCTTGTGGCCCAGAGAATCGAAATAAGAAACCTCATTTATATAGAAGTGGTTTCTTTTATACTCCAAATATGAAAATAAATATTTTTCGTTAAAAAAAAAAATTAAAGATTTATAAAACCCTAATAGATGTTATTGACAACCGTTTCTTCTATTTTCTTCCTCCCTTTTTCTAGTTCTGTATACTCCTTTAGCCTTCTCTAGTTCATTCATGGCTCTAGTAGAATTTATCTCAACATTCATGCATCCTAGTTTTCTATCTAACAAATTGACAAATTGCGTCACGCAATCTCAGATTTCCTCAATCAAATTATCCGATTTTTTATTTTTTTGAATTTCTTTTATGGATATTCAATCTGATGTTGTATTTCCAATTTGATTTTTTAGGCGTTGGAGCAACTGAGTGTTCAGATTCCTATTTACTCCAAAGGTACGGATGAAGCTTTTTTATATTTAATTTAATTTTCTAAATTTCTCTTCTTTTTTCCCTTAAGTTTTTCGCAGTTGACAGAATAATGAATTCAAATGGTTGTATTTGAATGTTTGGTTATTGGAGTTGAATTTGATTTTAAATAATACCCATTTGTCTATATTCCGCATTTCTCTGTTGTTTTGAATGTATCTTGATTTTGTGTTTCACTTGAGCATTTTGTCGAATAGTTGGTCGGGGTGCTTCTTTGTTTATGTCATTTTGTGTCCAATTTTATGCTATTTCATGCTTTGCTTTCTTCATTCAATCTTTAAATTTGGAGGCTTTACATGGACTTGCTTTATTGGTTAGAAATAGGAATATAATATCATCCCTCGTGGTGATGATTTATTTGTGTGAGATACTTTGATCTTTGCTTATACATTGATGGGAAATACTACTTAATTACTTAATTATCTTCTGGGTTTCTTTAATAGTTTTCCATTTGTAGACTGTTGTGGAGGATGAATCGTAATAAGCATTGCATGCTTTAGATTGATAATGCTTATTTGTTGGCCCTTCAACAATGGAATTTTGCTTATAATAAGAACATGAAGGTTGATGTATCATGCGTTACCTTGGTGGATATCTGATTTTTTCCGTTAAGATCTTAGAGGTTTTTTATAATTTGATTTTTGTGGCTTTATTAGAAGCTGTATGTATTTTTATTATCTTTATTTTGTTTTTTTGTTCAGGTATTAGAAGATTGTGATTCTAAATTTTTATTGTTAAGAAATTTTAAATGTTTGATGCAAGGGCTTCGGGGGGCTATATGGTAAATATTATATTATGTGTGTTTGTGTAGACTTATTTGGATGCTTTTAAAAGAGCTTTAGTTTCTATGGATTAATTATATGAACAATATATTTATGATCATAGTTCATACGTCATATGTAGATGTTAATGTGATAAATATGATCCACATGCATAATTTGGTACCCTGCTCTTAGTAGTACTTTGGCGGTGCTCACATGTACGTACAAGTGTAAAGCGGATGGGAAGAATTTGAAGATAGCGTGGCTTTTGACTAGGACGTATAATGTATCTATTTTTTTCTATTTTTGAAACTTTTGTTCATGTAGTTGTGAATTTTCTTAAATTTACCCGGCTAACAAAACATATTGATTGAAACTTTGAGACCTCTTGAAACAATGATATTACAATGTAAATGATTCTTTTTTGTGAATGAATATTTGCTTCCAATAAGGTACTATGTACATGCTTAGTGGGTTGATAATATAAAATATAGCTAGTAATATATGAAGAATCTTTTTTAAATTAAAAAACAAAATATGCGTAAATTTTAGTCAAAAATAAAAAATGCCGACGCAAAACCACTATTATAATTTTTTTGAGCAAAGAGACCACCCTTTAAAGATAAGTGGCCTTTTTGGTGAAACCAAAAAGATCACTTGTTTGCATAAGTGGTTCTTGGTATAATTAAAGATATCACCTGATTCAAATAAGTGGTTTCTTGGTATAATCAAAAATACCACCCGATTCAAATAAGTGGTTTCTAATCCTTTTTCTTTGTTGCTCCCACTAGCACCTAGTCGACCACTTATCTTAAATAGTGGCTCTTTTTTTTTATTTAAAAGATCACCTCTAAAAAAGCTGGCCTCTTATACAAAGAGACCATATTGCTTGAGACCACCTCTTGGGTGATCTCTAATGTGATTTTTAGGGGTCTCTTTATGCCTTTTTGTAGTAGTGTTACCAGTAGTATGAGTAAAAAGCTGATTATTTTATTTTGGCAGATAGAGCCACGGGCCAACGCTAAGCAGTAGGGGCGATTAAAATAATAAATGGGCCATATCCAAAAATTAGGTCAGAAAGAGATCCGCGATGCATTTAAAAAGAAAGTTGAAAGAAAAGATTCTCGATAAGCAAGAATAAAATTTATGTTACAATTTGTAGATGGGCATATTTTCATGCCATTGTTCACTTGTTCTTGATTATTTCATCGATCAAATTTTCAAGTGTTGTGGTCGGAAATCGTGAATGAATCACCCGTCATCCCCGGCCCCGGGCGGCCGCTCTCCCGCCCCTCGCTCAAGGACCGGCCCGGGAACACCGGGTTGCTACCTTGTAGCGAAAATCCTCCCTTCTTTAGGGAGGGAACAAGTCTTTGTTGATTCCTTTCCGCAAGGTGTTATAGCCTTTGGAGCTTGACGTTTCTTAATAATACGATTTCCTTTTACCCTTAAAAAAAAGAGAAAGGGTAGTTAAATTTAGAAATTAGAGATTTGAGGGTGTAAAAGTGAGGTTTGAAGCAAAAGAAAGCTTGACCTTTAGAGCATTGTTAACCATGAAAAAAATAAAGGTTTGATGCAACAAACCCGAAAAATTCCTGCTCCTCCATGATAAAAACAAATTTTTTCGCTTTCCACCGCATGAACCGGAAAATAGTCGCTTCCATGAAACGGAAAATTGGTTTAGTTCACAATCAAAGAAAAAAGAATATAGATTGTTTCTAAATGTTGTGCTTAGCACAAAAACGCGCAATAACCTCTCTTATCTCCTCCCCGCAGAAAATATTTTGGACTATGTTTCGACTAAATTGGTTACTTTTTCTTTCTCTGCAACAACGTGAAGTCAAAATCGGAAAAAAAAAAAAAAAAACTGAATTTTTCACATATTGTGCCCATCACAAAAACGCGCCAAAACTCGATTGAAAAGTCATCTTATCTCCGCGCTTGGAAAACATATTGGACTAAAACTTTTAAGAAAAGTGCTTATTTTTTCATTCTATATAGCACTTGAGTCACAATCCAGGAAAAAGAATATGGAACACGTGCATTCGAAAAGACGCCTTATCTTTGCATCTAGAAAACATTATTGATTAAAAAAATTTTCGAGCGAATTGGGTGTTTATTCATTCTCTATGGCAAAGTAAAGTCGGAATCAAGAAAATATAAGTTGGATTTTTAATACATATGCCCAACACAAAAACGCACAAATATTCGATCGAAAAGACGCCTATATTTCCGCACTCGAAAAAACATTATGGACCCATACTTTTGACAGCTTGTTAGTTTTTCTTTCTCTACAACATTGGGAATAAAATGGAATGCGGATTTGATATTTTTCGGACTTGTTAAATTCCCTATAAAGCCTATTTTCTTCATTTTGTCAGTTTCATTCCAACCAAACAACATATACATATGTTCAATTTCTATATGGATGCCAGGTCGGATCAAGTAATGAGCCTTTCTCATCTTCTCAAGAAAGCTTTAATGCTTAATTCCTACCCCAAGATTCGCTTCGATTTAGTGAGAGGGAGGATTGGGTGTATGGTCATAATAACGGCACGTGGTGGGCCCTTGCACTGAATGAGATAAATTCTTCTTACCTATTAAAAAGATACTATCTCCGTCCCAATTTATATTGCTTGTAGAATGTCCCAAAACGTTCTTCTTGCTTTCATCTTTCTATTTTTGAAATTGCACTTTATTCTTATTTTTACATGGAAAGTTATGGCCACACGTAGGGCTTAATCGTGCCGGGCCGGCCAATTTCGCTAACACCCGCTTATATTTCGGCCACTTACCCCTAACCCAAACCCGACCCCGATTCTAATTTCTCGGTCGAAAATCATAACCCAAACCCGACCTTACCGATTTCGGGTTGACCTTAAACCGACCCAAAATGGCCTCGAAATGAAATTCAACTATACACGCTAAGCTTACGAAAGATGGGTTAATGACCCGAAACGAAATTTAGGGATCCAAGAAATGGGCTTGGCCCAATACAAGTAAGTAATAACAAAAGATAGGTGTATAAGTTATGAAAGCCCTGGTTAATTTCAGTCTGACCCGACTAAAAATAATCCGACTTCTAAATCAGCCGTTCGTTTTCAGTTCAAAAAGTCAACCCGAACCTAACCCATTATATTTTCAGTCGGTTGGGCCGACCCAATTTTTATTTTAGGCGAAAAATCTCAACCCAAACCTGCAATTTTCGCGGTAATCTCGCGCAAGCATCGGGCCATAACTTTTGCTAACCTTACCACACGACCCACATTTAATAATTGTCATCATTTTTCTATAAAAAAAGTTGTAGCCACATTTAATATTTGTACTTCCCAATAATGCACATACTTATCTTTCCAATGCAAGTACTATAAATATTTAAAGCAAATGATAAGTTACTTTAATTCTCGCGCAAAATGAGGAATAATCACTATATATCGGTACTGATTTAGATTAAATTTCTACACAGCCTCACTTTTCCTCTATTTGCTTACAAGCAAACAAGGCCTTAGACCTTGGCCCTTTGCACCATATAAAAATATATAATTGCAATTATATCAAAAAAAAAATTGATTTTGGTCCTTGATTTTTTGTAACTGTAAAGTTATTCACAATTCTCTCCTCTTCCCCTCTTAAAAATCTCAAATTAAATTTTCATCTCAAATTCTTAAATAAAGGGCGTAAAGTTGCCTACTCCCGAAAAAACCAGTGTGTTGGGTTGATTATATTTGAAAATCCTCTATTTTATTGCATGAATGCATCATTGATTAAATATTTTTGGGTGATTTTATTAATTTCTCTTTCTCAATTGATGGTGTGATCGATTCGTCCGGTGGAAGAAGATGGCAAATATGATGAAAACTTCCTTCAGTTTGAAATAGAGTTTGAAATTGAGGTCAACTTATAACTATTCTCATGAAATTCACAATCGTAAAATAATTCTCTACATCAAATATTAAAAAAATCAATCCATGGCAGGTAACCAAAAGCAAAAATTCTCACTTGCAATTGATATATGGCAGGTATATATGCATTTAGATTTGTGAAACATTGTTTGAAATTACTTACACTGTTGTTTCTTACTTTATGGGAGTTTCATTTTTATGTATTTCAGCTATGTTTATTTGTGGGTTTTGTTCTCTCCTCATTTTGTAGATCTGAACAACTCCAAATTCTCACAGTTGATGTACATGCTGCTAATGATCTCCTTTATTCTAGCCATTGCTATTTTGATGTCAGGTAATACTAAAGTATTGCCTTTTGTTAACTTTTTCGAGGCTATATATAAAAAATGCTTTTACCTTCAATTATTTCTCTTAAAATGAGTATTCTCTCATTTGTATTTTCTCTCTATAACGTTCTTCAAATAAAAGTTTGGAGTAGTAGTGCAGTTAGTTCTTTTTCCTCTTCCCCTCTTCTAAAAGTTTGGAGGAAGGCCAAAGCTTTGAAATTATAACCAAACGTCACCGGTTCTAAGGTATTTAAGGTACATGGAGTATTTTAACTTACATGTAAACTTTTTAGAAGAATAGGAAAAACTAACATTTGCATTTTGTCACTTATCAATTACAAATTCGCATTTTCTCGATTTTTTTTTACTACATTCAGTTATACTTACTAATTATTGTTGTAACTTTAATTTCTTATGTTAGTGGAGCGTAACTCCTACGATATGGCGTCCACACTGAACTTCCTGGATTTCCAAAGATCAATTTTCCATTACCAAATTTGAGGTGCAGATAAGAAGAGTGGGAGAAAGCAAATTAAAAGATCGCAAGATTGCGAGCAAAATTTATTTTCACAAAAGAAACCGAAACTTGATCTTTCAAAATTTGAAGGTTTGTTTAGGACTAATATAAATTTAAGTTTTAAGATGTAAAAATTTACACAAATTTGATTAAGAGTTCATTTATTGCTTATAGTTGCATGCAAGTATTACTAGCATTAGCTTTTCTTTTTCTTTTAGTTCACGAGAGTTTGGTTTTATGTTGTGATGGATGCATTTGATTTGGGCTATTATAATATGCATTGAGTATTTCCGTGAGAGCTTTTGGGTTTTCATGAGTATTAATGGAGGAAAACCAGAGAAAGGGGAGCCGCTTCTTATACCTTTACCTTATTAAGTGGTATAATACTCAATTTAATTTACTTTCTTTGTCATTACATTGTTGCATGTGAAGATATTTGTCCTTACACAACCTTATGATATATTTCCATGCATACATATTATTTTAGGATATTAGATATATCTATACAATTAATGATTTGGCATGCATACGCGCATATAAGCGCTAAGATATATATATATATATATATATATATATATATATATAGTTGTAAGTTCTTTTCATCTTCCATCCACATTGTGGGTTTGATTCTCATCGTGAGTTTGGGAGGCTTTGGAGTAGGCTTGATTTAAAGGCCTTGGCCAAAGCGTAATGTAATTTATCTTACCAATTTTTTTGAATATATATATATATATATATATATATATATATATATATATATATATATATATATATATGCCAAATGCCAATATGTATTATTGCATTAGCCCAAATCAGGTGAAGGTCCTTGGCTACTTAGATATATTTGATTGTTGTATAGTTCGAACTAATAAATTCTTGTTGAAGTTTGGTTGTTTTTTATCCAAATTTTTGTTTATACTAATTATGATTTTATGATTGGACCCAAATTAGCACATTGTAAATCGAACTTGGATCGGAGTGAATTTTGGATAGGATTTAGACTATAAAATAAAAATAAAAATTTTATTTTGGATTGAACTAGGCCAAAATCCAATCCAAAGTCAATATAGATAGCCCTATTTGTTGGAAAAATACTTGCCATTTTTTAGTGCTATGGTTGCCATATACTTTTAATCGTTGGATGTTGTTACCTATCTACTATAGTAAAGTCCCTACGATGCTCTTGATACGTGCTCCTTCTCACATATTTGCACATTCTATATTGGGAAATTCTCTTTGCTAGCCCCCGACTTTTAACTTTTCTCTTTGATAGCTATTTTTGACTTTTTTTCTCTTTGGTAGCGCCAGCTATTGTATATGTTAATCCCGTAGGCGTAGTTAGTATTTTCAAGCTAAATGTTCGTTGATTGTGTAACTTAATTAGGCTAGTTAATTATTGGGCATGAGTTTCAAGACGATCTTAAACTGACGATTTTGATATTCAAAATCACTTCTTTTGAAAAAACGGACGCCACCGAGCACTTTTTATGGACATGAATTTCGACAAGCCGGACAAAAAAAATACCAATACGGTAGCCCTTTTGAACACGATTTCGAGGTAATATCAAACAGTAGCGATTTTGACCTTCAAGACGACTATTTTTGAAAAAACATTGTGTTAAAAAAATTACCGTATTGGTAATAATTTTTACCATCTTGTCGAAATTAGTGCCCATTGAGAGCGCGTTCGATGGCATTCGTTTTTAAAAAAAGTTGTTTCAAGGTCAAAATCGCCCGTTTGAGATCGTCTCGAAACTCGTGCCCAAAATTTACCACATTAGCTCATCTTGACCAACTTGGCAAAATTTGTGCCCATAAAGGACGCGTTGTGGTGTATGTTTTTTCAAAAAATAAGTCGTGTTAAAGGTCAAAATTGTCTCGAAAATCGCTTAAAAAACTACCATATTGGCACCATTTTGACCGACTTGTCGAAATATGTGTCCTTAAAGGGCGCCGTGGCGTCCGTTTTCTCAAGAAATGTCGTTTTGAAAGTTAAAATTTCTCATTTAAGATTACACAACTAACGAACATTTAACGTAAAACGCTAACTAAGCCCACACAGTTAACCAATACAATAACCGGAGGCTACCATTAAAGAAAAAAATAATAAAAAGCTACCAAAAAGAAAAGTTCAAAGTTATAACTTCCCTCTATATTTTGCTCATTTTATAAATTTGCAAACAAAATTAGCAAAATATATTAATTACTACAAGGAGAAAAAAGGGTTTGTGCAATGAAAATAATCTTCTCCCAAGACACCATTATCGTCGCACAAACTATAAGGCAACGAATGAGATGTCGTCGTGAGGTCGTTGCTTAAAGCCCGCTGCCCATAGGTTTTTGTGCGACGAAACATGATTTTTGTCGCCCAAAATGTTATGTACAACCAATTCATGGGTCCTTATAAGTTATAACAACGAGATTCTCGTTGCACAAACACTCTTTGGGCGACAAGCCATCCTTTCGTTGCTGTAAATGTTTTAGGGGCAACCAGTAAATTTTGTTGCACAAACGTCTTTTGGGCAACATAGTTACATGCTTTTGTTGCACAAATTTCTCCTTCATATATATGAGGTGCTCGTGGGAGCTTCTAAAAATTTGTAGATATCACATGGGTAGCTCATGATGAACAAGTTTCCCATCTAATAGTTTGACAAGATATAAATGGTAAATGCCACTTAATTTTTACCTATCTTTTTTAACTTTTCATTCTTTGTCTTTTTTTTTTTTTTGCTGAGTAAGTAAATTGTTCAAGGCACAACCATTTACAAGCTAGCCAAACCAAATGGAGAGTAAACTGCTAATAGGTTTTTCGCGTCTTTAAATAAAACCCCTAAATCAAACTACCTAACCAACCACTAACCTACGTTTAATACAGCAAAAGTCATTCTTTCCCAGCCCAAACAGAATTAATACCGAAAATGTTAATAATAATAAGCTAGGATATATAGTTATATGGGATTGGTCAATTACCAACTAAAAACTATTAAATGAAAGGAAACTGAGGGGAATTCACCAACTATTCGAATTATAAAAACAATTAGGAAAATATGGGGGTAGTCAAAAGAGAATGAATTAAAGGGTTCATCCGACAAATTCTAATCTTTCAAGCTAAAGAGGGTTACTCAAATTGGAGATTATGTCTTATTTTCACGCAACAAACCCCAACTTAAGAACATGAATACATAACAAGATGACTAAATAAATTCCTAAGTAAAACCGCTATTTTCATGCAAGTTTAGTTAAGTGAACAAATAGGGAGTCAAGTCTTCAATTTCATCTTCCAATCCTTCATTGAAGTGACTAATAATTAAGTTGGAGGCCAACAAAAAACCAACAATAAAGCTCGTATTGTTCATTTGATTTGATTTTCCAAAATAACCCCAAACATGACCCAAGGCCGATGATATCATTAATGGCTTCATCCCCTTCCCAAAATAACTACTCACAAATCATAATAAATTAAAAATAAAAAGACATTAACAACTATTAAAGTAAACTAAAAACGCTAATCTAGGATAAACAAGTAAATAGAGTGAAAATGCATGAAAATAAGAAAATAAAACAACAAAATATGAAAGAGACAATAAGAAATTCTCATTAAAGTTGCAAGCAACCTCCAAATCTTCGAGTTTCCTTCTTAGACTATAAATTCCAACCTTTTCGGATGTTTCTCTCACTTCTCTCTCTAGAAAATGAGAGTTTCTCTCTCTTAAAACCCTAACTAAAACCTCTAACTTATGGAGGCTAGCCCTCCTTCCTTCCCTTCAAAAGTTTAGGCTTTGTCCTTTTAAAAAATTTAAACATTACATCATTAAACGGGTTGAAAAATAGGGATTTCCGCATAAGTCAAGTGGAGCGGGCGCTTCATATAGTCTAGAGGAGGCTTTTCGTACAATTTCGAGCGAGGCATAAGGTTTTTTGGCTTCGAGCGGGCGCTCCGAACAATACGGAGCGGGCGCTCCGATCCGGGTAGACGCGCCTAACTTCAAATAGTCGTATATCTTTCATTTTTCATTAGAATCGGGCTTGTGACCACTTGTTGGAAATATATCGAGCGAAACTTTCATTTCCAACTTGAATCAGCAAAAAATATTTAGTGTGTTAAAAGTTATAAGCATTTGAATTTGACCCTTATGCACAAATCCTTCCAAAAGCTCTAATTTTGCATAAATTGCTCCACCCTATGCTTGGTGTGTGGTATGGAGACCTCTAAGGTTGATCCTACAACATCAAACACAACTAAGCATTACCAAACCCTATATAAATAATCAAAATAGCTGATATTCACAAATAAGCTAGAAATAACTCAATTACTTTAAAATAAGCAAAATAAGTTAGAAAAGGATAAATGAAGAGGAAAAATGACTCTAAACATGAGGAAAATAAGGTACTTGAATGATATAAATATTACTCATGACAAACCAACTAGATTAGACCATCACCCTAAGGCAGACAACATGCAACAAAGTCTTTATACAACAACCAAGTATTAATTACAAACTCATAATCCAATCATGATCCTTCCTAGATATTTTTTGAGGTAAAACACCTACAATTTCCATTCTAATAATCTGCTTAAGTCTCTGAAGAGTAGAAGGAATAGCAGGGACACAATTGAGCCAAAAGCTCTTATTTCTACTAATCTACACAAAGTAAACTAGAACTCCATTACCAGCCAATCAATCATCTCTTGGAAATTTAGATATCATGCTTCTTATAATCCATTTGTTCAGCCTGAGCAGCTCCACAGAATTTGACTGGGATACCCATTCAAGCCTTAATACTATTCGAAGGGGGCTTCACTTAGTGGAAAAAACCTTAATCGATCCTGTCAAAACAGGCCTTACTGATCCGAAAATGGATCGGAGTGGGTGGGGGTGGAGCGGGTAGAAGAAGTCAACTTATTTGGTTTTCAACCGGATCATTTAAGCCTTAACTGATCTGGTTTGGGCAGAAAACCAAATCAGTTAATTAACTTAACTGATCCGGTTTTCAAACTAAACCGGATCAGCTAGGTGTAGAATGACCTAAAAAAATCTTCACTTCACACATCACAGTATGCTGAAAGCTCCGAAATTTTCATTAAACAATATTTTCACACCAACGTATATACAAATTTAAATAAACAAAATATTTACAACAATTTTACATATATAATATTTTAAACAATTTCACATATATACAAAATACAGTAAATATAAACTAGACATAAAATTAAAAAAACGCTTATAAACAAAATAAAAAAACGAAACTTACACACAAAATTAAAAAACAAAAATATGAAAAACTTATACATATAATCAAAAACTTATGAAATCAAAATACAAGAATTATATACATTAAATTAAAAAACGAAAAAAAACACAAAAATGAAAAATGAAAAACGAAACTCAAACTCAAACCCTAGATCTAAAAAAATCAAAGAAACGAAACAAAACTCGTGCGTTGGTGGTTGGCTGGCGTCGTATGCTGGTGGCTGGCATGGAGTTGATGGTGAGAGACGAAAATCTAGTGCTGAGGAAGAAAAAAACCTTGAATCTCCTTCTGCCCCCATGGCTTTCTCTCTCCTCCCCCATGCCTGAAAACCCAATCGTGAGTGAGAGACGCCGTGTGCTGATTGGCTCGTCATGAGCGACGAAAGAGTGGAGGAGAGATGACATCGATGAAGATGAGACTGATTTAGGGCAAGTGCGAACTGATGATGCCATTGTTGATAGTAAAGAGGAAGCGATTTTTTGGGGGTTTGAAGAAGATGGGAGGAAAGAGGAAGAGAGAGCACAAGAGGAAAGATGAGAGGGTTAGGGACTTAGGGTTTTGTGGGGAGTGAGGTTGTGGAATGAAGAGAGGACAGACGGTTATATCTGAATTGGAGTTGCGTGAAATGAACGGGCTAGTGAATTTTAGGGGAAATGGGTTGGTGAGTTTGGCCCAATATAATGTTAACTGATCCGTCAGATGAACCTAATCAGTTGACAAAACCATACCGGATCCCTTGACGAAACCGATCCGGTTTAGATAACAACCGGATCAGTTAATGTCATCTTCCTTTGCGCAAAAAGTCTTGACTAAACTGATCCGGTTTAGGACCCAACCGGATCAGTTCTTTTGTCTCCTTTAGCATCTTTTCCACTAGTGTTTGCACTAAAGTTACACTTGAAAAATAAACTATCATGATGCTCAACATCAGTACCACAAAGTAAACAATTAGCTGAATCACTCACTCCAATTCTATAGAGCCTCTGTGTAGTACTCTCTAACTTAGCTTGGAGAGCTAACCAGCATATAAACCTATACTTAGGAGTACTCAATTTGTTCCACACAAGATTTACCCAGGGAATCACTTGCAAATCACCAATAATCTTGTTGTAAACAACCTTGACTAAGTAAGATGTCATTGAAAAGAACTCAGCATGAGAGAAATGTTGCTTCAACAGCTCTTTGGTAGAGCAAATCTTCTTAGAATACTAGCTGGCACCATTGGACGCTGATAATCCCACCTATCGAAATCATGTAGATACTAGAGCTGTCAGTTTGGTTAATGTACAGCTAGCTGAACTGAAACAAACTGAAACTTGAACTGAATTAAACTGAACTAGGAGTAACTGTAACTGAAATCAACTAAAAAATGTTGAACCGAAACTAAAATAAACTGTAAATGAAAAACCAAAACTGAACTGCAACTGAACTGAAATAAACTGTGAAAAAATGAAAAGTTGATCGATCAAATGAACTGAATATGTAACTGAATTAACTGAATTAATTCAAACCAAATCGATGAACCGAATCAAACCAATTTAAACCGAAATTATTTTAAACGATTTTTAATCGTACTCGAACCGAATCAACATATTACCCATATTTATGATAGTACCAATTCACATATAAATTTTATCATGATAATTTTTTATTAGTACTTGAATTTATGACATATAATAACTTAATTTCTTGATAATTTTCAACTATGTCAAGTTCATTGATTTTATACTCCAAACCGAGTTTACATTTTACCCAACTTTATGATATACTCTCACTATCATGAGAATTTTATTATTAATATATGAATTTATGGCATTATATCTTTATTTCATGATAAATTGATAATAGTGAATAAGGTTTATTACGATATAGTACCAATAATTAACTACTACCTCCGTATTTTTTTAGTTGCACCATTTGCTTTTATGGTACTATTCATCAACCAACTTTGTTAAACTATCTCGCACCATTATAAAAGAAAGGGAATTTCCATTTGGTACCATCGTACTTTGGGCTTTTCCATTTGGTACCATATTGTTTTTTGGATTCTACATGGTACCACTATAGTTTGGACTTATTCTCTACCGTAACATTCCGTTAAATAAAACATTAGTTTTAGGTTAAATAGGGTTAGTAGTTTGCCTCGTTTATGTGCCTTGTGCATCGAGAATTGTTCAGCTATGGTTTGGGAGTCATTTTGGCTCCTATGGGTCAAAATTGAAGTCGAAATTAGGGAAAAAACGACTAGAACCTCGTTTTACGTGTCAGGAAATGCCTACTTATTTTTTTTACCAAATTGGACCTTAAATTTGGTCGTTAAAGACAAAAATAACTCATAAAACCTCAATTAAGCAAAATTAGACAAACACCTATCCCTATTTAACCCCAAAACTAACGTTTTATTTAACATAATGTTACTGTAGAGAATAAGTCCAAACTACAGTGGTACCATATAGAATCCAAAAAAAATTTGGGTACCAAATGAAAAAGCCCAAAGTACAGTGGTACCAAGTGGAATTTCCCTAAAAGAAAAAAACATAGTCAAGCGGGGTCTTGTTAGATTCGTCTCAATGCAAGGATTCAAAATATCAATTTTTTTATAATTTTTACTTACACCCAGTAAGAGATATTAACGTTCAAAGAAGCGTCTCGGCAAATGTGAAAAAGCAAATGGTGCAACTAAAAAAATAGAGAGGTAGTATTTGTTTCAATTCAATTAGATGGTTTCAGTTTTGAAACAAATTTAACTTAAGATGATTACCTTAGATAGAGTATTGTTATCTTCAATTAACTTAATTAATTAACTTCCATTGATACATTTATTGATCTTATCCAATAACAACTCATTTTAATTCAATTGGATGTTGAGTTTCGAAATGTATACAACGTAATGACGATTATCTTTAACGAACTTATGTCATCTTGAATTAGCTTATCGACTTACATTGATACATTGATCTAATCCAATATCAACTTGTTTCAATTCAAATAGATGTTTTGAGTTTCAATATGAATTTAACTTAGAGAAGATTAACTTAAATCGAGCATTGTTATATTGAATCAGTCTACTGAGTTACATTGTTCTACATTTGTTGCAACTCAATTAGATACTTTCAGTTCCGAAATAAATTCAACTTAAAGATAATTAACTTAATTAGAGTACTGTTATTATCTTGAATTAGTTTATCGATTTACATTGATACACTCATTCCAACAACAACATGTTTCAATTCAAGTAAATGTTTTGAGTTTCAATTATTACTTTACCGACTTACGTTGATACATTCATCTAATCTAATATCAATTTCTTTCAGTTTGGCTAAGATATATGAGTTTCAAATTGAATATAACTTGTTAATGATTAACTTAAATGGAGTATTGTTATCTTGATTTAACTTATTGATTAACATATATACCTTGATCTAATCCAATATTAACCTATTTTACATCGATTATATGTTTTCAGTGTTCAAATGCATAGAGCTTAATGACTAGTATAGCTATATTAATCCATTGATCTAATATAGTTATAGTAAGACATTGATCTAATCGACTTTTTAAAAAATGTCCAACTCGTCTTTCGAGGAAGTTTATAGGAATTTATACTGATATGAGATTTCATTTTTAACCAAACATGATGTGATTTGCATACAACTAAAAGTTTGAATATCGACTTATATAAAATTGTCTTATTCCAAATTGTCGAATATATCAGTAAAGTACACATATATCGATGTCACTTTCATACACATTTTGGGGAAGTACAACCTGTTTTTTTCGAGGTGCCAAACTACACTTATTTACCACGTTAATTTTAACCGAAGTTGGAAAAACATTTGGCCAAAACCCGACACGAAGTTCCATTTTTCCCGAACAAATACAAGAATGTGACTAACTTCTACCTGCACCGATGCGATTATTGTCGAACTTATGTGATATTTGTCTATAATTGAAATAAACTGAAACAAAACTGAAAATAACTGCAACGTGTTTTAACTGCTACGGATTCAACCGTTGGTTGTTTTAACTGTTCGGGAAAAAACTGGTTTAAACTGCAACTGAACTGAACTAGAATGAAAAATAACTGAATTAAATTGAACTGAAAAGTTTGTTAACTGAATTGAACTGTTAATAATTTTGATTGTTGTAAACTGAACTGATATGAACTGAACTGTTAGGATATAACCATAACTGAACTATTGAACTAAATTGACACCTCTAATAGATAAACACCATTTATCCACTTTATCTACATATTGTCTTGTTTCTTAGCCACAACCCAAACATATTTTATTATATTGGCCAGATTCCAAGCAACAATATATAAAACCCAAGCCACCCTGGGAATTTCCATATAGATCTGATCAAACCGGAGTCAGGCCGCCAGCAGCCCCCAGTAAACAGGCTTGGGCACCGACATGTGGCCCGAAGTGGGTTTTGAGCATGGATTTGGTGGCCCGGGTTTATTTCGGGCCGGGCTATGGACAGGAATTCGGGCCGTTTTTGGCCCGGACCGGCCCGCGCTGTTAAATATATGAGGTATGTTCGGTGGGCTGTGCCAGCTTGCAGCGCAAATAAGTACATGCACCCAAGTGCACGTAGAGCATGGTGCACCCTCTTCTAAACTACGTCGTTTTATCATTTTTAGAGTCTATAATTTTAAAAAATTATTGTTATTTGTTTCCTTAAATTTTGCAACTAAAGATTCCTTTTTCAAATTTAAATTTAAAATGTACATGTTCTTTTACCTTAAGCGTAGATGTTCATTTACTATATGTTCTTTTCATTATAACCTATGTTTTTTTATAAATATAGATTTACATGTTCTTTAATTTTAAGCCGTGTGTTCTTTTTTAAAGTAGAAAAGTTGTTGAAAAAAACTCGTGTTCTTTTATATAAATGGTATGTTCTTTTTGGGTGCACAATGAGCATTGTGCACCCTAGTGCATAATCCACGCTTTGAGCTTGCAGCGTGTGAGGAAAGAGAGTTCTTTTACCTTAAGCGTAGATGTTCATTTTACTATATGTTCTTTTCATTATAACCTATGTTTTTTTATAAATATAGATTTACATGTTCTTTAATTTTAAGTCGTGTGTTCTTTTTTAAAGTAGAAAAGTTGTTGAAAAAAACTCGTATTCTTTTATATAAATGGTATGTTCTTTTTGGGTGCACAATGAGCATTGTGCACCCTAGTGCATAATCCACGCTTTGAGCTTGCAGCGTGTGAGGAAAGAGAGTTCTTTTACCTTAAGCGTAGATGTTCATTTACTATATGTTCTTTTCATTATAACCTATGTTTTTTTATAAATATAGATTTACATGTTCTTTAATTTTAAGTCGTGTGTTCTTTTTTAAAGTAGAAAAATTGTTTAAAAAAACTCGTGTTCTTTTATATAAATGGTATGTTCTTTTTGGGTGCACAATGAGCATTGTGCACCCTAGTGCATAATCCACGCTTTGAGCTTGCAGCGTGCTCATTGTGCACCCTAGTGCATAATCCACGCTTTGAGCTTGCAGCGTGTGAGGAAAGAGAGTTTTGAATTTTGAAAATAATTTGCCTCCTCATATCCTCTTATAAAGGGAATAAAAAAATGAAAAAGCAACAAGAAAGTTAAACGTGCAAATTTACTGAGGAGAAAGACATTAGAAAACCAAAATTGCAAAACCCTAGACTCCTCATAGCATCAGCCTTTTTCATTTTCCTCTCTACTCCATTGTCTTCCTCTCTTGGTTTCTTCATTCTCCATTGAAATTATCTTCACATTTTTCGGATATGATACTCTCAACCAATGTTTCTTATTTTTATTTTGCTACTGTTCGGTTTTTTGTTGCGTTTTAAATTTTTATCTACTGTTTTTTTTTCACTTTATTGCTTATTTTTATTTTGCTAATGTAGGATCGCTTCGTCCTGCATAATACAACACTCTTGCCTTTTATGTTTGTCCCAAATTAGCTTGAACACTTCTATTTTTGACATGGTCCCACTATTAATATATTATTTCTTTTATACATCTTTGGCCCACACTCTATCTTTTATCAATAAAAAGTTACTCAATTTTCTCTCTCCTTTAATAAAAAATACCCCACCAACTTCTATCACATATACTTTTTAAATAAAATAACATGTGATAACCACACTACAACTTATCACCTTAAACTACGTGTCCCAACAAGTGTTCAGATCTTTCTGGGACGGAGGGAGTAATGATATAACTGTGTTCTTTTAGTATAATATTGCTGTTTTTTTCTGTAATAATATTTTTTTTTCAATTTCCTGCAGTTTATTGTAGTTCCTTTTATTTACATTCGTATTGGATTTTGGAGTTAAAGTAGTCAACAAATTAATGAAAAGGCAAACAAATAGGCAAGGCCCAAATAGGCCCGCCTGGCCCTTCTGGGATGGGCTTTGGGCAGGGAAAATTGGCCCGCTGTCTGGCACGGCCCGCGCTGATGGGCAGATTTACTTGTGTTCGGTCCGGCCTAAACCCGGCTCGGCCCGAGGTTTGATCAGCTCTATTTCCATATCAAACCATCTCCCAATCAATATTACCAGGCTTATGAGAATAAGCCTGGCCACTCCATAGGAACGCTCTATACACTTTAGCAATCTCATCCAACACACTTCTAAGCAAGGCACTATATACTTGAGGCAAGTACATATGCAAGCTAGCTTAACAAGACAGAATTAATCAGTTGAGCTCTGACAGTGTAAGATAAATGCCTAGAACTCCATACACTAATGCTTGCAGAGTTGCAGTCATCTTATCCACTCACACATCACACTGAGCAACAAATATCCTTTTAGAGCAAATAGAAACCCCTAAGAGCATACCCAATTGTTGCCCTATAATTTGTGATCATTAATTATTTTATTATTTCCTCACTCTTCCACCTACCCCACCATGTTTTCTCTCTCCTCCAATTCCTTATTTGCTCCTCTTTTTCTTGGTCCATCATGAAGAGTTGGGCATCAATTGTTTGGCCAAAAATTTTCTCTCTCCTAATAAACTAATACTATCTCTCCTCTTAACCCACTAGAAGGGCAACGGCTCGGGTTGCTCTAAGTATTTAACATGAAACATCAACTATTCTTGTGAATCTCCTCCTCTGTCATGCCACAACAGGATAATTAACTTTTCACATTTCAACCTTAACTTTTGTTACTTTCCAGTTTACAATGTGCGGATAGATGGCCAGATCACTAGACAAGATAATTAATAGGGCACAATAATTGATTTAGGCAGGTGGTTGTTTGGTAATTAATTTGGCCTTATATGACAAATGATTCTACGGTTATTTCACCAAATACCCCTGACAAATAAATTTATTCACCAAATACCCCCACTTTTTTCAAAATTCACCAGATACCCCTGACCTTTAAAAAAATTCACCAGTTACCCTTTTGTTGACGGACGTTAGTCCTCCGTTAGCTTTTATTTACAATTTTGCCCTAAGTCAACCTAATTACCCCTAAGTCAACCTAATTAGCCCTAAATCAACCTAATTAGCCCTAAATTAACCTAACTCCCTCTCCCTAACCCACCCCCAACCCCAACCCCAACCCCACCCCCCCCAACCCCAGCCCCCACCGGCCCCCGCCTACCCCACCCCCCCCCCAACCCAACCCCACCACCCCCCAACAACCCCTGCGCCTCCCCCCCCCTTCGAATCCCGCGCCTCCCCTCCCCTCCCTCGCCGTAAAATCGCTCCCCCTCTCCCCCCCCTTCGAATCCGCGCCTCCCCCTCCCCTCCCCCCGCCGCAAAATCGCTCCCCCCTGAACTCGGGCGATATCAGGCGACAAGGCTGATATAATAACATGTCTACAATTATCATCGAGTGAGGGGGAGGGGAACGGTGGGCTGCGTGGGAGGGGGTTGCTTGCGTGGGAGGGGGATTGGGGGCTTGCGTGGTGTCTTTGCGGGGCGGGGAAGGGGGAGGGGAGCATGGGGGAAGGGGGGGGTGGGTGGCCGGTGGGGTGTGGGGGGCTAGGGGGGTAAAAGGGAGCGGGGGGGGTGGGTTAGGGAGAGAGAGAGAGAGTTGGGTTGACTTAGGTTAATTGAGTTGACTTTAGGATTTTTTAGGGTTTTAGGGTTAATTAGGGTTTTTTTAGGGTTAATTAGGGTTAATGACTAACGGAGTTAACCGTTAGTCATTAAGGGCATTTTGGGTAATTTTTTTAAATGTCAGGGGTATCTGGTGAATTTTTTTAAAGGTCAGGGGTATACTCGGCCAGTTTGAGATGCTTTTAATGTTTTTTATTTTTTTTTATGTTAGTTGATGATCATTAATATTAGGATTTTTTAACCGGGATTGATACAAACTTTTGGCCATTTCACCAAAGAATAATACAAACTTTCTATTTTTATTTAATATTTCAAACTTTCTCGCAAAATTCCTAGAGTAAGACAATAAGACTTACAACTTCTAAAATAGGTAAAAAAAATGAAAAAATCAATTTTATTGTTTTTCCCTCCTCCCCCCACCCCGACCCGCACCCACACCCCCACCCAGGCACCCACCGGGCACCCGAGCCACCCCAGCCCCAACCCCCCGTCCCCTCCCCCCCACCCCAGCCCCAACCCCGTCCCTCCCCCCACCCCGAAACCATTCTCCAAACCCACCGGCACCATCGAACCACCCCGCGACCCCACTCCCAGCCGCCCCCACCCCACGCCCCCCTTGAAAACTACCCCAAATCCATCCCAAGCCCCTCCCTAAAACCACCCCCCACGAAAACCACCGCAAAACCGATATTTACGAGAGGGGTTGGGGTTAAAGCTTCCATTTCTCTCCCTTTATTCCCAAAGAAATCTCACCCCGACACAATGCGTCTGCACGAAGAAATGGCGTTCGATGTAGAGCTTACTCCATTGAAGGCTGGAAGCTACCTGCCACGCCGCAGATCTCTTTACGTGGTTAGGAAAGAGGTGGTTTTTGGGGAGGGGGATGGGAAGGGGGTTGTCTCCGATGGGCAGGGGTGGGGGAGGGGTGTTTTCTAATGGTCAGGGGCAAGGGTTGGGGGAGGGAGAAAGAAGATCAGTGGAGGGGAGGCAAGAGGAGAAAGATTGTTTTTTTTTGTTTTTTAAAATTTAAATAAAAATTTAAAAACAACCAATGAATAATGACACATGTCATTGTCAGTTCCACGTCTACTAGCTCACTGCTCACCTACTATAACAAGTTAACAACCGGTAACGACCCACTGGAGGAAATCTTTAAAAAAGTTTGATATATTAAATAATAATCGAAAGTTTGTATTAGTTATGGCGGAACGGCCAAAGTTTGTATTATTCTAGTTAAAAAATCCTTAATATTATAGTGTTTGGTAATATCAATTGTTTGGTATAACTTATAACTAAAGTGAAGATTAATGTTACCATCTTTTTCCTTATATTTATCATTATTGGCAACTATAAATTGATGGTGATTAATTATAAATTGTTAGTTATGGATTATTATTTTTAAGACCTATAAGTTATTATTAATAGTTAATTTTAAGATCGTAATTGTACCAAAATGGAAAGGCAAATGTCCAAAAGTTGCTTCAATTCCGTGGGTTTTTTTTTCTTTTCATTTTGACTTAAAAATCATCTTTATGCGAACCAAAATATTACTACTTATAAATCAACTTGCTGGTTGTTTAGCACTTTAATTTGCCGCATAATTCGGTCAAGTACAATAATTGATCAAGGCATTTGTTTATCAATTTGCAAAAATGATTGTTGGACAAGTATCACTTACAATTCAACGTGATACATGTTTCATTTACGATCATTTTCTGAATTGACGTCAAATTCAATAATTGATGACACGTGTTTGTCAGTTTGCAAAAATGGGTGGTTAATGCTTGTTAGACAAATATTGCGAGTACATTGGATTCCTGAAATTATGCTAACAACTGCAGTTAACCGTGGAGGTTTTATTTTAAAAAAAACTGTGGGTATAGGCTAGTTAATTTCTGATAGCCAATACTTCTGTCCAAACTGCGGGGACAACCCTACCAACAAGCACCCATCTTTTTTCGCTGAATGTCACACATGCCTTGCTTGAAACAATTATTGTACCTAACTTAATAATATGTATTGCATGTGATTGCAGATTAGCATAATATCTAGATATTTGATTAAAAAAATAATTTTTCTAATCATATATCTTATTTCTTCCCTTTATAAATAGGATTGAACCAACGCCAAAAGAGGTAGAAAAACAAATAAAAAACCAAAGAGGAAAGGAAAAAGAAAAAACCAACAAAATAATATGGCTGATTCACTTCCAAAGTTTATAGTGTTGGGTAGGCAGTCCAGAGCTACCGGACCAACTTACTACTTGGAGTATGTAGTGGAGAAAGGACAGTTTCACAGGAGGTTGCGCATGACAAGTCCAGTGGTAGCGAGCGCCAAGAATTTTACCAAGTTGGAAGTGGTGAGGGCACAAGCAAGTGGCGCACGAGACTTGGTGCACATAAGAAGCACCTACAACAATAAGTATCTGGTGCTCGAGTCTGACAGTAGTCAATGGCTTATTGCCGGAGCCGATGAGCCCGAGGAGGACCGTTCCAAATGGTCTTGCACTTTGTTCAGGCCTACTGTGGCAGCCAATGGTTCCTTAAGCCTATTGCTCATGGCTGGAGGTACCCAGCATAGTGTGCAAGGTTCACTACTAGGAGATGCACTCCTACGTATAGGTAACGTAACATTACTTGTAGACTGGTAGCATGCTAATTAATTACTCATAAGTTTGTCTAGCTGCTCCCTCCATTTTAAGTTACTTGCTATATTTGTTTTTTACAGTTATTGAGACAGAACTATAAACATTAATATCTTTAGTTTTTTTTTGACAGGAATATCTTTAGTTACATATAATAGAAAGTACACATTGAAAGGAATAAGACAAGATATCAAATAAATACGTTTTTCCTCACGTATATAAAACCAAAGAGTGTCACAGTTATCGAGTGAATGCAGGTCCGGTCCTAACAATTTATGGGCCCAGGGCGAGATAAGACATAGGAGGCCCTTTAATTTAATTCTAATAGAATAATTAGTAATTTTCGGTTTTTAGTAGTGCATAGTATTACGAATAACATAACATGACAAAATAGGTACCTAAAGAAAATATAAAATGCATTGCGCCTCAAGCTCTGTTTGAAAGACATATTAATGGTCAAATTATGTGTCAAATGTGTTAAGTGAAAATAGTAGGAGCAAAAAATGAAGAAATATATCACATAAAAATGTACTCCCTTCATCCCATAGTATAGTTATGGTTATCTTTTTCAGGTTTCCTTTTTTATATCTTTCTATGTAAATTATCTTCTTTGTGGTAATTCCATTGATTATTTTTTCATTCATCTACTATATTACGGGATGAAGGAAGTATAAAAATATTTAGAGAAGATACCACCCATATTGAGATCTTTAAAAACCGCAATAATTTGGAAGTGAGAGTTTTTTGGCAAAATATGTAACATTGATCATTAACGTAAAATTTTCCAATAAATAAGATGAACATAATGATATAATATGCTTTGTAAAACTTAAAAGAGAAGAAAATAAAACAACATTAAAGTGTTGTATAGAAAGAAGCAAAACAAAAAGGAAAGAAAAATCGAATACGAAGTTATTGCCATTTGACAAGAAAAGAAGGTTAGAAGCAAAAAAAAAGGAAAGTAAAACCGTATATGGAATCATTGCCAACTGCCAAGAAAAATAAATTAGAATATATAACAAAAAATAAAAGGAGAGAGAATTTCAGATACAAGAGTTGAACTCGCGTCGACTGTGTAGAGTCAAAGACACTTGAGTTTGATGCGTCGACCGTGACAAACTGATAGCTATGCAAAAAGACCTAATTTTACTATTTTGACCCTTCCCTAAAAGTTTTTCATGCACTTGTAAACCAACTTTTTGCATTTGGGCCCTTCAGAGTTAGGGCCCTGGGCGGTTGCCCCTCTTGCCGGCCCCCAGGGCCGGGCATGAGTGAATGGTATCCACGGTCAAAATGTAGCAAGTAAATTAGGACAAAGGAAATAATTTATTACTCTGTATCTACTTTCATGTAAACTTCTTTTTTTGTAAGAGCGCTGGTAGATGGTAATGCTATTATTGTCCAAAAGTGAAAAACGAACATTTTATGTATATATATATATATATATATATATATATATATATATATATATATATGTATGTATATATATATGTATATATATATATATATATATATATATATATATATATATATATATATATGTATATATATATATATATGTATGTATATATATATATGTATGTATATATATATATGTATGTATGTATATATATATATATGTATGTATATATATATATATATATGTATGTATGTATATATATATGTATGTATATATATGTATGTGTATATATATATATATATATATATATATATATATATATATATATATATATATATATATATATATATATATATATATATATATATATATATATATATATATATATAGAGAGAGAGAGAGAGAGAGAAAAAGTAGTAAAAACAATATTGTGGAACTGTGAGAAGGAGGAGTTGAATATATGATAGAGAAATCATGGATGGTGAGACTAATTTAGTAGCTGTTGGAAATCGAATCAGTTATATCAAATTCACTATTTGCCTAATAGAAACAAAATTAAAGGCAGGATATGTAATTAGGACGAAGGAACAGGGCCCCCAAAATACAAAGAACCTGAAAGTTATTTGTTTAAATAGTTTGAATGAAAGACAAAAATAAAAATCTACATTAGTTGAAAATTAATTTGTAAGGGAAACAACAAGGAGAACATGACTTTAACTCTCGGTAGATGCAATATTCATTAAAGTGTTGTTGTTTGAACTTTTGGATCATAGTCTCCATTTACCCGCTATAGATATGCATCTTCAATCTTCATTCGATTTTTTGTTTACCTTTTTTATTTTCTCTTTTTTGGTTTAATGAGATGTATCCCGTATCTTCATATTCTCCAACTATAGAATGTAAACCATCTTAATTCTTCATTCCTCGAAATCTCTCTCATTAATGGCTTCTCTTCCTCCCAAATTTTAGGTTTGCAATTTCCAAACAATTACCCAACAATTTCCCAAATCTCACTTATTTTGATATGATGTAATTTGATATTATTTTGAATATCAAAGTAATTTTTTTTCCGGATTGAGAATATGATATCTTTCTTGAACTACAAATGAATGTCGCAATTTAAAGAAAGTGTACAGGACCCCCATATGTTTGCCCCGCCCCTTATTAAAGGAATAATAAAGATGAAATGTTATAAAATTTTCTCTTTTTATTTTTGATGCATAACCAAATATTTGCGATGCAGTAAGAAATTCAACAGCACAATACTCGTTTAATGTCACAAACATGGACACCCTGGCCATTTTACCAAAGTATGTAGCATTCAAAGGAGACAATAACAAGTACTTGAGCTCACGCTACATTCGAACCCGTAATAGGCTACAATTCGCATCGAGCGACCTACTAGATGCATCGGTGCACCATGAGACGTACATGGTACCCAACGGCAACATCCGTCTTCGATCCTTGCACTTCAACAGATTTTGGAGGAAGTCCAACCCGGAATGGATCTGGTGCGACACTAATGACACAACAGCCAATAATTTGGAAACTGTGTACCGTCCACTAAAGCTAAGTAGCCAAGGCAATACCATTGCTCTCTTGAACATGGCCAACAACAAGTATTGTATGAGGTGGATTCGAGGCGGGCAACCTCGGTTAATTGATACCCTTACTGCATCAGCCAATGGCGTAGAGCCACTGGCAGTGATGGAGGTAGAAGAGGCAGTCCGCGAGAGGGAGATCTATGATATTAGGTACAATTTGGAAGATGCTCGCATCTATAATGTAGAACCTTGGACCGATGGTAATTTGGTGCGTGACACCTACAATACTACCTCACAAACCGTTATAAAGCGGGTTGGGTTCACCTACACTAGGGTGACTCGAGAGACCTTCACTTCATCTCATTCGTGGAAGATTGCGTACAGGACTCGTATAAGAGTGACCATTATCCCTATGTTCGTGCGTGGGGATGTGCAATTAAATGCATCATACGAGGGGTCGGTGGAATGGTCCGAAATGAATGAGGAGTCTGTAACACACAGCACCTACTTAGAAATCCCTGTACCACCCATGACTAAGTCTGTGGTGACTTTGATCCTCCAAAGGGGCACCATTGACGTCCCCTTCTCGTACACACAACGCGACATTCTTCCTAATGGTGAACGTGTAACTTACCACTTGGATGATGGCCTTTTCACCGGTCTCAACACCGAGCAAATCACCCATATCATTAAAGAAGAAAGCCTCTCTAACTTGTCGCAGTCAGAGTTAGAAGAGGCAATAAGGGCATCAGAGGCAGAAGATGCTGCAGTGACCCTGTCGTCCAAGCTTTGACTCCCTCAATCCAGCCTACAATTATTGGATGTATTGGCTTAGCTACTGCCAACTTCACTACTAAGCTGCCACATCATCAATAATAGTTGTAATTAACTACAGTTAGTTGCCTTAATTTATGGATGTAATAAGAAGTTATGTTTAATACCTATCACTTGTAAGTTGTAATAATTGGGTTTATTCCTACTCTAAGTAGGCAGCTGTAATAATCTTCATAATAATAATTCTCTAAATATTGTATTTACCCTTCTTACTCTGACAAGAATTTTCTCTCTAAATTCTTGAAATCATCATGGTATCAGTGTTGAGATATGCTTCAAAGTAGTATTATGTTAGTCTTCCTTATTTCTAGTTAGGATGTGTATATTGCTAAGTCAAATGTAGTTGTTTCAATTAAAGGAAGTGGAGCACTAAGTGAGGCATGCATAGCCACGTATTAGCACTCCTACATATTAGGATTTAGTTGCTTAAATTTGGGAACATGAGATTATCTTGCTGCCTATTTAACGAGGCACTTTCTATTAATTCAGTTGAATATCAATGCACTATTTTTTTTTTGCAACGTTCTCTTTGATTTCTGCATTTTTACTCCAATAAATTTGGTATCCGAGCCAGGTTCGATTCTCAAATCAAATTAAAAAAAAGAGTAAATTGTGAGTGTGTGATTAACCATGATAAGTAATGGTTTTTCCTTAGATGTGTGTAGATGGGTTACCTTTTAGCCCATGAAAACGTGATTTTTGGTTACTATAAAAAGAGGGGGACAAGTCATTTTAAGTGAAGGGCAGTCTTCACAAGCTAATAAGATAATTGGCGTTCTGATAATGGTGGAAGTTGTAGTCAACGGAGAGACGGTTTTCAAAGTTGTTGTAGTTGATATGCTCAAATTTGCAAGACAACATCAAAGAGAGTTTATTAATTATGGAGAGAAGTGCTCTATTCATTAAAGGTTGATGAGAAGTGCATCAATATATTTGAAGATTGTAATGAGATGTGCATTATATTAGGAAGAGAAGTGCTCCATGAAGTTTTGTTTTAAAAAAAAGTCAGTGTGTTTGTATGTATCTTTGAAGAGAGTAGACTCCTCTAATGTCAAGTGTGTGATTATGTGTTCGTGTTGAGATCAAAAGTGTGTTGAGTTCAAGTCCAAGTCCATCGCAATATGCATCGTTGAAGTCAGTAGCAAGACTAGCAATTGTGTGTTAGTTTGAATCAAGGGGGTGTGTTGGTTTATGGATTCAAAATTAGTTGAAGTAATTTTAGATATATTAGTTTTAGTCTTTAACTAAGTATGACTTAGTGGCTTTTTAGTAGCTTTATATCATGTGATCATGTTCCCCTTTGTTAGCTTTAGGTTGTTATTTTTAGGCTATATATATTGCTTTTATTTTTGCATGAATTTGAGTGAGGATGAATAATCAGTTTTTTGCTTTCTCCTGCAAGTTCCATCTTTTATTCTCACATATTATTAGCCCAATCACATATTATTAATTCAACAATCAGATGCTGAAATTCAAACCACGCTCAAGGAAATTCTAGATGATTGATCTCATCACTTAAGTTCATCTTCCATCATCGAATTCTAGATGATATATTCAACTTTTTTTCTTCCTATTGCTAGGCCTCAATTTTCCTAATTTACCGAAATATAGCATTAATGAGTCATAAACGTTAATTCCATGTATAATTTTAATACTTCTGGTAAGTTTTGCCTAAGCCTTACTAACCCTGATTTATTTAGGTCAAAGAGTATGTCAATATTAATTTTTATGATGAATCTTGACATATCTTGGTATACTATATACTATTAGTAGTATGCATACTCTTCATGTGTTTTTCTAATTAAGTGAAAGATTCACTATTCTTTGACTTCTAAAATTTATAATGCATACCCAAGGGAAAAAAATTACACAGTGATGGAGTAAGAAGATGAATTTGCCATGGAATTTTTTTTTTAAAAAAAAAAAGAACATGGAAGGTGAGTGATAGTCACAGGGCAACGCATTTCATAATGGAAATGGGAGGTTAGGCTGGAGGAAAGTGAAATTAGAATTGGAGGAAAAAAAAATTTATTAGTCATTTAAAAGTCTAGACCTAAATAATCATGGTTAGTAGTGCTTAGGCAAAACTTAACAAAAGTATTAAAACTAAACATGAAATTAACGTTTAAGCCTAATTAATGCTACATTTTGGTAAATTAGGAAAACTGAGGCCTAGCAATGGGACGAAAAAAAAGTTGAATCTACCATTGGGAATTCTCAAGAATAGGAGCCTACCATTGGGAATTTTCCTTATTTATTTGTTGATTTACTTTTAATAAGTCAATTTTTCTTTATGTAATTTTCGCTCTTTTTTTGTATTAATTATTTTTCCGTTCATTTTCATATTTATGCACACCCACATTAAAGTTGATAATATTTTATATCTTGCTGATAGAGAAAAATGACATGTAAAAAAACTAGGAACGTACCATATATATTTTAAAAAGTTTAACAGTTACGACCCGTTTGGTAATCGTTAACAAATAGTGATAATGAGAATGCATTTTAAGTGTAATGTTACAAGGGAAGAACCCTTAATATCTCCATAGGGAGACAATTTCAAACCCCAAGTTTTTGTTTTTTCTCCATTGGGAAGCAATATCACCCCAAGTTTGTGTTTTTTTCTCCAAAGAGAAGAAATTTACATTACCACTAATAACCACCTACAAGGTGGTATAGGATGGGAATGAAAATTTTAGAAGAATAAAATAGATACTTTAATATAAACTAGCATTACCATGGAAATGAACAATGATTTTGTTCACAAATTTACATACAAATTCATTCTCATTACCACCATTTATAACTAATTAACTACCAAACGGGCAGTTAAGGTATGAAATCGGGGTGTAATCGATCGAGCTTGGCTTGTTCCGTCAGGTTAGCACTAATAATTAGAGAAAGTAGAGTAGAGAGTGATAGAGAATTGAGTGTGGTTTAAAACTTTACCTCAAGTAGTCTCATAAGTGTTTATATAATAGTTGCTAGAATTTCTATAGTGGATTAGCAGGCATTTAGTTATATGGACCACGGATCACATAAATGTAGACACATAATCGTGTCTCCTCATTTAGTATCCTATGATGACCAATACCCAACTCCATTTGGTCCGGATCAAGGAAAGAATAAAGAACGAGTCTAAAATAAAATGTTTTAAGCCAAAACCATTTTATAACCCTTTTTATTAACTCATTTCTGAAAACTTTTTTATAACCAATTTTAATAAGCCCATTTCCTAAAACGTTTTAAAATAACTTTTTAAAAGCCCATCTTTGAAAACCTTTTAAAAATAGTTTTTATGAAAGCCTAATTTTTTAAAACCCCTTTTCAAGCCCAATTTAATTAATAGAATTAATTAATTATATTGATTAGTTTTATTAATAAAAATATCTTTTATAAAAATAATCTTTTTCCAAACTGTTTTTAAATATGTTTTATCTAACTCTTTTTAAAATCTTTTTTAATAAAAATCTTTTAGAATTCTATTATCTTTTAAAACTCTTTTGCAACTTAACTACCTAAACCTACAGTCCTACACTATATCACTCATCTCCTCACCATATAACAATTAGATTCCACGACTCATCCTCACACAACTCACACGGCATATCTGACAAACAAAAGACACGGCTCACAGATTTCTCACGGTACTCTTTTACTTCATCACTACCTGATCATACGCACACCTTGATCACCCTCTAATTCTTCCACTTGCCACACAATTCATTATCACCAGAAACACTCGCCTATCATCCTCGCCAAATCATCACACCTAATAATTTTCCTACGCCTCCTGATATGATCCATCCTCTAATACATAAAAGCACAGCAGCAATGTATATCTTTTAAAAAGTCAACGCAGGATACCTTATTAGACGATTATACTTTGGCACAGCAACATATAACCTTTCTTTTGTGACGCAACGTATTTTAACGATTCGTTCGACATTCAATTTTTCAAGATCCGTACAAATCAACGATCTCGGACGGTGGTATAATTTATGAGGGTCAACTAAATTAACTAACTTTATTTGCTTTCTTTCTTTATTTTCATTATTTTCTTGAAGTTACTTACATTCTATTGAATAGAATGTAGATTGTTAACTCGTCCATGCGACTGTAAGTATTGTACATATTATACTAACTCCCTGCAATATTTTATTGTCTTATTTTATATTTATTTTCATGAACATATTATTTTTTATGCCTGATTGCAATATTTATCACCTTGTTATTATTGCTAAACAAGACCTAAAGAACTGTTCTAACATTAATCAGATTAATTTGGACAACCTGCTAGGTTCCCTGTAATATTGATTGCATAATAACTTGTCACTAAAAATTAGTCTTTTATGTGTTTCCTGAACCTACTTAGACTAAATATTTTTAGGGTGCTGTAAAATATTATATGATTATTCTTTTGCATAAAATCTGTTATGAATCGATATTTAGTAGAGGCCAACTTTGGGCGAATGTGGTTCATTATGACCATATTCGTACCCTCACCCCCGAACTCACTTTTTGGTTCTTGACCATCTATGAAGTCATGACGGAGAAATCTACATTGGATAAGTCCCTAAGATGTCCCTTCCGTTTCAATCCAATTAGGTTTATGATTCTTCCTCTAAAGAATTGTTGGCGACTTTAAAAACGTATTTTTAATAAAACCTTAACAATGGGTTAGTCAAATAAACGCGCTCACACCACGTGTAGGCATTAAAGGAATTCAAAAATCCTACGTCTACAATAAGGCATGTTTTGTCACCTTATTTGCACTTTTTATCAGAAAAAAGTCCAAATAAGTTTAGGTAAGGTCTAACAAGGATTTATAAGATTTAACAATTTCAGATAAGTTCAGCAAAAATAAGGTTTGAGACTTTCACAAAATAAGATTCAATAAGTTTAGATAACAAACAATATGATTTAATAAATTTAGATAAACAAAAATAAGTTGAATAAAAAAACAGAATGGTTTGGGGTCTATGGTTTGAGATTATTGTAAACAATGTGTATTTGAAAAACAATCATACAAAATTTCAAGTGAAAATAGGGACCAAATCATCATCAAATAAATGCTTGAAAGGCCAACCAATAAAAATCTGTCGCCAACAATGCTTTTTTTTTTGAGGAATAGGGAAGGGATGATTTCATTGATTATAAAAACATTAAAAGTGTACAATTAACCCATACATAGACTCGAAAAATAATACTAGTATTATAAACCCTAGACATATTAGCTCCACTGAAGAACTGCTTTGATATCCTGTAATTAGATGTCTTTAAAACATCCACCTCATCAGAGATCCTTTTTGGTATAGTATTGGGGTTGGTCATACAAGACTGGTTTTCGAGATCAGCACCCCTAAACTGACCCTTCACCAGTGCCACAAATTCGCAAGAACCATCCAAAGATGTAGCCCTGGAACTAGACACAACAAGCACACACAAAACGAATACTAATAGACCTAAACCCACCAAGAAGGGGTACTAACACACCCCTTATAGGGGACTACAACCATCACAAAGATGGGACTTATTGAAGAAAAAATTATAGACAAGCAACACTCCGCTTCGCCGTCGTCGGTTCGTGAAGCTCCGTCGCCGTTTGTCGGCTTGTTGTCACCAACAGTGCTTGAAAGCACAGCAGATTTTGACAAGACTTCTATAGGATCTGATGATATGTATTACTCCATATTTAAAAAATGACTTAGAATTTTCATTATGCATGACATGTGGGTTTCAAATAATTCATGCACCATGCATTTACGGCTAACCTCATATTCTGTTACAGGAGTACTCTTATAGACTTCAACTGTAGTCTGTAGAGAACTGTAGAATGAGAAAAATAGAAGAAAGAAAAAGAAGAAAAGAGAAGATTTTGTGTATTTCATCGAATGAATTATTACAATGAAATTATTTCCTATTTATAAGCTATAGGAAAACTAAGCTACAAATAATTCTAAGAATTAATAGCATTTGTAACTGAATTTGCAACTAGAATTTTGGCGCCAAAACTCTTTAACAGAATATAACAGAATTTTAATTCTGTTATGAACATGATGTAACATCATTTCCCCCTGCAAGAAAAGACTTGTCCCCAAGTCAAGTAGGAACAAGACAAAGAAGGAAAGTGAGACTGAAAATCAGCAATAGGTACCCAAGTAGCCTTAAAGCTTAGACAACCCTTCCATTGAACCAAATAGTGCACAACTTCTTGAGTAGACTTTTGAACTAGTTTGGTATCCAAAATAGCTTCAGGTTGAAGACATCCTGTGAAGTACCCTGTAACCATTGAGGAATATGGGCAGCAACAGGTAATTGGCCTTGAAACTTCTTGACCTGTAAAACATAGAACACATTGTGAATGTGTGACCCAGCTGGCAACTGTAACCTATAAGCCACCTTCCTTTTAACGACAATGACTTGAAATGGCCTTTAGAACTTAGAAGAAAGTTCATGATTGCTTCTAGACTGAACTGATTGTTGTATGTAACTTTGAATTTTCAACCAAACCCAGTCAATCACTGAAAAAGTCCTTCCGGACCTCTGTTGATCTACTTGCTTCTTCATTCTATCTTGAGCTTTGACAAGATGGGGTTTTATAAGTTTAATTATAGATTCTCTTATTTGTAATACGCTTCTATCAACTTCAACATTAACCGCTTCACCAGGATGATATGGTAAATGAAGTGGCGGAGGTTGATTGTAAACCACCTCATAAGGAGTGAGTTGAAAAGATGAGTGAAAATGGGTATTATACCACCATTCTGCCAAAGGAAGTCATTTGCACCAATTGGCTGATCACTACATATACATCTCAATTCAGTTTCTAAACACCTATTGACAACATCGGTTTGTCCATCAGTTTCAGGGTGATAAGATGATGACAACAAAAATTTAGTTCACAAGCCCTTCCAGAATTAGCTGAGGAATATTGAATCTCTATCATTTTCTATGGATCTAGGCCAGATGTGAAGTTTAAAAACATAGTCTAAGTAAGCATGTGCAACTCGTAATGCGTTGAAAGGATGATTCAAAGCAATAAAATAGGTATATTTGCCAAATCTGTCTACAACCACCAAAATCACATCTCAACCCATCGATTTAGGTAAACCAGTTATAAATCCAGAGAAACATATAACCAAACTTCATTAGGAATAGGGAGAGGTTGAAGTTTACCAGGTTTAGCAGGGTTGTCATACTTAGAAGTTTGGCAAGTCACACAACTTTGAACAAATTGACTAACAACCTTTGACAAACCTTTCCAATAAAAACGACCTTCCTCTAGTGAGAGTAATTTATTTCCCTACCAGAATGACCTCCTCCAGGTGAAGCATGCAACCCAGAAATTAACTTGGTTCTTAGATTATCATCGGGATCAATGACAATCTTGCCTTTTCTCCTCAAGAAATCATTTTGTAAAGAACCGCAAGTGAACGGTGTCGTAGCACATACTGGTCGAACTCATGGAGGTGCAAGATTAAACACTAGTTGATTCTAGACTATGAAATAGCTACACAGTCCAAATATCAAGAAGAATCTATAAACTAATAGCTAAACTAATGACAAAAGATGATCAACGATTATAACTATGATAATTAAAACACTAAGATTAAGCATCACCACTAATATGAATTGATTACAACATAACTCACATCCCAGTCATTCAATTATAGATTAGGCGAGATTCACATTCCCTTATGACTCAATAATAAAGTAAAGCTGCGAACCAAAACTAAATCCTCCGTCATTCCTCAATACCTAGAACTCACTTTTGTGATAGTAAAAGACCTAACTAACATTTATGTCTCCCTTTAACAAAAAAAAAAAACATGTATGTCTCCTATTTTTATGGCTTACACACATAATAGAAGCATTAAGAATCAATGTCAAATAATTTCCAATTCTAGTTCTCACCTATTTTCGTGGAAAAAAATTCAAATCAATGACAAGACTATCTAAATCAAGACCCAACTTTCGTTCATGAACTCAAACTATAAAATAACAATTTAGCAAGAAACAAACAATCCTAATTTCAAGTCCAACTTCCGTTGATAATATAAAACTAAGGCTAAATAAAGATGCAAAAATTACAATAAGAACAATCTTATCAAACTCTAGATATATAATTCGATAACATGGGAATTAGAGACAAATCAATCCATACTAGGGTCAAGTCAATCCTAGATACAAAGATTACTCACTAAATAATCATGACAATAAAAACAACAAACCTATTAGAACATAATTAAATAAACAAAAGAGAAAGGAAAGAATAAAACTTGATTAGCAATGCTTGAATAGAACAAGAATCCGAAATTTTCAATATTGAATCTCCAAATAGCAATAGAAAATAAACTAGGGGAAATATGGAGAAACTAGAGAGAAAACCTAAGAACAATATAACGTGAAATTTGAATAATGAATAATAGATAATAAATATCCTAACCTAATTAGAAATCCTCTAATATAAAGTTATATCTCTTAACACTGGTAGGAAACCAAGTTACAAGATAAGGACAGCCAAATAAGTCGTTAAAGAAGCGGAATTAACAAATCCGCACACGTATAGGAGATCTCAGAAAAACAGGGCCAACTTACGAAGCCGATATCTCCAAGAATATAACTCTCCTTGGGCGGTGCAACCTATCGTTGGAAAGCTCTTCAAGCCCTCTTTCCAATTCCGATGGAATCATCCATTTATCAATATCGAATCAAAAGTTATGGGTAAAAGAGTAAGCAGGATTCAAATTCCGCAATTCTTTAATTAAATTCCAACTTAGTTTTAGCTCCAATTTGCACTCAAAGATATCCAAGACGATCCTTATCAACATAGCTTGCTTCCAATTGCTCCGAATTATTCAAGTTTGTCCAATCATACTCTAATTATGTTCTCAATACATGAAATTCATGAAAGAATACTAAAAACACACAAAAGGAGTAATATTTGCAAATTAAGTAATAGTATGCAATTATGAACTATAACGCACCTAAATGCTCCTATAATACAACCTAAATGCACCTAAAACTATATGAAAATACGATACATCAAACACCCCCAAGCTAAACCATTGCTTGTCCTCAAGCAATTAGACATAAACACTGGAAAAGAAAGACAACCTACAATAAGGCCAAACACACAAGTGAGAACACGAGAGATATAATTACTACATGAACCAAGCATCGAAACAATCTCGAACAAAGCCGCATAGCACGTCATGTAACGCAATCAACTCTCCAATCATACCACAAACCATCTCCCACAAGCTAGACTTAACCAAACCTGAGATACCTCACTTTAGTCATGTGCACTCATACTCTCATGTGTTTATGGCATAATTAATGACACTTAACCTAAACCAAGTCAACTCAAATGAAACATATACTCTTTAACTTTGACTATTGACTCACTTTCCACTCAAAATTGTAACGCAAAGAGATCATGAGGACTTTCAAGGGTTGTTATGTGGCTGATGGGTAGGAAATATATTTAGAAATGTGGTGCTAAAAGCCAATTAGTGGAGAAAACAACACTTTAACATATATGGCCATTAGATGCAAATGCCACAAAAACTTCTACTAGAAGTTCAACAACTCAGTACCATTAAATCAAGATAGTACCCATCTTTATCAACTCCAACAAATTTCATTCACTTTTTATTCAAATTTTTTTCACTTTTTTTTCTTTTTTTTCTTCAAATTTTCAAAATTATTTTTCAAAACTTCTTCATCGTTCTTTTCATTTTTTACTTCCACACTATTTCAAGCAACTTCTTTCAACATATTTTCTTCCAATAATTACCACAAAACCACAAACACAAGCTCAAAACATAAACTTTAATGCTACTCCACTTAGCAAGGCTTGGGTAAGGAAATCATAAAAGGCAAGAGGCATGTAATGTAGGTATTGATTCAGAACAAAGTCAGGAAAGACTCAGCGGGGCAAGAGAAAGGATAATATGGAAACAAGAATCACTCTGGAGCTAAAATCATGAAACAGAATGCCTCAATCATATCCAAATGCTTATAAAGCCAAGTGTCAAAGAGTACCAAGTCAAAATCAAGATCCATGCAACAAATGAGGAACTAATCACACATGAAATAATATAACTAACATAGATACGTCAGTTTATAGGTACAAAAGCTCACGTGGGTTAATATGTCTAAACAATAAGGTTAAATCAAGCCAGAGAGAGATTAATCAATCTTACCGCAAGCAATCAATCGCGATACAATCATGCTATGAAGAATCATGAATGAGATGAATTACGCTTAAGACCGTAGTAAAGATATCAATTAAAAGGTTCTCAAGTAGTGCTAGCAATAGTCCCATAGATGCAACTAACATGAGATGAAATCTAAATGCTAATGCAACTACAGTACAATTTTTTTCGTTACACGTAAACTCCCACTCCTGAGTGGTACAAACTATGCAACATCCTACGAAAAACAATAAAATCTACACTAGAAAGTAATAAAGGACAGAATATTCCTCCCCCAAGCTAGAATTTGCAGTGTCTTCACTGCAGGAAACAAGATTAGACAAAGAACATAGATGAAACTCAACAATAATCGAATCACCAAATACGCCCACAAATACGACATTTCACCACTAAAGCAACACAAATTCCAACAGTGACATAAGCTAATCAATAGGGTCACAAGAAAACAGGTATGGCATCAATAACAAAAATCCAAGCAAAAACAGAGAAAGTCTTATCAAGAACATGAACAATATAGAGTAAAGAAGCTTACTACCCAATCTAATGGGAAAAAAGTTGAATAAGCTCAAAAATCACACCGCACCTGTTCCATGAAAACCAACTTGAATTAAGTTGCTGCCAACTAGCACGAATCCTATAACAACCATCAACTAAAGAAAGAAAAAAATATAGAATTAGGTGTTCATCCTTAATCCTTAACCTTTTAAAAGTAGGAAGTGAAGTTACTATTGAAATCAAAAGTGTTTTGGGTGATAAAAGCATGAAATTCATTGCTCCTAAGGAATTGGTGAATCTTAACCCTCCATATCTGGAGTAATCTGAACCACATGAATTATGTCTCTCTCTCCTCTTCTCTGTGTCTCTTTAATCTCACATCATCGTTCTGTGTCTTCCACGCCTCTTTTGATTTCTCTCTCTTCTTTCTCCGTTTTCTCTATCCTCTTTTGCCATTGTGCCATTGCTATGGAGTCTATGAAATTGAGGGAAAATAATCCGATCAAAGGTAGGAGAAGGTAAAACAAACGCTTCTTTTATTTTTATTTTTCCTTATAAATTTAATTTTGCTTCTTCTTTTCCTCTCTTAGTTTCTCTCTATAACCATATAACAACAGGAAGGGGATCTTCTTCTTTCTCCTCGGTGAGTTTCTCTCTCTTTTTTTTTTGTTGTATTTTGTGCTCTGGTTTTTTTTGTTGCTTGTGGACGAAATAACCCACTTCCATTTATTCCAGTTTTTGTTACATTTGTTTTTTGTGATTTCTGGATTAGGCTTCTTCTTCAACAAGATGCAACAAAATTTTACTTTCCATTTTCTATATCTTGATTTCTTTGGAGGAGATGGCTAGGGTAAGTAGCAAATTGTAGTTTAAGAACTGACAAAAGAGTTTAGGAATATATGAAATTTCGTGATTTTTCTTTTTTTCTCTTATGTTTTTTTTTTCAAGTATGAACCAACTTTAATTGCTATTGATATTCTTGTATAATGCTCGATTATGTGAATTATAGTGTGTTTTTATGGCTTATTAGGTTCTGGTTTAATGGTTTAGAGTCTAATTAAAATTGTTTTCTAATTTTTTGATTGTTTTTTAATTAAATGATGCAAATGATATGAACTGTTTGTTCATATTTGGGTGAACCTACTTATTGATATTCCTTTTATGAATATGTTGAACCCACTTAAATTCCATTCAATACGCCACACGAAACTGCCAATCATCAGGATTATTCATATATCATAGATAGGTATTCCATCAGATGGAAATTTAATTTTTTTTTTGTTTTATTGTATGCATAGCTAAACTTTTCTAAGAGCCTGGCATGTTATAGTATATCCATCTTGAAGCACATTTGTTTTAGCATAATGTCGAAAATATGAAATAGTTTGATCATTGATTTGATGTGTGTTACGTGTCACAAACAGTCGTAGCCTGCTTGAACTGGACAATGTATAGAGTTATTGGTGGAAAAAGCAATTTGGGTGTTTGTCCACTACAAGGTTCAAGGAGGTTCTTTTGCAATGTCACCGCCTCAAAAGTTTCGGCCTCAAGCAACCATATAAATAGCAATGTGAGTTGGTAGATAGATGTATATTGATGGATTTTTATTGAAGTTGTTATGTACAGTTGTAGTGGGGATCAATGTTTCTGAACTAAAATTAGCGTACAGAATTGCTAGATGAGCTGACAGAAATTGTCGATTATGCCATTTTCTGGAGTGTTTCCTCATGTGTGGCTATGGCCTAAAATGTTATCTTCGTCCCCCTCCTTTCTCATCCCTATCCCATCTCTCTCTTCTCCTCATTTCGGGTTAGTTAAGGTGTAAATTATCATTATTATATGTAACTAGAAAATAAGGGAGAAAATCAATCAGCTAAAGGAATTCAGCAATATGACCTTGCTATTGTCGGAGGTGGCTTGGTCGGCATGGCTCTGGCATGTTCCTTGGGTTAGTCTGGATTACTATGTGGGGTGTGCTTGATAGTACTTGCTCCTTTTTTCTTGCCTCATCCCTCTTTTCCATTTTTGATAATTTGCATCTTTTATGAAGTTTTTATCACCTGTGCTCTTATGAAAAACCGTTAGTCATTTGATTATGGTAATGTCTCTTCCTTACCGGAATGCCAGTTTAGGCTTTTAATATATCTCGTATGCCTTGTAGCGAGCTCTGCAATATCCAGAAAGTTAAGTGTTGCAATCATTGATGACAATCCCGCATTGAACTCTGGAGGTGGGATTAATAAAGAGGAGCCTCCTGATCTTAGAGTTAGCACAGTAACACCAGCTGCTATTTCCTTTCTTGAAAGTATGTTGTCGTTGTTTGTTTTAGTATATTTTGTGTATCAACTTTCAGAATACATAAATTGATTTGATCTACAATTCATAATATCCTGTGAAGTAATAAAATATTCTATTTAGTCGTGGTACTTTGTCAATAGGAGCAGTTGTTTTATAATTAATATTGTGTCCTTTTAGTATGTTAAAGTTAATAGGGCAAGACAATTTTCTAATTTATAACCTTTCTGATTTCCTACTTAGTTTCCAGTTACTAAGAAGTAATTGTTGCAGATATAGGTGCTTGGAAGTTGGAAGTATATTGAATAGCAACGTCATATTTATTTTGATAAGATGCAGGTAAGAATTGCTCTCAAGTTCTCTTGTTGTATGTTACTACATACTCTTTGCCTATATTCGATCTTGGATATGCAAATGTTAGTTTTTGGCCTTGATAATTTCAAATGCTTAAATAATAGCATGGTTCATGGCTTTAATCCACCCCTTTTAAAAGTGGAAAGTTCCCACTATTCACTACAATACTGAATTGGGTGGTAAAAGGTTGAAATTTACTGTTCATACTAAGGTTATGGAAAATCTCAGCCCTCCATCACTGGGGTTAATCTAAGCCACATGATTTTTCTTCTTCTTTAACTCTCTCCCTCACCCGCCTTACGCCACTTTTCACTCCCTCTCTCTCCTCTCCCTCTCCCTCCCCGTCTCTTCTCCTCCCCTCAAATCTCTCAACCATGTCGGCTCTCTCATCAATGATTGTCGTCGGTACTACGTCATATCGAGATCGGACGGCGGAGTTGCGGGTCTTTTCACTGTCGATTATGCCGGAATCATCCTTCAACCTCGATCCATTCGATGGAAAAATCCCCGGAGGCATCCTTAAATAGATCCGAATTCAACACCACAACTTCTCGAATCGGGTTAGGTATCCATGAAGCTAATTGGAAAATCGCATGCGTCGCCCAATGTAAAGTTTTTCCTTGATAACCTCAATTTTTTTCTCTATTTTTTTCGTCATGTAATTCGGTTGATTTTGAATTTTGCGAATATGAGCTGTTTATGTATACGATTGCCATGAAATTTGGAGGTGTTGAAATTTTAAATTATTTATTTTGCACGATTTTACTTTCATGGCTTGTGTTATTTTGAGTTGATAGTTTACGTTTTCTTTAATCGATATCTAGGGTATGATCTCATAAATTTCGCGTTGATGTATATTTTTAATATTTTAAAGAAGATTAAAATTTTTGGAGATTGAAGTGTTTATTTTTTACTTATTAATTATTGTTTGTGCTTTTTTTTCAATACATTAATGATAGGTTGTATGTTAGATGCAGGGTTTCCTTGGTTGTAGATCTCCACATCCATGTTTATTATGGCTTTTCAATATAAGACATGTTGTACCCTTGTTTTTTGTATGCTGATTTTTGAACTTGTCAGATTGAAGGAGGAGCTAGGCAGAAACTAAATATTGCGAAGGTTCTTGGGGTATTTCTAGAGGGTGAGGTACTCTTTACATCAATCTCTTAAATCTATGATTTTATTATATACGATACATAAATTTTCTTGCTGTCATATCTGTTGAATATGGAAACAAAGTGTTAAAATCACTGGGAAAGTGGGCATAGATTTGTTCATGTCCATAACACCAAAGGGCTTAGATTTGGTATAATTAATGTAAAGAAAGCTGACTATAGTCCATGTCTGACTCAGTTATCCACTTCTACTTTACCTTTTTTTGACTCTATAAGTACGACTCTTATCAGTACTAATAGTTATTGAGTTGTTCTTGTCCAATCATGTAGGAAGCTCCCTAATATGAGGTTAATCATGTAGCATGATGTGAAGAAACAAAAGTTATAAGGTTCTATGTGTCTTCTCATAGTGGTTTAGACAATTGATGATATTCGCAAAATTGGATATATTTTTTTTTTTAGAATTGAAATCTAGGAATGTACAAATAGCTATTCGTTTGATCTTATCCAAGAATTTGACAAAGAACTGAAGTAACATGTGTATAAAACGACTTAGAAGTCTAACATCTTTGATGTATTATGAAAGAGTGGTGTTCAAGTGGCTATCTCACTAGGGATTTGAGTTAGAATTGTTATGAGAGATTGAGGATCTCATGTGGGTTGTTGCTTTTTTTTAGAATTAATAAAAAAATCCATGCTTGCCACCTTTATGTTTCATTATGAATAAGGAGATTATATATATATATATATATATATATATATATATATATATATATAAACTTGTGATATTACGTAGATTCCTGTTTTTGATTGTAAATTTGATGTTGAGTTATTTGAAGCTGACAACTGAGTTAAACGATATAAATATGGGGAACAGGGAAATAAATTTATGAAGATTAGTCTGTTGGATGTTTTAATTAGTTCTATGCCTTTTTAGAAGGTGAAGTTTGAAAAATGTGATTGCTATTGTTGTGTCTATGTGGACCTTTTAATGGAAAAAGAAAAGTATTTCTCTATATGAGGGCCTCCTTTTAGAGGTCTCATTGTGGAAAAGCCTTATGTAACTAAATTTACTCCCTCCGTCCCATGGTAGTTGTCACGTATTGTTTTTTTCTCGATCTTGGGATGTCCCAGTTAAGTTGCAACTTGTCTAATCAACTTCTTAGCACCAGCTAAAAGCCTAGAAGGCGATGCAAAGGTAGCATTTTGGATCTGCAGCAGAAAAGCAATGGGTTAATTGTCAATAGAAGTGTATAGGAAAATTAGGAATGGGCTATTTTGTGAATCTAAGTATCAATCATTATTCTCTATTTACATTAGTGGCTCCTCTTTCCTTGTGAATTTTTGCTTGAATTGTGCTTTCCGATTTCAAGTTGTTTGAATTTAACTCTTCATTCTGGTATCACGTATGCTCAGGTGCTTATACTGTGCTTATTGCCATAGTTGCTTAAGTTGTTTAATATATGATATGAAATTATAAATCATGGTTATTTTGTGCGCTAGATTTTATCTCCAATTCAAATATTCAAATTCCAATTTAATTGTGGTGCGAAGTGGACTGAGATAATAGAGAATGAATCAATGAGCACTCCTGAGTCCTGAAATGTAAATCGATAAGTTTTTGTGTTTACCCTGATATACAGATTCTTTTCCATTGTATGCACTTAGCTTGGTAAATGAAAACTTGAGGCTGAGAATTGAGAATACTTTATGATGGTTGTTTCTCAAAAGGGGTTCTCTAAATGGTTGTTATTCTTCTTTGATACTTATCCTGTTAATCACGTAATTGTAATTCATCAGGAGTGTAGTAATTTTATCCCTCTACCAAGTACCACTCCCTTGATCATCTATTGCTCTTTCTATTTTTCATGTTGTCCTGTCGTTCTTTTCCTTTTATAAATTTCCCTCTCATTTACTCAACTTCTTAAAACCATTTTTGCTGTATGTATGTAGTAGGTGGTGCACATGTCCCCCCTCGATTCCCATAGCATAGAACATTTATTTAAGCGAATCGCTGGTTATGCCTTTTTAGAACTTGTATCAGCTGATATAAGTTGGTATGCTTCAGGTTGTTGATTTGCAAGTGTTTTCTCATCCACATATTACATTGAAGCCTCATGTGCCAGCTTTCTATTGCTTTGCGGACATATATCTCTTATGGAGAAGATGGTAGGTGATCAATGATTTTGAGTTTTTTACACCTCAACCCAGAACATTTGTACTCGGAAGGCTCATAGAGATGTGAATAGACAAGGGAAAATATACTTCTAGATACTTGTGAATTACAATATTTGCTCTAATGAGATGAAGGAGTGAGGCTACCTGAAAAAAAAAATTCCAAGGTCAAATCATTGAGGATTGCCCTATGCTATTTTTTGAGCAGGATTCTACACTATATATATCCATTTGCCATAGTTGTTTCTTTGTGTTAGCTCACAAATAACATGTACACTTCGGGAACCTGCAGCCACATATCGGCTTTGGATTAAGATTGTTAGGCGCAGATGCAATGGTGATTCCAGTGTATAGAATTGTTCAGTTTGTTATTGACCTTTCAGCGTCCTCTTTTTCTTACACCTACCTTTATCTAACTCATTCTGCTATGGATTAAGTAATTGTTTTCTCCTTTAATCGCTTGCGAGTTTGGGAAATGATCGAATGCACCTTGTTTACCATGTCACTTTTGAAACCAGGCTATGGATTAAGTAGCTTTGAGCTTTTTTGATCATGGATCTGTCCGTTGTCATACTCCTGCTTTTAGTTTGCTATTTACTTCACTATGCTTGCCTTAAGCCAATGTTTATCAACTAGCATACTTGCATATATTATATTTCTTATCACATTGACATTGGCTTCCTGTTTGATCATTGTGAATTTTCTTGCTTTAATGTCAAATGGTTCCTGCTGTGGCAAGTATGGGTTTGATTAAGCAGCCTTACTAAAATGTAGAATATCATGTCTCCTGCTTTGAAGGTACACGAGCTTTGTCGATTTTGTTTCATTTTTTGTGTAATTTTCATCTTTGTCAGTCATTGTTTCTGTTTCACTTTGCTTCTTGTCTTCACTATGTATTTAAAAAAAACTATAAGATCTAGACTCTTATCTTTAGTAGTACAAGCAGGGTATTTATCTTTCATTCAATAGAGTGCAGATAAGTGAAGAATAATTTTATCTCGACGAATTATTTAAGCAACACATATTTCACTTACAATTTATAATACAATGATGTCTTTTGTATGTAGTAGTGAGAATCTGGGATATATTGAGAAAAGTTTTTGGCTTACCATTGGTGGTGCTCTAATAAGTTAAACGTAGCTTTAATTTCTTCTACTGACTTCATAATACCCTTTTCTACATGATCTTTCTTCACATTCATTGTAACTTATGAGGTGTTGAGATATTTTTTTTTGCCTCAATATCATTTATAGTAGCGTGGTAATTAAACAGGATGCGAATAAGATACTTGAGAAAGATATGGATAGTATATACTAAATAAGCTATGAGCAGTGTAAGAAAGTTGATAGCATTAAATCAGATGTAAGGCTTATTTTTTTGCCTATACATCAGCTCTCTCCTCTTCTCTATCTCTCATCTTCTCTCCTCTCTTTTGCCATTGCTATGGAGTGAATAAGAAAACCAGATATTCTTGGATTTAGTTGGGTGTGCTGTATGTTTATGAGGAAGAAGAAATAAAAAGCATTATTTAGGTTACCAAATATCGTTGTTTAGAAACTGTTGTTGGTGTTTCATTGCCTATATTATAGAGGTACACATGTAACCTCTTTTTCTGCAAGATTCTATACATCACATTTATCGTATATGTGGATACATAAACAATTTAAGCTTAGTAGTTTAGAAACTCATGTTGATGTTTCATTGCCTATAAAGGTACATATGTAACCTCTTTATCTATAAGAGGAGTATTTAGGAATTTGTATGAATTTTGTAGCATTATATATTGAATTACACTAAGAATTGATTGAATCAACTATTTCAATCAATTCTTAGTGTAATTCAATATATAATGTAGTGTAAAGGTAGCATTATATGTTGGTGTAGATTTGTTGATACACTCAATTGCTGATGTATGAGGATGTATGTGGTTTGAAAGTGGATTTAGTAGTTGGTAACATCTGGGTCCCATCTGTTCAAGAGAGTGTGATAGACCGAGAGAACTAACAAGGGTGAGGGATGAAAATTCAGGGTGCTTATCATACTTTGGAGGCCAGAATTTGGTTCCAGTATTGCTGGTGGTCAGACATTGTCTCTAAATGTTACTCTTATGTATAACTAAAGCATTAGAGCCAGAAGTGAAAGAGAAGGAATTTGGGTTTGCTTTGTGTAGCCAAGTGTGAGATGGTGGGCAATGACTGTTGTTGTGGTGTGGTAACACCTTACTAATTTTTTTTCTTCAGCTTAGTCTAATTATGTGGGATCTTGTATTCCTCTTAGTATCTACTTAACTTCCTAATATATTTGTCTTTTTCTTTGTAGCTTGGCTAGCTGCTCTTGGGAAGCTGAGAACAAGAGCTGATTTAGCTATAGCTGGAATCTGCCAGAATACAGCATGCTCTTGTAGTGCTCGTGTCTGCATTAGTATCATAAGTTGGACGGGTGTAAACACTTCAGATCAGGAAAATCTGTACATAGTATGGAAAAAATCGGGTAGGAAGTTTCAAACTAAAAAGAAACAGAAGGTATGTTAGCTATACCATTTATGGAAGGCCAGGAATTATGCATTGTGGAATGATGCAGTTATGCATCCTAAAATTATCAGCAAAAACATACAACTTGATGTGCGTGGGAGATTTAAGAGTTTTGTTGAGCTTGAGTGGAATGATGATGTAAAAAGTTGGTTTCGTCAACATGTAAATAGTTGTATAAATTAGGCTGTTTGTTTTGATTTTGGTTTGTATGCTTGGTGGTTAGTTGATGTTGTTGTGGCGGTCTCTACTGCAGCAGCAGATGAGGTTGTAAGTTTGGTGGCTTGTTAATGCTTTGGTCATATACTTATATATAAAAAAAATCATATACAGGTACTAATTGAGTTGTTATAGCGTGACAATGCTAGATTTTACCAAGTAGAGAAATGGGTGATCATTTGATTATACCTTAATCACAACCTATACATTGTGCTAAGTGTTTATAATGACTAACATATGAATATTCTTAGCTTATGCATGGACATAATTTTTGTCGACCTAAAATGGTTTATATACCGGAGTGTTCCAGCATGATCTGAAAACACAGGTTACAATACTCACAAAGTAGCATCTCGTGGGACGATAAGTTCAATTTTTTTTTTGTTGTGTGATACTATCCTAAGATAAGTTTGCATCATTTGATTTTCTTCATATAGTTCTTAGGATGGACTAATTATATGACCTACGCATTCAGATGATGAGATCCGTTCCATTTCTTTTCATCTCAATTAAGGTACTTCACCGTATATCTCCTGTTATATTTTGAAATATTTCAATCAGGATTTTTTTGTTTGTGGCTCTTATCAATCTCTTATCTTGAACAGGTCTCTGCTTTGGAATTCTTTAGTGGGAGATAGTATGGTCAACAAGAAAGATAAATGGAAGCTTAAGTTTAGAGTCGTGAAAAGCTAGGAAATCACAATATTTTGATATTATCCGCACGATTCTAACCATGGGAGATGATGATTGATCAATGTCAAAAAATGATATAAAAGAAAATGGAAGACATTATTTAATTTTATTGTTATAATGAATGTAATAAGCATTATCTAATTGTTTGTATGATCATTATTTGTTATTAATAAACGAGATTGAGGGAGGAGGGAACTCTGTATTTGAAGTATATATATATATATATATATTTTTTTTTTTTTGAAAGAGAAATTAAATTTCATTAATTGAAGGCCAAACGGCATCTACAATAGGTATTAAAGAAAAACAAGATACAATAAAACAAGACTAAACCAAATTCGTCTTCGAAGAAACTACAATGAACCAGGATCGAAAGAATACAAATAGAGCCCTTTTCTGATTGGCTTGAATGAAACAATATTGATGAAGAAGTCTCATCATTCCGATATAGTTTGGGAAGAACATTCTCGATCGAGTCGGGTTGGACCGCATTTGAGATTCCAATACCTTCACGTTGAGTCTCGAACTTCAACCAATGAGAATAATTTCTCATACCTAAAAACAAAAGAACCATACTCACAACTCCCATAGGAGAAGGAGATTTCCAAAATAAAACTAAAAACCCCATAACAAGGTTTGAGAAAATCTCATAAAGAGAGAGTAATTTATTAAACAAAACAAGAAAATGAACTAAAAACCGAAAATAAAAAGGAAAAGGGCTACTCAATGGATGAAATCATCCACTAAGCCCCCTAATCACGGAAGAAAGGGGTAGGGAACTGCGGGTTTGAGAGAGAGAAAAAAGAGAAGGGGCGGCTTTTGAGTTTTTACGTATAAATTTTTATATATATATATATATATATATATATAATTGATAGAGGAAGTCAAACCAATATCATAAGTGAAGGTTAGGGGTTAACAATTCATGTTAATTGCTATTTTTTAAAGTCTCTAATTTGAACTCAAACATGAATTTTTTTCCCTTTGCCACATAGAACCCATAAGTAGAAAACCTTTTCATTAAATATGTTAAGAGTAATAGCTTCAAATTTATCATGTTAATTATTTATAACTTAATTCGAATATCGCGAATACGTCATTTTAGGGTGCCGCGCGCTAGACGCGTGGTGCAACAACTAGTAGGAAAAAAAAATAGAAAAATCAAAAATAAAAAGAAGAAAAAGAAATCAAAAGTAAAAAGGAAATAGGGAAAAGAACGAGAAGAAGGAAGAAACGAGATAGAAAAGAAGCTGGGCATCTACTGTGTGCGAACCACGAGAAGCCAAGGTGATGGATTTTCGAGGAGATTAGGGGGTGCTGGTTGTGATGAGGAGATTAGGGGGGAGGCTAACGAGAGGGACACAGTAATGGTGGCGGTGTGCAGGTGGGTAGTGAAATTAGCTTATGGGGGATCATGTCTGTTTCTGCCTAGAAACTGTCAAAGGTGAGTGTAGTGTTGAGAGTCTTGAAATCCCGAGAAGGTCTGAAGAGCCGAGGAAGAGGTCTCCGACAATCCTGCAAAATACAATGAAAAACTGGCCCGGGGGTGTGCCCGGGAAAGCCCCTCCGACGCTCAAGTCAGTTGAGATTGAGGTAGAGAGAGAAAGTGAGTGAATGTAGAGAGAGATGCTCTAGTTTTTGTAGGTTAGAATTGAATACCTTTGTCTAATGAGACAACCCCTATTTATAGAGGATGAGACCTCCAATAAATGAGGGCATTTTAGTCAACTCCAGCTGGTGGAGGATATGCTTCCCTTGATGCAGGGGTATTTTAGTAACATCACCATAAATGGGCCAATCCAGGAAATGGGCCCAAACAATTAGCCCCACGCCAAGTAATCGGAGTGAAAATCCACCATTTTTAATGCGGTTGGTTGGTGGACTGATAATGTTGTTGCCGAGGTTGAATAATGCCTTGAGTTAGCCATCCGGTCAGCGAGTCGGGGTCCAGGGGTGAAACGCCCTGGTGGGGGTTAGGGGGCAACGCCCCCGAACTTTTTCAAGACATGCGAAGCCCGAGAAGGGAGATCTCATGAATTCCCGAGCCCCAGGAGGCCAAGAGAGAAGGGGAAAGGGCCCCTGTGCACTGACCGAGATGCTTCCAAGGGACAAACAAGAAAATCCCGTGCCCATATGCTCTAAATCCCGAGTGGGTAAGCCTGTTGTGCAGCTCCAACTGAAGGTGAGTCACTCGGGATAGTTGCGTGGGAGGAAGCTCTCACGAATTCCCGAGTTGGTTCCATGTTTGCACGGAGCTGAGAGCACTGAGGCGCGCTCAACACACTTCGATGGCTCAGACACCCCCGAGTGCGCCAGACGCATGGCGGGTCACTCCCGACTGTTGATACCCGGCCTGACGAATGCTGTACTCGGTGGTGCGTCTTTGGAATCTCTCCCGACCTGGGCAAGCTGTGGGCGCACTCGGGAACAAGGGAGGAGCCTTGTGTGCTGGCCGAGTCACCAAGCCGGATTATGGTAAGTACTCCCTCGGGAATGTGGGAGGTGTCGCCCGAGCCGGTCCGAGGGAATCTCTCCCGACCCTAGAGAGTTCCCGGATCCGAGTTTTCGAGGCTATGGGGGGTGGCCTTGTATGCACTCTACCGAGGAGATCCATTCCCGCCATGCCAAGGATTCTCGCCCGAGTGGTGTAGGTCTCGCAAGCGATGCCGGCCTTGGTCCCGAGAGGAGTGTCCTTACTGCTCGAATGGATCACTTGGGCTGAGGAGGAGGTTTTCGTCCTTTCCCGAGTGGGTAGTGCCCGAGAGGCACAAACGGACCAAGGGTAGTTTATACCCGAGAGGGTCCTTGGGGACCGAGAGGAGTATCGACGGAGAGGCACTAACGAGCCGGGGGGTAGTGTGATGGCCGAGAGGGTCGTTGGCTGAGGCGGTCAATATGAGTCGAGGGGCAATCTGGCCGAGGAGGCTTTCCCCGAGCCCAAGCGTGTAGAAGGAAGATCTCATCACTCCCGACCCGAGGGGATCACGCCTAGGGGCTCTCTGCCCGAGTTGGTTCTTAGGCCGAAGGGGTCACCCCCGAGCTGAGTAGGTCCAATTTCCGACACTACTTAGCCGTTTTTTTGGCTAATTTATAAGAACTCTCCTCTTATGAGGGGGTACCAATGAAGAAGTTTTTCGACTCACGAGGGCTAATGAGCCCCGTGTTTCCCGAAGAGGGCTCACGACGCTACTCGGATCCCGAGTAGGTTCAATTGTCGATACTTAGCCGTTTTTCGGCCAAGTTAGTAGGACGCTCTTCTTGTGACCGAGGAGGTGTAAATGAAGAAGTTTCTCGACTCGGGGGGCTTAATGAACCCCATGTTCCCCGAGGAGGTCTCATGACGCTACTCGGATGCCGAGTAGGTCCAGTTGTTGATACTTAGCCGTTTTTCGGCTAAGTTAGTAGGACGCTCCTCTTATGACCGAGGAGGTGCCAATGACCGAGTTTCTCGACTCGAGGGGCTAATGAGCCCCATGCTTCCCGAGGAGGTCTCATGACGCTACTCGGATCCCGAGTATATCCAAAATTGTTGATACTCAACCGTTTTTCAGCCAAGTTAGTAGGACGCTCCTCTTATGACCGAGGAGGTGCCAATGAACGAGTTTCTCGACTCGGGGAGGCTGATGAGCCCCATGTTTCCCGAGGAGGTACCGCGACGCTACTCGGATCCCGAGTAAGCAGTTTTTCTGCTAAGTTAGTAGGACACTCCTCTTATGACCGAGGAGGTGCCAATGAACGAGTTTCTCGGCTCGGGGAGGCTGATGAGCCCCATGTTTCCCGAGGAGGTACCGCGACGTTACTCGGATCCCGAATAGGTCCAATTGTTGATACTTAGCCGTTTTTCGGCTTAAGTTAGTAGGACGCTCCTCTTATGACCGAGGAGGTGCCAATGAATGAGTTTCTCGGCTCGGGAGGCCGATGAGCCCCATGTTTCCCGAGGAGGTACCGCGACGCTACTCGGATCACGAGTAGGTCCAATTGTTGATACTTAGCCGTTTTTCTGCTAAGTTAGTAGGACGCTCCTCTTATGACCGAGGAGGTGCCAATGAACGAGTTTCTGGACTCGAAGGGGCTAATGAGCCCCATGATTCCCGAAGAGGTTCCTTTGTTTGCACTTAGCTATTTTCGCTAAGTGATAGGCTACTCCTGGCATGGCCGAGGAGGTACCCCGAGAGACGTGCTCGACTCGGGGGGCTAATGAGCCCCATGCTAGGCCGAGGAGGTTCATTTGTTTGCACTTAGCTATTTTCGCTAAGTGATAGGCTACTCCTGGTATGGCCGAGGAGGTACCACAAGAGATGTGCTCGACTCGGGGGGCTAATGAGCCCCATGCTAGGCCGAGGAGGTTCATTTGTTTGCACTTAGCTATTTTCGCTAAGTGATAGGGTACTCGTGGCATGGCCGAGGAGGTACCCCGAAAGATGTGCTCGACTCAGGGGGCTAATGAGCCCCATGCTAGGCCTAGGGAGGTTCATATGTTTGCACTTAACTATTTTCACTAAGTGATAGGGTACTCTGGCATGGCCAGGAGGTACCCCGACAGATGTGCTCGACTCGGGGGGCTAATGAGCCCCATGCTAGGCCGAGGAGGTTCATATGTTTGCACTTAGCTATTTTCGCTAAGTGGTGGGGTACTCTCGGCATGGCCGAGGAGGTATCACGAGAGATGTGCTCGACTCGGGGGCTAATGAGCCCTATGCTTCCCGAGGAGTTTAATTTGTTGAGACAATCGACACTTGGATGTCGTGTGGCTAATGATACTTAGCCGTTTTTCGATAAGTCGGTCGGGACACTCCTCTATGACCGAGGAGATGTTATTTGGAGAAGTTTTTTGACTCGGGGGCCTAACGAACTCTACCATACCTTCGTCGAGTGTATTTATTGGACCAGCTGATGAGTTCAAGCCATTAGCCCCACGCTGGATGAGCGGATAGGGTAGCCTCTTTCCTTCCCGAAGCGGTCGTCCAGCGGAACCTAAGAGAGGCTCTCGGTGTGGGGCACTATGTCCGTCTCCGGAGGGAGGGCGTGTTCAAGATTGCGCCTTGTCTCTAAGTGCCCCGATGTGCGGGCGCCCCATATGTTTCCGAGGCCGAGCCGGGTGGTGAGCCTCCCGGGGGAACCGAGATGAAATTCCCGAGTTGGGAGATACTCCATCCCCGTGTTGGGGGAAGTCCCAAAGTTCCCGAGTGGTGGATGCAATGTTGTCCATTTGATCTTGCTAGGTAATCGTGAGGTAGACCGAATCGATTCTCCGAGTCAGCCCTCAAGTTTCCCAAGTTAGGGGAGAGAGCCACATATTACCCGAGGAGTATACCGAGCCCAACTAGGCAAACGGATTGGCCGGAAGGGGGACCGAGTTGTCTTTCCAAGTAGGTCTTCTTGCTTTCTCGAGCCGAGAGGAGCCGAGTTCCCAACCGCCCGAGAGTTATGAATGTGGGGGCTCGGAGGGCTAATAAGCCACCTATATTCCCGAGTTGGGTGTATGGAGAATACTTAGCTCATTTTTGCTAAGTGATGAGCTCCCTAGTGAGAATGAGAGGTTACATACTCTCCGGAATCGATGCACCAACTCGGGGCCTAATGAGCCTTCCATAGTAATCCCGAGTTGGGTGTTGAGGTACTTAGCCAAATTTAGGCCAAGTGCTGAGCCCCCTGGCAAGGCCGAGAAGGGTGATGCACCAACTCGGGTGCTAATGAGCCCTCCATGATAATCCCGAGTTGGGTGTTGAGGTACTTAGCCAAATTTTGGCTTAAGTGTTGAGCCCCCCGGCAAGGCCGAGAAGGTCACTGTTTTCTGGAGATGTTCTCGACTCGGGGAGACTAATGAGCCCGGTGCTTCCCGAGGAGGCCTCTCTTGTCCGAATGATGCCACTCGAATGTCGAGTAGGTACTAATAAGCAATACTTAGCCATTTTTTTGTTAAGTTCGTTGCGGCACTCCTCATGACCGAGGAGGTACCATTGGAGTAGTTCTCAACTCGGGAGGCTAATGGGCCCCGTGTTTTCCGAGGAGGTTTTCATTCTCTCCCGTTTCCTTTCGCTCGGCCATGTTGATTCGAGTCTTCAGGTATCCGCTTTTGATAGTGTGCCTTTAAGACTAAGGCGTATTTCTCTTTGGATCTTGTTAAGCTGAGTGTCGTGTCCCTGACCCGAGGCCGGAGGCCCTGTACCGACGGTGATTGTTCTGATTATGATTGTTGTCGGTGGACTCCCGGGAGGGAGCCTCTCTTTTCGTTTCCATGTTTTCTCGCCGAGAGGCTTACAAATCTCTTCCCGTGCTGCAGTCCAATATTAAATGTTGGGCAGTTTGTGATGATACCATGAAAGAGTCATGAGAACCTGTTGAGGGCCCGAGTTGCATGTTCCTTCTTTGTGCTTGTTGGATCCGAGAGGGATCCCTTCACATTTTCTTCGAGGGCTTGCGATGTGCAAGTACTATCTGCGAGATCCTTCTCCCTGACTTGCTTAAGATTGTTGACAAGTTGGCATGTGTCCTGCTCCATCTTATGCCGACTGCTGTGGAATGTCTTCTCGGTCCTTTTCTTCCCGAGCTTCCTTGATTCTACTTTGAGGAGAGTTAATTAGGCTTGGAGATGAGGCCCTTGGTTGAGTTGTGGCATGTCGGATGGAAGCTCTTGAATTCTTCGTTGAATGTCTAGTTGAACTGATAGACTATCCTCATCCCGAGAGGTGGATTTAGAGGAAATTAGTTCCAGAGGTTGAGGCTGTTCTACTCATCCCGAGAGGTAGATCCCTCATCTTCCTAATGAGTTGGTTCCACACTAGGTGTGGTGTGACGACAGGATGGGAGTTCTTCGGCCTAGGTGATAAGCTCTTGTCTTCCTTTAGTCGGGTGCCATGTTGCTCTCGGTATGTAGCTTTGAGATGTGTCTATCCCCACAGACGGCGCCAAACTGTTTCTGCCTAGAAACTGTCAAAGGTGAGTGTAGTGTTGAGAGTCTTGAAATCCCGAGAAGGTCTGAAGAGCCGAGGAAGAGGTCTCCGACAATCCTGCAAAATACAATGAAAAACTGGCCCGGGGGTGTGCCCGGGAAAGCCCCTCCGACGCTCAAGTCAGTTGAGATTGAGGTAGAGAGAGAAAGTGAGTGAATGTAGAGAGAGATGCTCTAGTTTTTGTAGGTTAGAATTGAATACCTTTGTCTAATGAGACAACCCCTATTTATAGAGGATGAGACCTCCAATAAATGAGGGCATTTTAGTCAACTCCAGCTGGTGGAGGATATGCTTCCCTTGATGCAGGGGTATTTTAGTAACATCACCATAAATGGGCCAATCCAGGAAATGGGCCCAAACAATGTCCATAGCCAGGTCGTTGTATCACTGTCGACTCCTGCTGTGTGATTCTTGAGATGGTGTTGAATGTTGATCAGTAAACACCACGGGCCAGCCATGGCTGCTATGAGATCCACGAGCTAGCCGTGGTATCTACTGCAATATGTTCTTTGTTCCTTTTTTTTTAACCTACAATCACAAAACACCAAAAAGAAAATTAAAATTTTAAAAGAAAGAAGAGAAAATAGAAAGTAAGTCATGATTCGGTTGCCTCTTAATAACCACAAATTTATAAAGGTCTCTCACGACCATGTAAAATCAGTAGACTAATGCAGAACAGTTCAACGCTCTAATAAGCTTATCATTTGGCATTTGGTCACTATTCATCAATCAACTTTGACAAGCTTTTTCTCATCATTATACAAGAAAAAACATAGCCAAGTGGGATCTTGTTAAATTAATCTCAATACGAGGATTTCAAATATCAACTTTTTATAATTTATACTAATACACAATTAGAGATATTAACGTTCAAAAAAGCGTCTTGGCAAACGTGAAAAAGCAAATGGTGCAACTATTTTGAAACGGAGGAAGTATAAGAGTGAAAAAGGAAAGAGGAATGGACTAGTCTTAAAAATCTATTAAACCTAGAAAAAAAAATCAAAGAGAAAGAAAAAGTTATATTACAAGATATATGGTTGGAAACTAGAATTTTGAGCAAATTAACAGTCATATTGAGGAGAGGGGTCAAAGTCATATACTAATGTCACATCACATAAAGAAATATCATGAGAAATATGTAGAGTGACAATAACAACAATAGGGAGCTATTGTAATGTAACTTTGAGGTGAAGGACACAAAGGTCAATCATTTCACCTATTTACTAGATACCATATCTTAAAAAATAAAGTCATGGAGTCAACGTCCCCTTTCTCAATCATGTAAGCTCCTCCTCATCAATTCGACATGCATAACCTCAAATCTCAATGCCCTTCAGTGGGCTTCCAACAACCTGTACAAGTATCAAGTATGAAGCCATAATTACTGACTCGGCAGTCGGCCCCTCTGGTCCAATGTCTAGGTAACAAAAAGCAGCACCCGAAGCACCATGAACGACATTGAAAGGATAGGTAACTGTAAGTCTGTAACTCCTTCCAATGGTGTACGATTACTAAAGTTTCCAGGAATCGGGTGCAGCAGGCACATGAAGTAGCTACTACATGCCGTAGAAGTATAATTCCCTTCTCGTATTTCTAATTATGTTCGCTTTCAAGATGTAAAAAAAAAAGACATTTCACTAGCTTTTCCTATGCGTCGAAAGTATTATTGCGCCGCTTTTTTCCGTCAACATATGTCTTACAAAGTGCTATTATTGTAGTGATTATTTAATTTCCGAAAAGGAATACAGTTTTAGTAAACATATTATATGTGTAATCAAATTGTAATTCCTTCTTCCTTCTCATCCTAAGACCTCTTCGCACCAGAACTTGATTCTATGTACAATTATAATTTCAAATCCCTCTTGCAAGGGGTAGACTCGATCCCAGGATGATCAGAGGTGATGCCAACGCCATTAGAATATCACCTGCTGCTCATATGTATATGTATATATAGAAAAAAAAATTTTATGTTGAAAACTGAAGATAGGGGTACATGTTATCCAAACGGAGGTACGTCTAAAACTTAAAAGAAAATATTTTCAACAAAAGGGGTGCGTTTAGAGTTCAAAGGGGTACACATAGCTACATTTTGAAGAGTACAACATAAATTAATCTATATGGGTGACACATATCACAACTTTAACGAATAAACTTGATAATAAATGCCTCAATTTCAATCTACAAACCAAATAATACTTTCTACCAATGAAAAATCTAATCAACTATTGAAGTTTTTAAAATCTACCATTTTCACCTAAACATACCCCTATATATAATTGTCCACAAATTCTTGGGTGTATCAACCCATAAACCACCACTTTTTTTTGTAAAAAATACTCAAATGACATGAAATAAATGACATAATTATATGAGATTCATGTCATTATTTATATAGTCCATGTAATTCTTGTTGGAGTCTATGTCATTATACATGTTACACAATGTAACATGTTACGCCCAAGACACACTCATAATTGTCAAACTAAATTTAATTTTTGCATTTAACATTTGATAACCAAACTTAAAACCAATCCTTAATGGTAGCCTTGTTTGGTCGCCATGATGTTCACATAGCTCTAACCTAAAATAATACATGCATGTGTCTTAGTAACCTAGCATAACCTAAAATCTCCAAACTACGAAATTTAAAACTAATCTTAACCTGAAATCCTCCCTAAAATCTATTAAACTAACCTTCGATGTTCACATAGCTCTAATATGACCTAAAATCTACCAAATATAAAACTATGCCGCATTAAAAATATCCTAATAGTTGCAAAACTACTTAATATACAACCTAAAATAATATTAAACGACCCTAAATCATCACATGTATACCAAATTGCGGTCTAAAATGACCTAAATAACCTTTTTTTTGCTAAATTCTATTAAACTAAAGCAAATCGAGATTCAAGATATCTTCATATTGGTTTTTGCAACATACATAGCTCTAACTAAAGTCTTATGTCCTTCAAAAAAAAAACTAAAGTCTTATGTCTTATAAGGTATCCAACACACTAAAGCAAGAGTACATACTTCTTCAAACTGAACGACGTATCAGGTTTGCCATCCACAATTTCATTATTAAAACCTGATATTTATGAAATACAGATTATTGCATATTTGCACGAAATAGTAGCGTAGGTTTCTTGAGAATCGTGTGAAATAGAATTCCACAGTTTGTACGTTAAAAGTGTCTCTTAATCGTATTTTATATATATCACGTTTAACATTAATGTTGTGACTGAGAGCGTGCAGCGTTGCAGCTAAAGAAAATAGAGAAATACATTTAATGAAGTAAGCTGTCAAGAAATAATCATTTGCCAATTGTCAACAAAGCCTTAAAACTCCATGTATAGTTGTTTTCTTTCCGTTTCACGTTGGATGTAAGATTGCGTGGATTTGAATATCACACGTTTGTCCTATAAGTATCCCAACATTTGTCCTATAAATATCCCAAAACTGCGTATAACTATAACATCAGTAAAATATAATATAAAAACCAAAGATTACATCTTCTGATGAGCCACCACATTAAACCTAGCACCCACAAATATAAATTTGAAATAATGTGGAGATTAAACTCAGTAATATTGGTTCTTATTATCTGTTTTCCTTTGGTTACTGGTGAAGCAAAAGTGCCGTGTCATTTTATTTTCGGTGACACGTTATCAGATCCTGGCAACAACAATAAGCTCATAACACTCGCAAAAGCAAATTACCCACCGTATGGTGTTGACTTTCCAGGAGGAATTCCCACCGGAAGGTTTACCAACGGTCGTAATATTGTAGATTTCATGAGTAAGCATACGTTTTTCCATCAACTTTAGTTTTGTTTTTGCCAATTTATATAGATTAACTTTTACGGTGGTGAACACATAACTTTTACCACGTATACATATAGATATTATTATCTAAAACTAACAATTTAAAAGTTTGATATATATATATATATATATATATAGACAAAGAGACGGACGAATCTAACAAGAGGCTAAATGATTGTACATTTATACTTGCATACAAATGTCCGCAAATGGTCATAGTGAAATATTAGAGTAAAAGTACATAGTTTATGAACTGAAAAAAAGGAGGGAGATAAGAGTACTATATTTCACTCCGGTTCAGAATACATGTTGCATAGAGAAAGACCATGCTTAGTAATAAATGTTGAGATAGAAAGAAGGGAGATATAAGAATAAAGATGGCAAAATTTTTATTTTAGATCTAAAAATGTGGTCCCCACCACATCTTTTAACATTAAGTAAATACTACTATATAATTTTACTTTTAAGTGTGGAAAAATATCCAGAAGAAGTATGTACAAGTAATGTGATATTCTAATTTTGGAGAATGTAACATCTATTTGAAAACAACGGAAGTATATTAATGAGTTAGGGGTCATATAAATTTTGAGAATTTATCACAATTCAAATTTAATACAACCTCCATTCCTAAATACTCCCTTAATTCGTTTCCTTTTAATGGTTACACTTTGAGTTTAGACACTATTCACAAATTTATGTTTGACTAATGTCATTTGTGATCAAGGGGCAATGAAAAATATAGTCATGTGAGACCTGTTTGATTCGTTTCAATATGTACTTTAGGAATATCAACTTTCTATGAATTTTACAAAAGCAAATTTAGACATATTAATATTCAAACATGTGTATTGGAAGCGTGAAAAGGTAAAGTGTAACTATTAAAAAGAAATGGCAGGAGTAATTGTTACACTTTTACTTTTGACAATATTCACAATTTTCAATTTTGATTATCATTTGTGATATATGGCTAAGATAAAATGTAGTCTTGTGGTCTTGTTTGATTCGTTTCGATCGATATGTACTTTTAGAATATCAACTTTTTATAATTTTTACAAATACAAAATTAGAAATATAAGTGATCAAAGTTTTGGATCGGCATGCGTGAAAAGTGTAAGTGTAGCCATTATATAGGAACGGAGGTGGTACTCTCTTTGTCCTATAATAAACTTTCATTTTTCCTAACTGGGTAGGGTCTCAATAATAAAATAATCGGATTTTTCACCAAATATCCCTAAGTAATTTTCTTTTTCATCAAATACCCTCTAACCTTTCCAAACGACTGTTAGCTTTAGTCAATAATCCTTAATTCCATTACCAAACCCTAATTAATCCTAACTTGAGTCATTTATCTGAGTAGATTACCTTTAACACACAATCTATGGCCAAAGAACAAAAAGAGTTTAGAGGAATAGAGCAAAGAGAGGTGATATAAGGTATTTCAACGGTTGTCAATTAAGGTAAATGGATCATATTAACTAAAAAAGCCAACGGTCGTTAGTCATTTAGGCCATATAGTGAATTTTCAAGAAATTGAAGGATATATGTTGCTTTTTGAAAAGTTGGAGGCTACTTAGTGAAAAAAGAAGCACTCGAGGGTGTTTGGTGAAAAATCCGTAAAATAATATACTTCCCTTGTCCTATATTTAACCAATACAATGACTTTGAAACATTTCTTGCATAACTTTGACCATGAATTTCTTTAATTATCTACTAGTCTTATATGCACACGATGCGTGCGAAAGCATATAAAATTCTTCAAATATAATAGAGATTGACATATGATTTTCTTATTTTTATTTGTTTAATTAAAGCAGGTAGCTAACCTCCTCTTTTTTTTTCCTTTTTCTATTTTTTGGTGTTCCCCATGTGTTGCCTTATATAATAGAGATTAGCAAAAATTACAAAAAACTTAATATTTTATAAATACACATTAAGACACATCCAACAACGTTTTTGATGTGTTTTAACTTGCGGAAAGCGGGATCTTTTGTGGTTTTTATGAAAGGAAGGACTACTATGTTAACAAAAGTGATAAAAGCTCTAAAGTCGCAGTTACCAGTGGATCAAGCATGTCCGCTTGTTTGATTTTGGTTTATTACTTGAAAACCAAGTAGTTAGCTCACTCTCAAATAACTCAAAAGACTCTCGTCTTTTTCAGTTATCTAAATCTTCATCATTATTGAATACTAGCCTTTAAATAGAAATAACAAACCTAATCTTACTAGAAATAGGATATTCAAAATCAGCAATTTAAAAGATAAACACACGCCTAATATAAAACAAGAATAAAAGAGAAGATGACATAACTAATCTAATCTCCTAATTATCGAGCACTCCTAAGAACTTTAGAGTTCTAATATGACTAGACTTCTAATCTTACCAGACAAAACATGGTTTTAAAGAAGTCCTACAAACCTTAAAGTTGTAATATATGTAGAGTTCTAACAAGCCTATAACTCTACGATAATGAGTCCTGACAAAACAAGAATTCTTCCACGAATCTTTAAGAACTTCCAAAAACCTTCAAGAACATAAATCCAAGCTTTCTGTCGTATCAGTCTTCAATACTAACATTTTTTTTATATTACTAAACATTTATTGTCATAGTAGGTTATGTAAATAGTGCATATGGCTAAACTTTATCGATTAATATGGGATGATGATAGTTTTTTCTTCTTCTTATTTGCTCCACACTAAATCTCTGTGGCTCCACACCATACTCTTGGAAATCAATAACAACGCTAGTTTAACACTATACAATCATAAAGGATACACCACTAACACTACCAACTACTGCGTTCAGTTTCTAAAGTTGTAGCAACAAATATCGAGGCAAGATGCGAGAGAATGAGAAAGTGAGTTCTCTGTTTATTCAAGCTGGAAAGAGAATATGGTTATAAGATAGTGTTGAATTATATGGGTCCAACAAGTGGCATAAAGTAGTGTACAAATGGATCAAACCTTTATTACCAAACAAGAAATAAAGTAAAACTCAAAAGATCTTCTCAAAACAAACTTAAAAGGAAAATAGGAAGTTTTCCGGAAAACAGAGGGAGTACTTTCTAAAAACGTATACTCTCTCAGCCCCAGAATAGTGTGAAAACTTTTCTTTTTTGTTTGTCCGAAACTAGTTTAAACACACTTGATTTTAGCATGTCCCACTTTTATTATATTAATTTTCTCACCCCACTGTATCACAAAAGTAAAAAGTACATTGGTCCTCTACTTTATCTCTTTCTATAAAAATACCCAACTTTCTCACTCTTTTCATAAAAATACCTCACTAGCTCATATCACATCTAACTTCTAATAAACTAATATTTGATAACCACACAACAACTATCTCCTTTAAATACGTGTCCAACCAAGGGATCAAATTATTCTAGAGAGTACATCAGAAAATTAAGAAAGATCTTTATGGAACAAAAAATTATACTTTATTTATTCAAATATATCTTATTATCTTTTGAAGATAAGGAGTTTGAATTCAACCTCATTCTTGTCATGGTTACCCTCTATCGAACTACGTGTCTTTATTGTATACTTTGATGAATAAATTTTTGTACATCTAAACATCTAAATGATCTAATCATCTTTTAGTATTTTGCTATGCTAACGCATTTTTAATATTTCTAATCTAGGTTCGAATTACCAAATTGAATAATATTTGTAAAACATATGTTGATTCACTTTAATAGTATAAATCAGATGAACAAAGTTGTGATCAAGGCTCAAATTAGGCTGGGATTTGACACCAAAACTGGCTAACTCTAGGCAAGGAGTGTGGCTCAGTTTCAAGTTAGAATTTTGTGTTCAACTCTAGAACAAAACTCGAAGTGTATGGTATTCGTGGCCCAAAGCTAAATTAGGCCCCAAAAAAATTGTATCTAACATCCGAAACAATTACTTTCATAGAATTTTCCAGAAATTACATGCTTTTGTTGCTGAGCTCTAGGATGAAAATAATTTGTTGTCATGTATATATTTAAAAGAGGTTGTGTGACTAAAGGCCCATGTGGAGTGAGTTATATGTACTCTTATCTAGATGTCCACTATGTGTATATTATATTGGGCTACTTTGTCCACCCCACCTTATTTTATTATTAACCTAGTTAGGTTCTTTTTTCCATGTACATATAGGCCTTTAGCGCAACTTTTTTTTCTAGGTTGTAATATTCGACAAGTATAATCTTTTTTCAATACAACAATTACAAAAGAAAACTTCTTTGCACAAAACTCAACATCTCTTACTTTAATTTTCATTATTGGAAAGATAAATAATTTTGTATCGCAAAAGTTTCATGGTATCAGAGCCAAATCACCGAATTATTTCACTTTAAGGTAATCTTTACACCTTATTCATCCATTACATTTCATAAAGTTCAAAACTTTTCTTTGTCTTCTCCTCCTTTTTCCCTTTCACCATGGCTGTAGCTACAGATGAAAACGTGAAAGAAAAAAAAGACCAATCCCATATTTTGTTCCTTCATCATGCCGACCATCCCAGCTACATTCCCTCTCCTGAACCTTTGGATGGAAACAACTACAACCAATGGAAGAGAGCTTGTGCAATTCCCTTGAAAGCCAAGAACAAGTTGGGCTTAGTCGACGGGAATATGCCAAACCATACCCGAAATCCCCTCTTCAAGCTCAATGGGAAAGATGTGACAACAAGGTCATATATTGGCTCATTCACTCCATGGCAAAGGATATAGCCTCAAGCATTATATATTGCGATTCTGTAGCGGAAATATGGTCCGAGCTCAAGGTAAGTTATGCACGCATAAGCGGTACCAAAATCTACAAGATTTACAAAGAAATCACCAACTTTTCTCAAGGTAACATGTCCATTACCAACTATTTCACCAAACTCAAGTATTTACATGATGAATACAAAGAGGCTTTAGACCTAACCCCCTGCACTTGTGGTTCAGCTTCGACTTTCTTAAATCTTCTCCACAACAAACACCTTATGCACTTTCTTATGGGCCTCAATGATCCATACAACACCACAAGAGGAAACTTGCTCATGAAATCCCCTCTCCTTTCCGTGAACCAAGCTTATCACGCCCTGTTATAGAAAAGGAAAGGCAAAGAGAAATTACTTACAGCACGGGGATAAGCTTGGATTCTTCTGCTATGGCAGTTTACAACAAGAAATTTCAGCAGAATTTTAACAACAACAACAGGGGGCAGTACACCTCAGGACAAAAGAGCAATGGCTACAAAAAGGACACAATATAAAGACGAACAATTATTATTGTGACCATTGTAAGTGTCCGGGCTACTCAACCAAAAGGTGCTACAAATTCAATGGCTATCCACCCAACCACAAGTACAACAACAATGGCAAGGGAAAGAAAATGGCTGCCTACCATGATAATGAAGGAACAAATTAAATGAAGATGAGAACAGAAACACAGTGGGAAGTTCTCAGGGCCAGAGCACGATTAATCAAGATAAATACAATCATCTCATGGATCTAATCAACAAGCAAAATCTGAGCAGTAATGCAACTTCTAGTGCCGACAACACACCGTCAGCCATGTTGGAAGGTAAGAGCATATGCTCGATAAATACTAATATGCAACATTTTTGGATATTGGATAGCGGTCCTCATTTATCTTCCTTCATTAATTACAAGAAAATGTTTGGTCCAAACAACTACATTCTATTGCTAATGGGCATAGGGCCGATATTAAACACATAGGAGATGTGAGATTTACCTCTGATATAACCCTATACAAGTCCCAAAATTCCACTACAACTTAATCTCCGTTAACAAAATTTCTTCAGGTATTTGTTGTGAGGTCTTCTTTTCTTCTTCTTTGTGTGTTATCCAGGGCCCTTCCATGAACAAGCCTTTGCTTTTTGGTAGACACAAAAATGGCCTATATCATGTGCCAGCTTTGATGATATGTGATGAAAACAGAACACCAATACTCTTTCTTCTTTTAATAGCTTTGCCTCATGTTTGGCTGATAGGTTTTCCTTTCATGTTTGTAAAGATGAAAGACATCAGACAAAAAATGATACACTTTTTGTACCCAAAAACATGTCCTATAATGTTTCACATGCTTTAAATGAAAAAGGAGATGCATTATTATGGCACTTGAGGTTGGGCCACCTATGTTTTCATAGGTTTAGTCTTATTCCATGTGTTGACATTTGTTCACTCAAAAATCATCATCATATCTGCCATATATGCCCAAAAGCAAAACAAATCAAAAAATCCTTCCCCATTAGCACCACTACTACCACTAGTCCATTTGGGCTAATACATATAGATACATGGGGACCCTACAAAAACCAAACTCATGCAGGGCCTAGATATTTTCTTACCATGGTAGATGATTTTTCTAGATGTACATGGACTCATAAGATGCAATCCAAAACTAATGCCATTCCCATCATTAAATCTTTGGTTTCTTATGCTGAAAAATTACTTTATTGTGAGAGTTAAGACTATAAGAACGTATAATGCTCTAGAGCTTTGTGAAGGAGTCGCCAAGGAATTTACGCTAAAAAAGGTATAGAACACCAAACTAGCATAAGAGATACCCCACAACAAAATGGATAAGTTAAACGGAAAAACATAGACATCTCCTTGAGACCGCAAGAGCTCTTATGTTCAAGCCAACCTACCTATACAATATTGGGGTGAGTGCATATTGACGGCCACATATTTGATCAATATGTTTTCCCTCACTAGTTCGAAGAATAAAACCCCATTCGAAATTTTTGACAAACACAAACCCGATTACAATCACCTTAGGCCTTTTGGATGTCGTCTATGCTTCCTTTTCACACTCATACTGCTGCATCTCATGAAAAACCAAACAACACTCATGACTCCCCTATATATGATGTCCTTAAACCTATATACATACATACCTATTGTGGTCCCTAATGTTATCTCACAAATAGTGCCAGAGAATACCACAAACATTGAGCCTTCTTTTCATGACAGTGACAACACCAATCCACTAACATCCACAAATACCTGACCAACCCTCCTCTTACTACAATTAACCCAGACACATCACCATCACCCTCCCCATCTGCCACAAATGCATCTATACAACACATGCGATCCACATGAGAACACAAACCACCTTCCTACCTCCAAGATTACAATAGATTTCTGCCAAACCAACCCACTACTGCCCATTGGTGTAACCTTTTCAACGTTTGCCTAGTAATTTTCATGCACTGGTTTCCAGCATTGCCTATCAATATGAATTAGGTACTATCGCGAGGTAGCTAAGCACCACATTGGGTAAAGGCTATGGAGGATGAGCTCCTAGCAATGAGTCGCAATGAAACATGGGACATCGTCCCACTTCCTTAAGGCAAGAAAGCAATTGGGAGTCCATGGGTTTACAAACTAAAGCACAAAAGTGATGGTACAGTGGATAGATGAAAAGCTCGTCTTGTGGCACGAGGATACACTCAAGTAGAAGGTGTGATTACAATGAAAAAATTTCTCCCGTGGTCAAAATGACCACCATAAGATGCGTCATAGCTCTCGCCGCTGCAAGAAAGTGGGATTTAAATCAATTGGACATAAATAACACCTTCTTTCACGGTGATTTACACGAGGAAGTGTACATGAAGATACCCGAAGGGGTCCCTAATTCTGAGAACCATGTTTATAAACTCAAGAAAGTTACTTATGGCCTAAAACAAGCAAGTCAACAATGGTTCGCCAAACTCACTGATGCCTTGGTTCCTCATGGATTTAAACAATCAAGAAATTACTATTCAATGTTTAAAAAGAAAATGGGTGAAGACATTACAATTCTTACTATTTACGTTGATGACATTCTCATTACCGGCAACAACACAACAGAAATTCAGAAGATTAAGGAATTCATGGCCAACACTTTTAGCATAAAAAACCTCGGCATGGCGCGGTATTTTCTGGGCTTCGAACTAGCCTATCTTCCGGAACTGATATCATTAACCCAACATAAATTCACACAAGACCTCCTCTCTAGTAGTACAACTACAAATTTCAAACGAGTCTTGACACCTCTTCCCTTGGATTTGAGGCTCAGTCGCGACGATGGTGCCCATTGCCGGATGCCACTCCATACCGAAGTCTAATTGGGAGATGAAACTTTCTAACCCATACTTGCCCCAACATCTCCTATGTCGTGCAAACATTGATCCAATTCATGTAGAACCCCCGTGATGATGGTGACCCATTGCCCGATGCCACTCCATACCGAAATCTAATTGGGAAATTAATTTTTCTCACCCACACTCGCCTCGACATCTCCTACGCCGTACAAACATTGAGCCAATTCAAGCAGAACCCTCGCACCACTCACCTACAAGCTCTTCATTATGTATTGGCATGTATGCGTTCACCATACCAAGGGCCCAGGGATTCTCCTTCAAGCCACGTATAGCCTCACTCTCGAGGTTTTCTCTAATTCTGATTTGGGCAGCTCCCCTAATACCCGCAAATCTCTCACTGTTTACGTCCTCCTCCTTGGTTCATCTCCAACCAATTGGAAATCGAAAAAGCAAAGCACGATTTCCAAATCCTCGAGGCCGAGTACCGCGCCATGGCACAGGCAGCAGCGGATGTCACTTGGGTTGTCCGTTTGTTGGGCGAAATGGGAGTGACAACCTTCAACTTGTCACCCTTCACTGTGATAATCAATCGACAATCCACATCGGCAATAACCCGGTCTTTCACGAGTGAACCAAGCACATCGACATCGATGGCCACTTCACTCGTGAAAAAGTTATTGAAGGCTTGATTCAATTGACTTATTTGCCTACTCAATCTCAGATCGTCGATATCTTCATTAAGATTCTACCTTCCTCTCAATTTCAGATGTTGACGTCCAAGCTGGGGATGGTCAATTTATCTCTCCCAAATGTTGTCCATTGACCTAAAAATTAGAGCGGTCATGGATGAGAAAGAAAGCTCTGGCTCCGATCCACTCGACTTGTTATAAAAGAGAGATTGGACGACAATTTCAAAAAAGGTTTGACTGATAGGAGGGCCAAGCCTAGCCCACTAGTATTAACGGGCGGACTATGTCAAGCCAATTTTTTTTATCCGGGTTGGGCCGTCCAGGCTATCTTTTAAAAAAAATATTTTTTCTAGTATGATTACATCAATAGGTGGCCTAAACATTACAAAGAGTTGCTCTTAGTGTTTAATGGCTCTATGTTTAGCTACTTTGTGTCTGTGACTTTTGAATTTTGGTTGCTTTGTTTATAAACCTTGTATATTGGAATTTCAATTAACTCATAGCAGTTGACAGCTGGTATATATATATATGCCTGAGGACTTGAGGAATTTTGTAAAATTGATACTCCCTTTATTCGAGAATAATATGAGCATTTCTTTTGGACTTGTATCTTAAATAGATCAGTTGTTGTGTGGTTATCAAATGTTATCTTATTAAAAAGTCGATGTGATAGGTGTTAGTGGGGTACTTTTATTGAAGGAGAAAGATAGTTAAATGTTTATATTGAAAGAAATAAAGTACGGGGTTTATTCATTTAAGGATAAATGGGTGTTAGAAAACTAATATAATAAAATTGGGACCATGCTTAAAATTGAAAATATTCAAACCAATATACGACCAATGAATAGGAAAAGTATTCAAACTATTCTTAGATACATAGAGTGTATTATGTCAGTGTATCACTGTTAGTTAATTTGCATTTAGTTAGGTTTAAGTAGTAAAACAATAATAGGCATATAGCTTATAAGACTATTGGCTCGTGGGCTGGCCAACCCTTCATAAGGGCAAGTATAGACAACTTATGTAGGCCCCCCAAAGAGAGTTGGGTTTTTCTCTCACTAGGCCCGTTGGACATAGAATTGAAATGCTGGCGTGGCCTCTGACCGGCCCCAAACTCACAAAAGATCAGCTTTACTAAAAATATCTTTTGTAGAAAAAATATTTAGCTTGACTTTTAAATTCAATTAAAAAATTGGTTTTTAAGTTTGACTCTTTTCTGAATGGGTTTAAAAATTTGTAGGTCATAAATGCACTCTTTTAGGTGGTATGTTTGAGAAGGCTTGATTATAACTATCACAAAAACTTTTCATGTTTCCTTTATGAAAAATGATCCTACTTTCATTATTGCTTCTTAATCCATATACTTTGTATTTGGACACAATGTATGTAATTTGTTTTGATCATCGTCGTTTGTAATTTATATATGTAAAAGAGTAGCTTTTGAGATAAGTGCTTTCACTTATTTGAAACGAAAGAAGTAATATATATATATATATATATATATATATATATATATATATATATATATATATTTCCCTTGTTTTTAATTACATATTTACATGACCCATGTCTCTGGACATGCTTGTCCATGTATAATTTCTATCAATAATATCTTTGATTTCATATTAGTAAAATTAGAAAAAATTGAGTTTCTAAAAGTATTTATGAATCGCGAAAAGCTATAAATATTTCTCATGACTATATTTATCTTTAACTTAAGAATCACAAAATATGGTCAAAGGAAAATGTGTGATAGTGTTCGTCAAGTATTTGGAAACGAAGGCAAATTAACATATTAAATTTTTTGTTTATATAATTAAAATATTGATTGTCAAAGTTCTAAATTAGCTAACGTGAAAGTCAAACATAAAAAGAAATAGATCCAGTCTAATGGCTATGTTTGGCAATACTAGATAAAAAGGAATACATTTGAAATTCATAAGTTAGCTGAAAGTAATAAAGTACGTAGCTGAAACATATAAGTAGCAAAAATTGATAAGATAGCTGATTTGCTTAATTGTTAGGCAAAATTCGTTGTTTAAGTTGATGAATTATATTAGCAAAATTAGTTGTTATCAAAATTTTAATGAGATTTTCCAAAATTAGGGTGAAAGTCACCTAATTTTGAAACAACTAAATTTTAAGTTGTCAAATTAAGTCATTTTGGCCATGTCAAATTTTATTTCAGGTACTTTCTAAACATTACTAATCATTCTAGCAACTAAAATAGTTTATTACCTTATTATTTGAAGTAACTAAAATGCTTCTCCAAACATAGCCAATGTAGTGAAGTATATGCAGATGTGTGAGATTGTATTTCATTGTCAAATTTTCCTTTTGAACAGCTCAATACTTGGGATTCGAAAAACTTACCACACCATACGAAAATCAAATCAGCCAAGATATATTGAGAGGCATCAATTTCGCATCAGGTGTTGGTGGAATTCTCGCAGCAACCGGAGCACATGTGGTAATATGAAAAATTCCTTATGTTTTTACATTTAGGTGTATTATAGGTGATCTAAAATTGGCAACCCTCAATCCCTCATGGGGCAGAGAAACATGAGTAAAATCCTCTAATTTTGATAGCTTTTTGTCGTCCAAATTTTCAGATGTGTGGGTATTTTGAAACCCACCCTGTAACCATATTATATAGGTGTTTAATATAAAATCTAGTGACGTGTGAGTATTTTAAAAGATACTTGATCATCATGTGGGTAACTAAAAATAACTCGATTGATGAATGAGTATCTAATAAATCTCTGTTAACCATACAAATCTTTATGTTGGTCAACTCCATTTTCGTACTCTTGTATTGTACAATTGCTTTTTTTAAACAGTTTTTCTTTTTTTTATTTCCCCTTATATCGAAATTTTTCCTTTTCTCACTCATGTTTTTCACTTATTTTTATTTCTCTTGACATCAATAAATTAAAGTGTAGGTAAAAAAAATAGTAAGTAAAGAAACATTATATCAAGAAAAATAAAAAGAAATTAGGAAAATTAAAAAATTTGAAATCCATTAAAAAGGGCTCAATGCTTAGCAAACAATTTTATACTCACATGTCGCTGATTTTTTTTACAATATTCAAATGGTGCAAGGAGATTTTTTTTAAAATATCTTCATATCAATAATTTGTTTAAATAACCACATGGTTAAAGGGTGTATTTTATAATACCCATTTGGCAATTTAGCTGCATTTTGTCTCTCTAAAACATTAGATATAATACTAATTTCTCTCCATCTCTGAAATGGATTTGTTACCCGTTTGATACATGTGCATAAATTAGTGTGAAGGAAATATTAATGCCTTAACCTTCATTAAGTGTTAAGCGTACAATATATACAACACTATATGGGCTTAATCACAAACTTAAGCTAGCCCAATATAATATAAACAAAGCCTAACCCAAAGCTAATATCTACATAATACAATAAATCCCAATACCCCCCTTAAGTTGGAGCATGTAGATCACAGATGCCCAACTTGCGGAGGAGATAATCAAACTGTTGTTTGCCTAAGGCCTTAGTAAAAATATCCGCCAATTGTTCATTGTTAGGAACATGAGTCAGAGAGATTGTACCATCCAAGATAGCATCACGTAAAAAATGGCAATCCACTTCTATATGTTTCGTCCGTTCATGGAAAACAGAATTTTGAGCAAGATAGATAGCAGATTGACTATCACAATATAAGTTCATACCCGTGGACGCCGAATTCCAAGACTCTGAAGGAGTCCTTTCAACCACTTAAGCTCTCAAGTTAAAGCCGCCATAGACCTATATTCAGCCTTTGCCGAAGAACGCGAAATGACTTGCTTTTTCGTTTTCCAAGACACAGGAGACCGACCAAGAAAAACAAGCCAACCAGAAAATGATCAACGGGTAATAGGACATCTAGCCCAGTCAGAGTCACACCACCCCGACAAGTGAAGATCACAAGTCGACTTAAGAAAGATACTTTGACCCGACTATTTTTCAAGTAACGTACAACACGTAGAGCAAAGATCCCAATGATCACAACGAGAGGCATGCATGTAAAAATTATGACAAGATATGCGCAGCATAACCCAAGTCTGGGTGAGTGAAGGCGTCCAAGTTCCAACCAAACGCCTATAGCGTTCTACATTCTCGAACAAAGGACTAGTAGACCTCCCAAATGATGATTTTGCTCCATCGGAAAAATGGCGGGTTTCGCACCGCGCCCCCCGCCTCGAAATAATATCAAGAGTATATTTGCGCCGGCAAAGAAAGATACCCTCCTGACTACGTGCTACTTCAATACCAAGAAAATACTTAAGGACCCCAAGATCCTTCATATGAAAACAGGAGCACAAATATGTCTTGAAAGCAATAAGAGCAGCGGAATCGTTCCCAGACACAATCAAATCATCCACATAAACAAGCACATTAATCTGAATCTTACCCTGATGAAGAGTAAACAATGAATAATTAGAGTATGACTGTTGAAAACCATATAGCTTCAATGATTGGGCAAGTTTAGCGAACCAGCACAACGAAGCTTGCTTCAACCTATACAAGGACTTTCACAGGCGACAAACTTGGTTTGGTTTAGTACCCTGAAAACCTAGAGGCAAACTTCATATTTACCTCCTCTCGAAAGATCGTCGTGCAAGAAAGCATTATGCACGTCCATCCGATGAAGCTCCCAATTCTTAGCATTAGCAACAAACTAGAAAGGCACCGGACAAGTGGTCATCTTAGCAACAAGCGAAAAGTATCGGTGTAATCGATGTCGCCTACCCGATGATTTCCAAAGACAACAAGACGAGCTTTGAGACATTCAACACTCCCATCGGCATTGTACTTCACCTTGTATACCAAACGACTACCGAGAGCACGTTTCCCAGGGGGAAGAGGTTCCATGCTCCAAGTACCATTATCTTCCAAAGCCTGTATTTCTTTCTGCATGGCTTCCCGCCATCCTGGGTCTTTCATAGCCTCCGTAAAAGAACGAGGTTCAGTACCTGCAGAAACAGCTGCAAGAAAATTTTGTGTCCCATAGAAAATCGGTCACAATTCACAAAATGTGCTATAGGATATGGCATACCCGAGGAATGACGTGGAGCGAGATGAACTAAGAGATGGAGATGGACTCAACGTTCGCACGCATTAGTAACATAATCCCGCAATTTCACGAAGGGACCTTAGACCGCTTCCCACAACCTAAGTTTGCCTCCCCTACTTAATCAACAATAAGTGCAACAGCACCGTGGAACTAACACCAAGACCATCACCATCACCATCAATCACCACGCATGCCTCACCAATACTATCAACAACACTAGGAAGAGCCGAAGAAGCACCCACATCACCACTCCCTGAAGTACCACTAGTATCGGTAGCCACATCACTACTCCTCACATTACCATTAGTAGTGGCTATCTCATCAAACACCTCATAAGCGAAATCATCATCACCTCCAACAAGGGAGGATGGAAATGTGCCTCCAAAAGTATCAAGATTAACCAGACTATTTGCATATGGAAACTCATTTTCATGAATTTTGACATCACAAAATACAAAATAATCACTTGTATCAAGATCGAACAACTTTCATACTTTCTTATCAATGGGATAACCCACAAAGATACATCTTCTACTCCGACTAGAAAACTGATCTCCTTTACTCCGTTGGTTATGAGCATAGCACAATGAACCAAAAACACGCAGTTGCTCAAAAGGGGGAGGGGTGCCAAGCAGAACCTCATAAGGGGTTTTATAGTCAAGCAAAGCACAAGGAGTATGGTTTATCAATTACCCAGCACCCAATATACATTCCCCCAAAAAAGAAATGGGTAAACAACCTTGAAAACGTAAAGCACGACCCACATTCAAAATGTGTTGATGCTTATGCTCCACCCTGCCATTTTGTTGAGGTCTAGAACAAAACACCCTTCTCCAAACAATACGGCTATATACAATTAAATTCAATACCATTATCACTCCTTACTTTGAATTTTGGCATCAAATTGTTGTTCAACCATAGAGAAAAGAAATAGAACATTTTATGCACTTCAGTTTTATCGATCAGCAAATAAACCCAAACAGCTCTAGAAAAATCATCAACAAGAGGGAAAAAATATCGTGCTCCACAAGAAGAGGGAGTATGATAAGGTCCCCAAAGATCACAATGTATCAACTCAAAACAACGAGTAGTTTTATTTTCACTAACAGGATTTTTGTCTCTAGTTTGTTTGGCCTGAGAGCAAATGTAACAAGCCTTATTTAAAGCGGTACTGGATTTGCTAACAAAAGGAAGAGACTGAACTACTCTTGCAGAAGGATGTTCCAAACGCTTGTGCCACAGCTCATAGGAGCTCGAACTATCAATAGTCATAGTTTGAATTTTCGGAACACCGCGAAAGTAGTAGAGTAAGTCGGGTCGAGTTTCGGGGTCTTATCACCACCATTCATGGTGGTAGAATAGATGCAGCAGCGGCGAGGGCAAGATGGCGGTCCGCCAAGAAGCCCTAGCGTTATTGTAAGTATGATACCATGTGAAGGAAATATTAATGCCTTAACCTTCATTAAGTGTTAAGTGTACAATATATACGTACAGTACTATGTGGGCTTAATCACAAAATTAAGCTAGCCCAATATAATATAAACAAAGCCTAACCCAAAGCTAATATCTACGTAATACAATAAATCACAATAATTAGTAAAGATATTTCATTTAAGGGTTCTGCTATACATAGCCCTAAGGGCTATGCATAAGAAACAACAAAAATCCATTCATTAATTCTCTTTTTCTTGTTCCAATGGAATCTAATATATATTATTTATGGGTTCTGCTATACATAGCCCTAAGGGCTATGCATAAGAAACAACAAAAATCCATTCATTAATTCTCTTTTTCTTGTTCCAATGGAATCTAATATATATATTATTTATTTAAGTTACCAATACAATTAATTGGATGAGTTGTCATCAAATTGCATTTATGACTCAAATAACACCACCATATTAAAGGGGATAAAATATAATTCCCATTCTTGAACTCCAGCACATACACATCCATATTCCTTCATGCAAAAGTTCTGAGTTTATATGAAAAATTTACAGAGAGCCCATTTTTCTAAATCACGTTCCCTAAAACATGAAATAGGTAAAAAAAAAAAAGAACTCAAAAGATCAAAATTAGCAGAGCACTACTTAAAAATCATCATCTCCCATCATCAAGTCTCATATTCTTGTAGTTCAAAATTCTCGTAGACATATCATTCTCTCTAGATTCCAATTACCTGCAACAAAAAAAATATTGACTAAAGAAGAGGCAAATTAAAATCTGAAAATTTGAAACATAAATGAAACATTACCTCGTACTTCAAAGTAAAGATAGGATTTAATCCTAGATCAACTGCCATTTTCTTTTGTCTCTTTTGTGATGTAGATGAAGCATCTTCTCTCATATCATTCAAAGAAAATATATTCTCTTTATTAGGACATGTTGGTTTAGTATGACCGGGTTGTTTGCATATCGAACAACTCTTAATTTTCTTCTTTCCCAATTCTTTTCCACCTTGTTCACGCTTCTTTGGTGGACGTCCCTTTGTTTTGGACCTGGGCGGACACAATACATCATCTCCACTAACTCTAATGTCATTGTGTATAGTATCAAATTCTTCTTCCAGCATTATGTCTTCCCTTATTACCTCTTGATTATTCATAGTTGTTTCATAGCCTATCACAATGCCATCGTAGAGGTAGGTAGGAGGAAGGGATCTTAAAACAATCATTATGCAACAACACCCGAAATATATGACGACAAAGTATACCCCAAAATTCGAAATTTTTGCAACCGCATGAAATTGTTGTTCCATCCCATAAAACTCTACGGTTTATACCTTTTTCACCTTCAAAAAATCTTACGATGTATACGCTACCTTCCACTTGGATAATACAATATTGATTTGCACTAGTAAATTCATCTTGAAACATTTTGAAAGCAAATGGAGTGAAGACTTCAAAAGCTTGGCCTTCCAAGGGTGACTTTGTTTTCAAAGTATGGGGTCTAAGAGTAGCGACCATATTGCTATGTGAGTGTCCTTGGCGGATTTCTTGAACAACGAAGGGCCACCCGAAAATGTAAAACAATAAGTTGTAACTATAGTTTTATCCATAAAACATAGTTTAGAGAAGAAGAATACTAACCTTTGTTTCACAAAGTTTGACAAAGATACATGAGAGGAAACAAATCTCTTAATGAAAGCATTTATGCTCTCCGATCTTCCGTAGGTTATCATGCCTCCGAAAAGTAATCTCTAAGATAAGCTTCTGCCCAAAAATATCTCACATTGTACAAACCTTTAACATGTTTATTCTCTTGCAAGTCATACTTTGCAACAATCACAAATTAACTATGTTCAAACTCTTCCTAGAGTTAGCTTATACAAATTGTAAAAGTCAAGACACCATTTTTGATAATCCTCTCGCAAAAGTGTTGCAAACTAACAACTAAATTTTGATGTGATATGCCATATACAATAGCTATGTTTTGTAGTTGGCATTTCGATGCAATTGCTTTAGACATCCAAGGATCTTGATCGCTGATGATGGTCTTTGGGGCACTCTTCATTATAGCAACAAAAGTCTATTATACAAATGGTAAGAACACAAGTCGGTAAGTTAGAATACTACTTGTTCCAATTGGTGTAAGGTTGCTTTAGATTGCCTCTAATTCTCATATATCCTTTCGACTATTGTTATACTTCCTCCGTTCCAAAATAAGTGAAACACTTGTCTCAAAAAGCTCTCACATAAATGAGAGAAGTGTTTCACTTATTTTGAAACGGAGGAAGTATATGTTATAATATAACAAAGAAATATCCTAGAGGATATCTACCGACAACCAATAACCACGTGCTATATGATTAGCATATTAGCTTAACAACCCGAATATTTTGATACCAACGTAATAGAAACATAATAGCAACAGAATATCAATCAAGATAAAATTGAAGGAAAACAATTTAAATTCATACCTTCATTAACCATGAAAAGGTAGCAACGTCTCATTTCTGGAGTAGAGCACACCCAAACAAAATAGTCTTTCCATGATTGTCAACCCCAACAAAAATTCCACAAGGCATGTCATATGCATTAACTTTGTAAGTGGTATCGAACACGACTACATCACTATACTTTTGAAACCAATCAAAACTTTGAGCCGAGCACCAAAATATATTTTCTAACCTCCTTTCTTCATCCATTGTAAAAGCATATTGGAACTTTTTATTCTCCTCATTCGCAAATTTCATATACTCTAAAAGATTTTTCACATCATCGTCTCCAAGCAACCTCTTAACTTTAGGAAGAAGTAATACCTAGATTCGAAAGAGAAACACCACCAATTGCTGGAAAATTGAGAATGGATGTTATGCTATTTTGTTTTATACTCCATGTAGTTGATGGTGGTATTTTTCGGGGAAGATGAATTGGTTTTTCTTGGGATAAAGCAGCTTCATTAGTTACTGTTTATTGCTAGATTCTTTATGCCTAAAAAATACAAGAGAATATAAGACATCATTAAATGCTTATATGTAGCCCTAAGGGCTACATATAACATTTGCCTTCATTTAATAATGTCCTCTTTGTATTCGTTTTGTTGCATTTATGTTCAGTTTATTTCATTTTACTAGAATATTTAATTACAATATTTTGTGTTATTCTGTCCTTTTTTGAAATGTACCTGCTTTTTATAGGCACACACTATAAGACAAATTGGAGATAGACTGTAAAAATTGGTCTCAATTGATTCCTTTACTTTATTTATTTAGGAGTGTGTGTGTGAATTTATTATATTTTAAGGGAGAGAGAAAGTATGAAAGAGATCGAGAGTGTGAGACAATGATGATTAAATTATTGTATATGTTTTACCAGAAGAGCAATACAATATAGCAAATAGATCTTCACGTACACAATAATTATATGAAGTACTGTTACACCATAAATTATGGTGTAACATATTACACCCAAGACACAGTTCAATTGTAATTGAAGCATATTCACATAAGGGTAAATCTTTAAAAAAAATGCCCGAGTATTCTTTTATTGACCATATGTTTCTTTGCCGTGCTAGGGTGATCGTGTATGGATGGACCGACAAATATTAAACTACAAGATCACAATCTTAAAGCTTCAATCCATGGTTGAAGGCCCAGTTGCTAACTATTTAAACAAGTGCTTGTACACTATCAATCTTGCGAAGACTATGTTAATAATTACTTGATGCCACTATTATATCCTACGAAGAAGCTCCTCAACAAAAACCAGTTTGCTGGAATACTCATTGCTCGATATAGAGAGCAATTACAGGTTATTTTTCTTTGTTATTTCTCGCCTCCCTAGTCCCTCCCCGCACTATATACTTGAAGCAATGAAGCTCAAAATGAACTGTTTAGTGTGAAATCTACGTGTAGGGATCTCATGGTTATTTCGGATAACGGATCTGTTTGGAGGCAGCTCAGGAGTCAGGACGTTACGAAAACCTTTAAAACAACGATTAGACTAGCGTGATGAACCCTTCGATGCTTCAAACATACAATCAGTAGTTGTCTGAAGAGTTCGTCTAGTGAAGGAAAGTACACATACATAGAGGATTTGGTACCTATTTATAGCGATTAGAGTGAGTGACGTCACGCAAACGTCACAAAGTGAGCGTGGAATTTCGTGTGATGAATTGGCATTTTGAGGTGCTCGGATCCTGTCTTATCCTAAGGGTAAATTAATAGTTTCACCATGGCTAGCTGGGGTCATGGGGTGTAACAGCCCAACTACTTGGGCTTCCTAAATAGAACTCTAACAAAGGGATTAGAGCAAATGAATGTTTTTTTTTTGGTGCACTAGCAAATGAATGTAATTGGTAGCTGTTACATAAATTCTCTGGTTTCCTTGCTAAGGTAGGGAACCCAACAAACCTAGTTGATCCAAGCACAAAGGAAATTTATACTTGCCAAATTATTATAAAATACATCATACCAAACTACTTGCCCCATCGGCTATTAAAAATATTACATCATTTCTCCTTATGATAAAAATATACTTTATGTACAGTACGCATAGTAGTACTTCATCGTACGTTGAAATTTGAAGTAAGATTTCAATCTTATCTTCCTAATCCTGCAAACTGCACGAAGCTGCTCGTTTGAGCAAGTTCCCAAATTACACAATAAGTCAGCATAGTTTGTACACAAGTCCCGCTTAAATTATAATTTAATTTAACTATCTTGGTCAAATATTTCCTTGATTACTACATAAATTGTTCAATAAACGCATTACTGCTCAACAAAATTCTCAGAACATCGAATGATTTTAAACATAATTCCCTAATTAAACCTAAGTTCTTCGCGTTGGATACCCCTTTGTTTATTAACCAGTAACCCAAATGGTAACATAAATCCCTTGTCCATAATTTAGGGTGTCATTCCCAGCTTAAAGCTGCCACCAAGTCCATAATATAACAAGCTTTACGAAATTAAAATTTAACAAAGTAATACACGATTAGACTAACTCATGTCTTTTCTTTGTGGGTACTTGCATGCAACCTTAAAATTTACTTAAACAGAATAAAATCAAGCAACATAAATCAGAACTCATAACCAAATGAGGGTCTAAACAAGAATCCTTTATATAACTACTTATTTCTCATCTATACTAATATATTAAAAGGCATTTCTAAACAAAGAACGATGCCACGTGGCGCTTTCCCTTAGTGTTTAACTCCATGTAATCCACATACAATAAAAAAGAGTAGCAAATGTGTTGAATAAGATTCGAACCCATGATCACAAGCATATATATTAAAGTCTTAACCGCTAAACCAACTGATATTTGATGTTATCATTTTAAAGTAAAATATTAATAAATGATAGATATAATTACCCAGTGTAGAATAACAAAAGAGGAGATGGCAACGGAAGAAAATTAAAATGGAATGACTTGCTTGCTCACTCATTTATTACAAAGAAACCTTGCCTTTAGATAGGCACTTTTAATTGTTAAACTAAGGAAAGCAACAGAAGTGGGGAACATGTCCCACGTTCTATACCATGAAACTCAACAAATAGATACTAAACTTAAGCTAGAAATCTAAACTGACCACTAACTTAATCAACTAAACATTTATTCCTAAAACATAGGAAAGTCAAATAACAAACTTTGAAGAACTACACAACTCAATTATCCAACATACCTCCTTGATTCAAAGTTTGTTGTTAAATTTCATGGAGCACCCCTCTCCATTAACATGTCAAGTACTTTTCAAATTTTGTGATGCACTTCTCACCACATACCTCTTTGTTGATGCACATTATCACCAGCACCATATTTTAATTTGTTGATGCACAGTATCACCAACCCTCGCTCAATTAGGAAACTTCTCTCCAAAAACTCATTTTGACGTTGTCTTGCAAATTGACTACGTCCACTACTTCAACTTCGGAAACCGTCTCTGTGTTGAGTACGACCTCCACCATTTTGAAATTGCCAATTATCTAATTTTACTTGTGAAGACTGCCCCTTCACCTCAAATAATTTTGTCTCCCTCTTTTTATAGTAACCAAAATTCATATTTTCATGGGCTAAAAGGGAACTCATCCACACATCTAAGTAAAACCATTACTTGCCATGGTTAAACACATAAAACACTCACAAATCTTCTCCTACTATTTTTTTAATAAAAAAAAAATATTTTTTTGGAACACTCTTTCTCTCCCCTTTTTTGTTCTTCTTCTTTTTCTTCTTCATTTATCTCTACCTTTTTTTTAGATCTAACCTGATGCTCTGATACCATGTAGAATAACAAAAGAGGAGATGGCAACGGAAGAAAATTTAAATGGAATGACTTGCTTGCTCACTCATTCATTACGAAGAAACCTTGCCTTTAAATAGGCACTTACACTTAATTGTTAAACTAAGGAAAGCAACAGAAGTGGGGAACATGTCCCACGTTCTATACTTTGAAACTCAACAAATAGATACTAAACTTAAGCTAGAAATCTAAACTGACCACTAACTTAATCAACTAAACCTTTATTCCTAAAACATAGGAAAGTCAAATAACAAACTTTGAAGAACTACACAACTCAATTATCCAACACCCAGGGCGTAGCACGGGCCTAAAACTAGTTTATTTGTTAAAATTTGAGCGCGGGAACGCGGTTCTTATGTACCTTGCAAAAGCTCGACTTAACCCCTTCTTCAACCTGATTTCTTTTGCTCCTGGTGACCCTAAAACCCTAAGTGAACCTTAAACATTCACCATTAGTTTCGAAACAATTTACCCAAAACCACAACTTTACATACTATTTCGCTAGACCTCCTTGCGGGACTGATTTTCTTAGCTTTCCTAGTCTTGGTACATGAATTAACTCCTTCCCCAATCTTGCATGTAGAAAATTTCCGGAGAAAACAAGAGAAACACAGGAAACAATAAATTGCACCTTTTTATACTGCAGCAACTAGCGGTTCAAGCAGGGGAGTGGGTTTTTTATCTGGGCAGGAAGTTTTTCGGAGTATTTATTGGACGGAAAAATTTAGATTAAGGTGCTCCTAATTTGTTTCCAAATCTTTACTTATACTTGGTACAAGAATGAATTTGAGCTTTAATAACAAAATTTGCTTTACCAACCATTTAGGACGCAAATCGGCCCTTGCTCATTACACAAGTCACTAGTAATTACCCCAAAGTAAGATATCAAATGTCATACATTGATTTCGAATTTCTAATGTCACTTTCTTATCACTTTTTAGAGTTTCCTAGATTTAGGCATTTTGTATTGCACTCGGGCAGCCTTATCGCCTAGATTCTTAAAGCTCACTACTTCCCTAATAATTCTTTCATGGAGTCGGAATTGGGGGTGAATCCGAGTTATACTTGGCGGGGTATTTGGGAAGCTAAATGGGTGCTTAGAAGGGGAATGGAGAGAGTATAAAGGTGTGGAAGGATGCTTGGATCCCAGGTAGGGCTGTTCAAAGACCTGGGTCGGACCGGAATCTGGACCGAACCGGACCGGAATTTGGACCGGACCGGACCGGACCGAAGATTCCGGTCCGGTCCTCGGTCCGAAGAAATCCCCGATTCCGGGTTTCCGGTCCGGTCCAAACCCGGAAAATTCCGGTCCGGACCGGTGGACCGGAATTTCTGATTTTTAGTTAAAAAAAAAAAATTTATATGTTAAAAAAGTTTAAAAGGTAGTAAAAAGTTAGAAATTTAGAACTACTATTTATAAACTTAAGAAATATTGTTATTAATATTATTAAAATTTTAATATATCTAATTTATAAATATTTTTAAATCAAATAAAAAATATTTTTTTTAAAAAAAATAAAGATTCCGGTCCAACAGGTCCAAGACCGGACCGGACCGGGTCCAATTTTTTTCCAGATTCCGATCCACCGGTCCAGCCAGTCCCGGTCCGGTCCTGGACCGGTGAACACCCCTAATCCCAGGTACGCAATCTCAGAAAATCTTATCACCTAGAGGAGATGCTAATGGGGAGGTGGAGGTAGGAGCATTGATTGATCCGATCACTCAAGATTTGAAGGTTGACCTTATTAAACAACTTTTCTTGCCCTTTGAGGTTGAGAGAATTTTGAGCATCCCGTTGAGTCGACGATTGCCTACTGATAAGTTATGTTGGGATTTGGAGAAGGATGGGACATACTCCGTCAGGTCCGCCTACAAAGCACTGATACATGATGAGAGGTGTATGGGTGTGGAGCCCTCAATGAGTGCTTCGGATTTGTGGCCTATCATTTGGAGCGCTGAAGTTCTCCCGAGAGTTAACCTCTTCGCATGGAGAGCTTGCTTAGAGGCACTACCCACTAAAAGTGGGCTTCATGTGCAAGCACCGACGATTGAGGACATGTGCGGGGTGTGTGGAGCGTCCGAAGAAATGGGGTTGCATGCTCTTCACCCTTGTGGCTTAGCTAGGAGCGTTTGGGACTTGAGTTTGTTTGCGAGCTGGGTTCCTGATGGCTGCAGGAATGTGGTAGAGTGGTGGGGGTACTGGTTGAAGCAGATGGAAGGAGAAGACGTGGCAACTTTCCTTACGTTGAGCTGGGCTATTTGGGGGGCTCGGTGCAAGGCCTCGATGGAAGGGGAGTGTGGCTCGACTGAGAGTATTTTAGCATATGGGTTGAAGATGGTGAAAGAGGTGAAGAAGCATCGTGTGAGATGGCTCAAAACAAGGCGGGCAAGGCTCCCGCTCACCCAACACTGGGCGAGGCCCGCAGAGGGCCGGGTGGAAGATCAATGTGGATGCGGGTTTCTGGTGAGTCGGGGGACTGGTTTGGGGCCGGTGTGTCGGGACGATATGGGGGTTGTGCTGGGCTGTGCTACGGTAGAGCAGGGGGTAAGTTGGGAAGTGCGTGTAGCGGAAGCCAAGGCTGTGTTGGCAGGTGTTCATTGGGGATTACAAATTGGAGCCTCGCGTTTGGTGGTGGAGAGTGACTGTCTTATGGTCATCCAAGCTTTGAGAAGTGGTGCTGCTGGATCTAGTGATTTTTCTCTAGTTATTAAGGATATTATTTCATTGTCATCTAGTTTTGATTCTATTATTTGGTCTTTTGTAAAACGTTCCGGTAACAAAGTTACTCATCTCCTAGCTCATTTCCAACCTGTGGAACTTGGCTGACGTCGGTGGGACGATGATGTTCTGGGTAGTGTCATGGATATTGCGTTTGCTGATTTAATAGATTAACCCTTTGATGGGTTTTTCCCCTAAAAAAAGTATTATGACTAGAATTTTATCCTTATTACTAATATTAGATTTATTGTTAAGAACCACTATTGCACGGGGGCCCAGTTATTGTTCGACCCAAACACAAACATTACAATTTGCTAGGATAACTAAAGCATTTAATCACTTTCTCGTTGCTGTTAGTTATGTTGTTGATCGTACAGTTGGTTTCATCTTATATCATGACGACCTTCATCATAGGTGAACCATCCTTTGTCAATGTAGGTTTTCCTAGAGAAAATACCAGGACAATAGTGATCCATTTACAAAGTAAAATCTCATGACTCATTTTCTAAAATTTATGTTTTATTTTCAAAGTACGCAAATTGTGTATACATCAATGACATTAATTAATAATTTTTGTGAATGTAACAAATCAACACAATTCTTATCTTTTAAGGGGATTCTATTAAAAAGAAATTTGTTATTTTCTCTTAAAATTCTATTAAAACTTGTGTCAATCTCTCATATTTTTGGCAGTGTAATCTAGCTAGTCCTTATAATTGATTGATATTCTAGGACCCACATAGGCTTTGTCATAAAGTTTTGGTTGAGAAACGTCTAAGTAAATTATTTTATTGAAATGAATATCAGTTTGTTACATACTTTTATTAGTTTGGCTTTTTCTTATCTGTTGAAGACACTTCCAAAAAAATTCAGATAAATTTAATACTAGTTTATACTTATTATATCAGCTTATGCATGTTACTTTCACTGTTCCCAAATGAGTGTTACAATGAGTAAATTGACACTATTTATCAACTAACTCTATCTTCTCGTTAATACTCTCTCTGTTTCACAAAGATCTTCCAATTTCCACTCTTCATGTTTGCCAATGCACGTTTTGTATGATTAATATCTTACTTTACATATTAGTAATAAAAATAAAAAGTTGATAGTTTTATGTACTGATTTAGGCTATCAAAATAAGCTCCCACATGACTATGTTTGTTCTTATATATTGAAAATAATCTTAGAAGATTCTCATGACTTATGAATAGTTCCAAATTTGCAAATTGGAAGATCTTAGAAGTACAGAGGAAACAAATAAAGAAAAACATAGTCAAGTGGCCTCTTATTGGCTTCTTCTCAATGTATACGTTTAAAATATCGACTTTTTATAATAATTATTTGTCCTCAATTAAAGATATTGATGATCAAATAAAGTAGTATAATTTATTTAGGAACGAAAGAAGTATTAGATTTTGAATATTTTTTTTATTAGTTTATAAATATTTGTTTTTTAATTTATGCATATTTCTTTATCCGTTTATGCATATATATAACCATAATATTATCAAAATACCGTGTTGAATGAACCAAATTTTACTGATTCTATAAACTCTCTTTTCTATAATTGTAATTTTTTTATAAATACATCCAAAAAATTGATTTTGTACATATATTGAATGATGAATGTTTATAATATTTGGTGTGTTAGACATTATACAATTCTGGTGCAAGGAAGGTATCAATTTTTGGGCTATTTCCAATATGTTGCACTCCAGCAGAAATCATTAAAAACAATGGAACCCCGTGTAACGAAGAGATCAACCAAGCCGTGGAAATATTCAATACGAAGCTCGTATCTCTAGTTGATTATTTCAATGCAAAGCATCTTGAGGCTACATTCACATTCATTAATTTTGCTGCCATCCAAGCCCAGATTCCTCTTCCTCAAGGTAAGTCAACAATTTATATATTTGCTTGAAATTAAATTCTCGCATTGATAATATAATTAAAACTATTAATATCACAACTAAATTCGGATGAAGGAAATATTTAATGGGAATAACCTAGCAAATTATTACAGGCTCTATCACGAATTCTACATGTTGCAAATTGGCTATTACTTTCTTGTGTGCGCCATTCGCCCCACCATGCCCGGACAGGAACCTATATGCTTTCATGGACGGTTATCATCCAACTGAAGCTTTTAATGAAATAGTTGCCAATATTTCATTCAACAATACAAATCCCATATTTGTTCATCCTATGAATATCAACCAAGGTATAGGACGACTTACCTAGTTACCTAGATAACAATATCAATTATTCAGCTAGCAGCACCGAGCAAGCATCAGGAGGCGAATCCTCCTTTTGTCTACAAGTTCACATTTATGTTGCATAAAGAAAATAGACCATAAAATACAAAAGGTCAACTTGTAATAGTTTTACTTATCATCTTATATACAGAGTTGTACGTATTTGTTTATGTACAAGATAAATTTGACCATATATTAAAAATAATAAGGGTTATTTTGTGGTTTATCCATGTTGTTATTGGAAATCTATATGTCCCCCGACCTTTATGAAATTTTAAGTAGTACCCGTAACTTTTGAATATTTGTCAACCTTACGATTGTCTTCTATACGATTCATATATCTCAATAAATAATTGTGTTTTGATCAAGGCTGTGATACTATATAAGTGAATGAGGTTTGGTGATTCTTTATTAACAAAAGGGGTGGCTATATATAGCCTTACAAGATGTATGTAGAAGCTAAGTTAGGAAGAATATTAACAGAATATACTATCTAAGAGGAGAATAATACAAAGATAACTTTACATGTATACAAAGATATCAATGGATGATGTGAATCAGTAGAGACCATTGAGATAGGGTAGCATCATGATCTTCTATATAGTCTACCCCTAGCGACAAGAACCTCACCTTTTCAATTAATATTGTTGGAGGTATGTTTTTGCGCATATGTAAAAGGTAGTTTCAAGATCAATTATGAGTAATGTACAATTAATTAGTTTAATTCAGATTTCGACAAGTTAACGTGTATGATATCTAGATTCATTGAAGAATGTATGTCGATCCATGTTTGTGTAGGAAAAATTTACACGAACATTCTCAAGTTTGGGCTTGTCACCATTTTTAATCCCAATTTTTTTGGATTCTTTTACAAAAATGATTCCAATTGATTTTTTTTTTTAATTTCTTTAACCGGATCTTCCTCCTCTTTCTCTCTCATCCCTCACCCCGCCACCCCCCGAAACCCCCTCGTTCAGCTGGAACAGAAACTTGCACTTTAGCCCTGTTCTTACCTTCAATAGCACCACAAATTCGGATTTCTCACCTTCTGCTACATCCGCCATTGTCAATTATGAGTTAAGGTTGTTGAATTTTAACGAAGAAATTCGACGGGTTTTGCGAATTCGGGAACCCCTAAATTTTGAGAGGAAGAATTCGATTTTTTTTTTAAGGCATGAAGGGGAGAATAGAAGGATAAGAGGGGTGGTTTATCTTGGAGAATTGGAAATGGCGGTCATGGAGGTGCTCGGAGGAGAGAGAAGAGTAGGAGAGAATGAGGTGGCAATGACAATTGAAAATTAGGGTTAGAGTGAGGTGGACTTTGGTGAGGGGAGAGGGTGGCAATGGAGGGTAGCAGGGGAAGAGGGAGGAGGAGAGGGTGGCAGAGTTGAGGGTTCCGATGGTGGCAGGGGATGGGTAGGGGTTTTCTGTGGGTGCAGAGGAATGAGCGACATGGTGATTTTGGGGTGGCAAAAATGATTGGGTCGATGGTGGGGGTGGTTTTACTTGTTGTAGTGGGTCATTTACGTGCTAGGACCATTTTTGTAAAGAATGAGCAATAGCCTAGACCACTGCGGAATAAGCAAAAGTTGGGACTAAAAAAGGCTGGGCGCCCAAAGTTAGAATGTTCCAGTTAAGTTTTCCTCTTGTATATTTGTGCAAACAATTTGTTTTGGGAAATACTGGCAAAAATTGTCCCAACTATGGGTGTTCCTTCAATTTCAAATCTTTGATTAATCCTCAGAGTTCCCAAGTTTGAGGTATGTTTTACAAAAGTGGTCCCAACAGGTTAATGACATGCTACATCAGGTAAATTGTTCGAAATCACAACATTTGCCACCCCCTCCCCTACCTGCCACCACCTTCCCTACCCCAAAACCCATTCCCTTACCCTGTCACTCCCTCCAACCCAACGAATGATCTTTAAGGGGAGGGTAGGGGCCTGGCCCCCCTAGACACTAGTGGAAAAAAGTGCTTTTGCTACTTGTCAAATGCTTTGGTTGTTTCACAAACGGAGCATTTGGTGAGTTCCTTTAATATTTTAATTAAAAAAATTCACATATGCTCCGTTTGACCGGAGCATTTGTTATTCCTACCTACTTTTTTTTTTCACTCGCTCCCCTCCTCTCCTAGATTCTAGTTACTGCTCTCCCCCTTTTGATTTTTCTCTTGCTCTCTCTGTTCGACACACTATCTCTCTCCCTTTCCATCAAACTGGTTCCCTTTCTATCTCTTACCCTCTCTACTCTCGATCTCTCTCATCTACCCTCTATCACTCTCGATATCTGTCGCTGCTCTCCCGCTGGTTGCTCTGCTCCGGTGCTAGTTTGGTTCTAGGGTTCAATTCACTGCTGTGCTGAATTTTAGGGCTTGATTTGGAAATAAGGTAGACTTGGGGTGTCTCTCACTCAACCACCGTCCTCTCTTTTTACTCCTCTCACTCAACCATCGTTTTTTTTTTGCTCCTCTCACTCAATAAGATGAATTTGGATTGTGGATCGAAACCGGAGCCAAGCAATACTGGTGCCAACAACCCTAGCAACCATCGCCAGGAAGCTGCTACGATGGTTCTTGTATCTGATACAACAGAGTAATTTTCGGCTCCTTCTGTTGGTAGATTGAAATTTCATTTATCATGTTTTGTTTCACTGACTTAGGGTTAAGATTGCATTTCTAGGTTAAAATTTTTCTCGAATTTTATTCTAGTTAGGGCTATGATTGCATTTCTAGGTTAAAATTAGGGATATAAGATTGTGTATATACTTTGAACTGTCTGTATTTTAGAAATTTCGCCTCCTTCTCTGTCATAATCATGTTGAATTTGTTGGGTAAGATTTCTAGGTTTCAAAGCAAACTGTTATGGCTATCAAGTCTTATCAGAATCAGGCTGAAAACATGGTGAAGAATTATTTGCTGTCTGATTTTGTAATTCCTTACACTTCATTTACTGCTGGCATATTAGTCTGCAAAGTGGTATATTTTTAGAAATCATTTTTTTCCTTTTTACTTTACTTTTTATGACAATTCATGTGAACTGACCCCAAATCATATTGTGAGGCTCTTAGTTTTTTCTATTTTGTGACAATTATACAACTGGTGCTCTAAAATGGCCAATTTAGCTCTCTGTTATGTTCAATGTATTAATGAACTACTATATGTTCAATGTAGATGAAAGTTTCATCTTCTTTTCTTTTTTTTCTATACTCCTTCCTGTTTCTCTTGTGGTTATTATTGGATGATGTATATCTGCTGTCATTGTGGTTTAAAATGTAATTCTTAGGAATTGTTCATTTATGGGATATATTTGTCTTTTTGACATGTATAGCATGACAATATGGTCGAGCTTATAGAGTAGCTAGCACTTGCTGATGATGCTTTTCATAGATGAACCATGTATGCGCTCTATGCTTCAATGGGAGAGGGAGCTGTAACTCATAAATTGCTCATCATAATTGGGAAAAGGGAAAACCCCATTACCGTTTTCAAAATCAATATATGTTCTGTAGATGTATGATTGTCCCATCTCACAAACCATTTCATTTATAACAATGACACCCTTGAATTTTCTGTTTCAAAAATGCAGTGCCAGTGGTCAAAATCAGTCTGCATATAATAAATAATGTATTGCAGAATTGCTAAGGGGCAATGAGCTAGTAACTAATAAGGTAATTCCCAAGGCATTTCAATGTTGTTGGGCCTGGCTACCCATTCGGGGACGTGGAAGGACTATTATTGTCAACATGATCACTCAACACTTTCAGCAACGTTAAATAGCGAGAACAGTAAGTAAATTGCATTGCTTGGAGATTGTTAAGGCTATGTTATTCATGACATCGTATACTGTTGTTGTGACATGACTAATGACTTGTGGTCTTATAGGTTGTAGCCGTAGGAGAGAGTCCAGATGAAAGGGTGATTGTCTATACATTATCATCTCCATAAATTATATAGTTTGATGTTTGGATAGCCTCAGCTTGATCGTGATTCAAGTCAATCTTACCTTGAACTTCATCTCTGAAGGCACACCCAAATATAATCGATGCTGACTTTGCTCAACTTTCAGACGCGATAGAATCCACTTAACAGGCATCTAAGCAGTACATGGTTCTACTTTAGTCGTACTTAACTACTTGTTTAAACCATCTTTTTATGAACTTATAGATGCATTACTTTTTAAAAGATTATGCTGTTATGAAATGAGAATCAGAGCTTAGCTGCTTGTATTGAATACGGTTGTTAGGAAAGACTATATTTTTGGATGAGACTTTTAACATATAATAGCAGATCGTCTTTCGTGGATTTTTAGAGCTAATTCTTCAAGTAATCGACATTTTTAGCAGTGGCACTCTAGTATGTTTAAGTTCATAGTTCTCTATATTATCATTGAACAATGATGTAAAATATAACGGCTTTAAGTTATTGACGGTGTATTTGTGTCAAATCTGCACACCTAAGCTTTGAGATAGATGCAGGTCAGTTAGTAAAATAGAACAAAATTCTTATTACATGCAATTGGATGTAGCTGCGCTGCTGAAGCTTAGATATTTATCTTTAAATGTTTACTCTCCAGGTTTTGGCTTAGCTTATCACCTTGGAGTTATGGCCTATCTTCCAACAATTGGAATAGGAACAAATGTGAGTTATGGTTGTATATGGCTATATGAATTAGTTGATAGATTTCAGCATCTTATGTAAGCTAATTCTGAGATCTCTATTATTCGTGGAGGAATTTGAACACTTACTGGCTTGCACTGAGGAATTGTGGTTAAAGTAATATGCTCAACATGTTGAGACTGGTACTCCGTTTATTTGGATGCTGCTCTTGAGTACCTTGCTGATGAGTGGTAAGGTATTCTCTTTTTTTTCCTCTATCTCTTCTTTGACTTTGGCATTTGACCTTACATGACCTTTTGGGATTGGTGTTTGTTAGTATTGTGATTTGGTTGTATTCATAATAGAAGCTGAACAACTCTTGTTCAGGTTCATAGAACAAGCAGAATGCTTAATCGAAGCAGTGAATCACAATTCTCAAACTTGTAAAGTTTTACTAATCAACAAGTTTAGTGCCAGATCAGGGTGGCACCTCAGGTAACCGGGTGAATGAAATATCTTTTGGCTTTTTGATTCCTATCATCTTACCTCATTTAGATAAGGACAGGGCCATGCAATTCACATCTCTGTTTGAAAAACTACATGTTTGCTTCTATCTTATGTCAATGAAATTTGGTTTCTTTCCTGTTCAAGTTCAATGGTGTAGTTGAGGTCTGTCTCTTTTCCTGATTCAAAGCTTTTATGGATGATCATTAGTAAAACGAGATGTCCAGAGATACATTCTTCAGGCTTATGATTAGCATTGTTGGGGCCAATATGCTGAGGTGGGCTGTGAGTAAGATTAGAGCAAAGGTACGTTGACTTTTCATTTAATTGCCTGCTGCTGAAGAGGCAGTCAATATTTAGCATGAGAGGACCTAATTGATTTCTGGTGGAGTTAGAGAGAAGCCGTAGTCAGCCGCCACACCGAGACCGAAAACCGGCACCGGCGGCCCAATTCTCGATCCTTATTCATTTGTGCGGCTATATCGGAAGAGCCATATCACTCCCCGCCCGACACGGACTTCTACTTCAACCATGCCTCAGACCAACATGTCCACTATTTCAATGCAACATACTCCTGTTCCTTGGCATGTAAGAAAAAATCAGACAACTGGCGCTTCATCAAACATGAGTAATGTGAAGCAGGAGCCTTCTGAGCAGGCTCTTGAGAAACAACCAAAGCCCCAACCATCTTTATCCCGGGGGCCTATTATTTTGGGTTCTGTACTGGTTGATCAAGGAGAATCACTTCCAGTATCCTCACATGATGAACTGTTGGGGAGATATAATCCTGGAACTGCCTTTCCAACTTCGTTGAGGACGGAAAATGTGGTGACTTCAGCTTCTATTCTGTCCCCTATGAATACAGATTTCCAGGTATCTTCTAGTATGTCCCCTATGAATACAGATTTTTCTAATTGATTAGATGATAGTTTCGTTCAATATTGAGTTTGATGATCGAATTTGGGCTTATTTCTCCTCTAATTTAGAGATCAAATCTATGTTTGGCATGATTTTGACTGTTTTTATAGCAATTTCTGTGATAATTTTTGGTGATAATGTGAATTATGGGAGTTTAGGGTCTGATATTGAAATTGTAAAGTTAATTCTCCCCTAATTTGAAGATCATGTCTGTGTTTCGCTTGATTTTGACTGATTTTATAGCAATTTTTGTGATTATTTGTTGATAATAATATAGATCAATATGTGAGGATATCCTTATGTGCTTTATACTCCATATATATCTTAGTTTTATAATTCCAAGCAGGATTAGATTTGTACAGTTTGGTGTTAGTTGCTTTGATGTCTATTTACAAGTACTCCATTACTCCATATATCCTTGTGTATTGCTAGTATTGAGATGTATGGTAAAGTTTGATTGATCGCTAGATAGCTTATAGGTACTAGTATGACATATACAGAAATTGACATGATAAATTATTGAAAGTCCTTTGTGGGAAAATATTAGCACCTTTTGGACAAACTTGTCTTTTAAATTTAAAACTATAGTTTCTCACATATGGAGAGAACATTATAGAGAATATAACCTTCGTGACCCTTAAAAAAAATTAAAGGGGCTTAACCGACAAAATTTTTAATGACAGCTCCAAGAATTCAATGTGGTGTTTTGTCGAGTGAATTGTGATATTCCGTTTACGTACATCTTCTTAATGCATCTTGTCCTAAAAAGGTTCAGAGAAGCGTTCTATTTAATTAATAAAGAAAGTGATGAACTGTTAAGCTTGCTTGATCGTTTTAAGTAACATTTGTTGCTGCTTTTATGGTCTGTGAATCTATTATTAGATGAGATTGCAATGGTGACTGAAACAATTGGGAAAAGAAAAACATGGTGAATGCCAGAATCTGCTTTGAGTACTGATACTTTGGTTATGTTTCAGGTATTGAGTGTTCAACAACTGTACAGAATATGTACCCTGTATTGGGACGACGACTATAATACCAGAATTGTACTTTGAGTCTCTCCTTGGTAAGGTATCAATGACAATGACAGAAAAAGAAGGTAGTGAGAAATTTTCCTTAATTGGACTTAGCACTGTCAGCTTATTGATCATAGTGCTAGTGAATATCTTTTCTCGTTCAGTTTATGATTGATGCTGCTAGAAAGTTAGCAATTCTAATTGATATCCTTGAAATTGAAGGCACATGAAATTAATGACAATGTAGCCAAAAATTTTAGCAGGTTTATTAGATTTTGTAACTCGAATCTACACTTGTTTTGTAACTAATGTACACTTATTTCATTTTATCAACAATAATATTTTGAATGTGTTGGATGTATGATTTTCGTGTGCGTTTTTTGAGTATTATGTAAGTGAGAGGAAGACGAGGTGTGTGGTGGTTGAAGCGAGGGGCACAAAGAGTGTCTGGTATATGTTAGATTTGGAGTGCTACTGCTGCTGGTCTACTGCCCTATTGTAATAGTGTAAGCACGCTACGCATGCCGGGCAAAGAGCTGAATTTTTTTTTACTATATAAAGTATACAAATGCTCCGGTTGTTTAAGAAAACCGGAGCATTTTGTATGCACAAGTGCTCCGGTTTTTTGGAAAAAACCGAAGTGGTATTTTACTCATGTAAAACAGCTCAAATGCTCCGGTTTTAGTAACAACCGGAGCATTTGATAAACCAAATGCTCCGGTTCTTAACCGGAGCATTTGTAAAATGCTCAAATGCTCGTATGACGTCTGCTACGGGTCAAATACGGAGCATTTGAGGGGTTTTTAACCGGAGCAATTGAGATTTTTTCCACTAGTGAGATCTTCGGTCAAACCAAAATATCAAGCAACATACTACAAAGAGCCTAATATAATTGTCATTGCCACCCCCCAAGTCTTGGCCCACACCACCAAACTATGGTGATTTTTCTAACACAACACTTCTTTTATGTTCTTCCTAGAGGAACACTACAAGAGGGGGATTTGTAGTTTCTAAGAAAACTTTTTTACACAATTAAAAGCTAATTAAGAAAGCAATAGGAACACTTGGAGATTTAACTGAGGAACCTTCTTGATACTCCTCAAGAAGAAAAAATATCACTCATCTTTTATTGTAATGCCTCTGTTACAACCAAACTCTACTCCAACTTCCTCTCGAACTTGAGTTCCTAACTATCATTTCCTTTGATCACATTTCCTCTCGACACTCTCTTAAAAACAAGACTTAACTCTAAGCCTTAGGAATTAACTTTAATCCCTTAACCCTAATTACAACTTAATCTGAATTGTCACTCTAATATTTAGGAGAACTTACACAATTGAGGAACTTTGAACACACTTGACGAACTCTAGGAAATTACTTAGAAGATTTCAGCTTGTGGTAGTCGTCCATAAAACCGAATAAACTTCTTCTATTTATAGTGTCCAAGTACTTCGCAAACTCATCCATTAACGCCACTAACTCCACTAACATTTGGTTACTAGAATTTAGGAACCACACGCTTCATGGGTCATGTTGAGCTTGGCATCCAAGACAACGAAATATTGTTAAAGAAAGAGTGATTTTAGGGAATCTGTCATTCTAATTTGATCCTAAAGAAAAGACAATAGGATCTTAGGAAATATATTTTTATTTTTCTCGGCAAAAACTTTTCTTTTTTATTTTATTAAAACTCATTCACTTAATAAAAAAAACGTTTTATTTTATAAACAAAATGCTTAGAGAATTTTTACCCAATATTCATAAGTGTGTTCTTAGTTCCCAAACATGTTCTTGGTCTTTTTGTAACTTGTGACTCGTACCAGATTTTCTTGTAATTTAAGCTTGAACTTGCACTTTCAAAAACATGTCTTATAATGGAACATGTGTCTTCATCTTGTTCCAATTCAGGAACGAGTTCCATCTTGTTCCCACACAAGTTCTCAGGAACGTTCTTTTGAATCTACACATTCTAAATAAAGACATTATTAGAAATTTAAGTTTGCTTGTCATCATGAAAACCTTATAGGGCAACGATATTTCCCCTTTTTGATGATGACAACCCCAAACAAACCTTTTAGGAAGAAAGTATATCAAGTGAAATTATTAAAAGATCCTCTGGAAAAAAAATTGAAACATTAAAACATGAAGCTATGTTTTTCAACCAGCCAAAACTAAGAAGGAATACTTATAAAGTAAGACAAAAACTTAGAAACTTATCATGATTTAGTCAAAGTTTGCATTCTTTCCCCTTGTTGGCATCATAAAAAAGGTAGCATAGGGGAACAATTGGTTCAAACACAATACTATTTATACTTAAGAAATATATAGTTAGTTCGAGTAGTATCTAAGTGAAATAAGTTCATCACACAGTTTATACTAAGGAACAATAACAAACAGTTAGATATAAGAAAGATTAGGAGTGGAGAAATGCATAAGTTCCAAAAGCAACAAAAAGAAACACTATAAGGGGTGTTCAGAAAAAACCGTCCCGAACTACTCGCCCTGAAAACCCACTGACTCGCTCCAAAAAAGCCGGGTCAAAATCAGATTTTTTAATTTATATTGGGTCGGGTACCCGACCCGGTAAAAACAAGAAAACCCGAGTCGGGTAATGGGCCGCAAATAAAATTCACGCGGGCACCCGGTACCCGGTTGGATATTAATTTTGGATTTTGGACCAGCTTCCTTCGACTGCTTGGCTGCTTTTGGCCATTTTGAGTTTCTAACTTTTGGCCCACAACACACATGTCCAGTCTCCAGCAAACCATCACTCACACTCCAACAAAAAAAAATGAAAACCCAAATCTCTAACGTGACAACGTCCCTACTCTCTGGTCTCTCTCTCTAGTCTCTCCGCACTGGCACTCCACCAACCGGCGATTACCAATACGTCACCACGTCGAGCGCCTCTACGCACAGCCCGCACCACCACCCACCAGCTTTCGAGCGCACCACCACCGCACCACCGGCGTCCGGCTATAAGTTAACTCTTCTTCTTTTCTCCTTCGAATTTCAATGTTCAATTTAGGGTTTGCAAATTGTGAAATGAGTTGTATTTCTCAGTTTATGGTTTTCAACTTTGTTTTTTTTTGTAGTTGATTATTCAAGAACTCATTTTCTCGGTAGGGTTTATACTTTATTCATTTTCTCCTTCATTTCTCAATTTAGGGTTCGTAATTTCGTTTTCTGTTTACTTTTTACTTATAGTTGTTAAACTAATTGCTAATCATCTCTATATTTCCAATTGTATATAAAAGACTGATTTGTTTGATTTAAGTTAACTAAGTTTGAATTTACAAGTTCCTGATGAACACTTAATGGATTTGAAGTTAGCTAATATTTTAACACTTAATTTATTGTGTTGTAAACATTTCTACTCTTCTTGAAGTTTCCTTGATTTCTCCCAGCATTGAAATCCTTTCTTTTCTCACCTACTACAGCATTTTTCTTATCACGCCTCGACTGAAGACCATAGATATGGGCGTCTCTTCCGTAAACAATATCTAAGGATGAAAAAGTTTCACCGCCCAAACCTAGCTGGATTTCATCAGTCAAACCTTGCTCAAACCTTTGAGCCTTTAACTCCTCAGTGGCTACTACCTCAGGTGCAAACCTCGACAGTGCTATGAATTTGCTATAGTACTCAGAAATGGTCATAGTCTCCATCCTCAGGTTAATAAACTCCTGGGCTTTCTGTTTCCTCATAAAGGCGGGTAAAACTTCCCTCTCAAGGTAGTAACAAAAGAATCCCAATTGAATCCCTCAGCAGCACTCAGTCTAGTTCCACTTTCTCTCCACCATAAATCAGCCTCTTCCTTTAGGTACAACACAGCCTGACCTACTCTCATACTCTCAGGACAGTTCACAGCCCCAAAGATTTTCTCAAACTCTCTAATCCAGTTCTCCAAATAGGTAGGATCAGCTTGCCCCTTAAAATATGGTGGTTTAACTTTGGCTAGCCTCTCAAACATGTCCCCAGCAGAATCGAGACGCTCAGCTCTATCTTGAGTCAGTTTCTCCGCCAAAAGGCGAATATCAGCAGCTAAATCGTTATTGTTGTTTTCCATTCTAGTGCGTGACCTGAAATTAACGTACTCTACTTTAGGTTCGATACATAGTTACATGTCATTCTCTACGAAGGCAACATTTGATTTGACCATAAAGATCGCATCAACAAACAATTTCTCATGAAGTTACAACAACATTATAAAATAATCATCATCAATCATCCATGAAGAAAATTCACATAAAAAACACACAGTTTAGGAATCATGAATAAAATTCAATCATAACAAATAAATAAAAATATTTCCATTCGCGTGCCCAAAATAAAATCTTGCTCACTTGGATACTAAATATTTAACTTTTATTCCTCAGAAGATGTTAATAACAATTTTCTCAACGATAACACTGTACTTTTCCTAAAAATAAAATAAAGGTGCTATGAAATAAATTTAAACCACTACTGGACGAATTATCCAACATTATTCTTTAAAGCATAAATACATAATAAATAATCTAAGGTGAAACATCATCAGTCTTATCCTCTAATTCCCTGTAGTTTTCTGGAGTGAAAACCTCATCTTCAAATTCATCGATGTCCTCAGTATTATAATAAACATATCTTCTACATCTCGTGGATCTCCGTTTAGGTTGAGGCTCGTCCTCCTCTGACTCAGAATCAATCTCACATCTCATAACAGCATGGTAGATGTCACTTCTGGTCTGCCCTCTAGCACGGTCAAACTCATGAAAAACCTTATCATCACTATCAAGCATGTCTGCTCTTAATACATTACGCATAATAAACTCTAGTTCGGTGTAGCTATCATCATCAGACTCATAAACTCCATCACTCTCATCATCACTGACACTACTACAATTTAATACTTGCGCCACGGATTACGCCACGAGAAATTTTAATTTGTGGCGAATTCGCACCTTGCCACGGGAATAATACTTTTATACAAGAGAATAATTTTGTTAAAAAATATCATGCCACAGGATTAATATATTTATGGCAAGCATATAATTTTGCCACTAACTTTTATGCAGCGAAGTAAAATTTGAAAAAATTAGGCCAAAAGTTATAAAAACCGCCATATTAAAGCACCCTCCAAAATTTTGGAGGCTTATAGATAAGTCAACTGCACTCACAGTTTCACACGTCTTAATTTTTCCTCCCATCTCACCCAAAAAGAAAACAAAAAAAAACTAAAACCCTAGTTACCAGTCGAACTAATCTTTCGATCTTCATCTTCATCTTCCTGTGGCTTTTTTTTTCTCACTCATTTGAGACGATGGATTTTCGAACTAATTCATTGTATATGCTTTGATAATTTCGGTACTTCTCAGAATCTACTGGTGCTCACAGTTTTGATATTGTTGAATTTGCAATTGTGCTCACAGTTTCTCCAATTTTGTCCGTAGATTTCAATTTGTTGCGGTGTTCTTCGACTTATGTCCGTAGATTTCAATTTGCGATTGGATATCTAACAAGAATTGGCAGAGTAAGTTTTTTTTGTACAAGATATACGAGCCAATTTTGAATTAATAGAGATTGGCAATTTTTTTATCATGTTCTTTCTTTTGAATTAATAGAAATTGCAGGGTAAGTCTTGTCTAGATATATCACATAGTTTATTTTCTGATTGTCTTCTAACTCAGGGTTATTCTCCCTGCTGTCATCCGATTCCGGGTTCGGTTTACCATTGTTGTTGATGTTATTGTTGTTGTCATTGTGTTGTGGGTCACCCTTATTTTGGTCAGAAGATTCAACCCCTCTCATGGCTACATTACCAGCCCACCACCTGTTTGACATCTTTTTTAATAAAACCAATAAACTCACACCAAATATTACACCCAATACGACACTATTTCTTTCTTTCTCCTGTCTTTTCTTTAGATTTCGATTTTCTTACCAAACAAAGGCCAATTTGATAAGTTAACTTGAACTTGGAATCAAGTCAAGGAAAAAGCTAAGTGGAGCATCCTTCATGGTTTGATTTAGGTATTCCTTATTGCTTAAGCCTTTGGTTTCCTCCATAACTTTGCCTGCTTTTGTTCGATTCAAGTTAGTCTCTTTTTTCTCGTGGATTATGCTTCACTTGGGATCTATCCCTTAACAATATTATAAGATATCACTATTAATTAGTATTGTGTTTTTCATCATTCTAGAGTGCAAGGACCATTAGCAGTTTAGCACTCATGACTTATGTTTGTGGACTACAAGTACGTTTGATTGTGATCTGCTATTGTTGTGATTAGGGTCATTTACATCAGTTTCGATTTGTTAGTTGTGAATAAAATATTTCGAAGACTTTGGTTATTTGTTGCTGGAATCTACTTTTGATGCACTAATCTTGAAGGTGTTGCTTGATTTATACTGGCACACTTTCCACATTGACCCAATTAAAATATTCAACTAGTAGAAAATGCACTAAACTGGGATATTCAACTAAAATTTGTTGTAGATAAATTATTTGTCTTCATCTCTCATATTAATGACAAAGATTGTCAGTTGATTTCTTTTCTATTTCCTTTTCCAACTTAAAAAAATATAAAATGATATGGTCAGACTTTGGATCTTGAGACTAGACCTGCAGACCACACACTACACGTCACTAATTACCAACTAGCTAAACATGATATTAGCAATTTGATGCTTTTTTCTTAAAAAAAATTGGTTATGAGTACTTATTTATATCCCAAGTATTCATATATATATATGTTGTGTAAAATAGTTTTAAATGTTCTTCTATTTAAAAATACTTTATTGTTTATCTTGTAGTTAAATTTCTCTTGAGACATGGATACTGCTGATCCCATAAAGAAGAGGTTAGAATGGATGAGTTGTGATGATAGGACTCATACATTATACATTACTGGAGTGAAAGAGTTTTTAGACTTCGCTTTTACTGATTTACCTACTTGTAGTGAAAATGAGGAAGAAGCAAATAAAGTCTCTTGCCCATGTAATCGATGCAACAATAGTCGACACAAGACTAGGGAAGAGATTTTCGATGATTTAATGTTGAATGGAATAGTGAGAGGTTATGTTCGTTGGATCTATCATGGTGAATATAAACCCCCTGAAAAGCGACGTAGAGTTGAAACAGGAGATAAGAGTCGGGATGAAATTTTTGAAATGATTTTTGACGCTAATGAGCCAATGTGTTCATATGATGTTCTAGATGAGGAAGTTGATAACCAGCCAGAACATAGAAAGCCTTATGTTGATGAACATGATGGCTGAAAGGGGGTAGGAGCTTTTGAAAGTTTGATGAGAGATGCTCAACAACGTTTATACTCTGGTTGTGATGACTTCTCAAAGTTGTCATTTATTTTGAAGTTGTTCCAGATCAAATGCATGGAAGGTATAACTAACAAAGCTTTCACAAGTATGCTTAAAATGTTCAAAAGTGTTTTACCTAAAGATGCAAATGTGCCATCGACATACTATGAAGCACGTAAAATGATTACTGATTTGGGTTTTGATTATGAGAAGATTGAAGCATGTGAGAATGATTGTATGTTGTTCTGGAAAGAGAATGTTAACCTTGAAAGTTGTAGTGTATGTGATACAAAACGTAATAGAGCTTCTCCGAAAGTGTTGCGTTATTTCCCGTTAACACCAAGGTTGCAAAGGTTGTTTATGTCATCTAAAACTGCTAGTGACATGAGATGGCATAAAGATAAGCGAGATGATGATGAAATTCTTAGACACCCAGCTGATAGCAAAGCATGGAAGCATTTTGATAAGTCATATTCTTCATTTGCTTCAGAGTCTCGTAATGTTAGATTAGGCTTGGCATCGACGGGTTTAATCCTTTTGGTGGTCTAAGAAGTGACTATAGTATATGGCCGATAGTGATTGTCGTGTATAATCTCCCCGTGGATGTGCATGAAACAACCTTATATGATGCTATCTTTGTTAATTCCAGGTAAGAGTGCACCAGGAAATAACATTGACGTGTATTTGCAACCTTTAGTTGAAGAACTCAAAAAATTGTGGGAATTTGGGGCTAAGACTTATGATGCTTCAAAAAATGAATACTTTGATATGCATGCAGCTCTATTATGGACTATTAATGATTTTCCAGCATATGCAAACTTATCTGGGTGGTCTACTAAGGGTTATAAGGAATGTCCTCGTTGTATGAATCAAACTTTTTCAACTAGACTACCCAACTGTAGAAAATGTTGCTATATAGATTATCGATGCTTCCTACATGTAGATCACAAATGGAGAAATAGTAAGACTTTCAATGGAAAAGTTGAAAGAAGAAGTCCCACAAAGAAATTATCAGGTAATGAGATGTTAGAGCAAGTTAAAGATCTTGAAGGAATGAAATTTGGGAAAACTTTTAAGTTGCCAAATAGAGAAGATAACTGGAAGAAAAATAGTATATTTTTTTATTTGCCTTATTGGAGTAGCCTCTTGCTTCGTCATAACCTTGATGTCATGCATATCGAAAAAAATGTATGTGATAATATTTTAGGCACTTTACTAGACATTGAAGGTAAAAGTAAAGATCACATAAAAGCTAGGCATGATTTGAAGCATGTGAATATTATGAAGCATCTTGCCCCATAGCTAGTTGGCGGAAAATGGCATATACCAGCAGCACCTTATACATTGTCCAAAACTCAAAAAATATCGGTGTGCAAATTTTTGGAGGATATAAAGGTTCCAGATGGGTATTCATCTAACTTCTCTAAGTGCATAAACCTTGAGAAGCGTAAGATTTGGGGACTTAAAACACATGACTGTCATGTTCTTCTAGAGGAATTATTACCCTTGGCGATTCGTGGAGTATCATCTCCCAAAGTGTATGAGGTGATTACTAAATTGAATGATTTTTTTAAGAATTTGTGTTCCAAGTCTTTAAAATTGAAGGACTTGAATGATCTTGAGAATCATATTTCTATCACCTTGTGTGAAATGGAAAAGATTTTTCTTCCTTCTTTTTTCGATGTGATGGTGCACTTGTGTTCACCTTCCTGAGGAAGCTAAGGTAGTTGGACCGGTTCACTACCGATGGATGTATCCTATTGAAAGGTATTCTTTTGCTTTGCTAATTCAATGAACTTTTTTGTTATTTTGAATAAAATATTCACAATATTCTTCTTTTTATTGTATAGGCTTTTGCGTAAGTTTAAGTCATACGTGCGGAATAAAAATAGACCAGAGGGGTCTATTGTTGAAGGATATATAATAGAAGAATGCATGTTATTTTGTTCAAGGTACTTAAATGACATGGAGACAAGATATAATCAACTAGAGAGGAATGCAGATGGAGAAAATAATGTATCTAAGGGACTATCAATATTTTCTCCATGTGGTATTCCCTTAGGAAAGGCTAAATCTAGATACCTTAGCAATGAGGAGTTGATACAAGCTCAAGAGTATGTGCTGAAAAATTGTGATGAAGCGGAAATATATCTTAGGTATAAATTTTCTTGTTCAAGTAATTTCTATGAGCTATCAACTCTTAATAACTAGATGCTTATACAATTTAATTTATATAATTTCCTTACTTTTGTACACAGTGAATATAAAAAGGGAAGATTCAACAAAAGTTTGTCGGAATGGTTTAGAGATCGGGTATGCTAGATTGTAAAGATTTTTTTTTCTTCTTCTTATTATCACGTGACTTACCCAATCTCTCCTTACTAGGTAACAACACTGCCAGAAGAAAATGGGGATCAAGTAATGCAAGATTTAAGAACTTTGGCTTTAGGGCCTTTTAGAGGTGTCCAATGTTTCGGTGGATATCTAGCTAATGGTTTTAGATTTCATACAAGCGACATCGAAAAGAAGAGAAAAAATCAGAATTCGGGAGTTATGGTGAAGGGAGATGTAGAATCCGAATATATTGATTACTATGGGATTCTTAATGACATAATTTTGCTGCAATATTTAGATGGAAAGCGTGTGATTTTGTTTAAATGTGATTGGTGGGATGTGCATAAGATTGATAAAGGTGTTAAGATTGACAAAGGTGGTGTGGTTAGTGTCAACACTAGATGTAAGTTGAATACTAGTGAGCCATTTGTGCTCATGCCTCAAGCTCAACAAGTTTTCTATGTCAGAGATGGTTTTGATCCACAATTGTTGATTGTCGTTAAGACCCATTCTCGACATCAATATGATGTCCCTGAGAATAAAAATAACGAGGTAGATGAGGATGCATTACAACAAAGTGACTCTAGGTCCTTTAATAGTGTGTCCTTGTTAGGTGATGAAGATATGGAGGACATTCCTAATCCATTTGATGGTAGAAGAGATGACATAATAATAGATGCCAATGACCAAAATCAACCTAAAGTTTTTGATGGCAACGAAATGGAAGACGATGAAGACAGTGACAGCGATAGTGAAGAAGACTTCAACGATGTTGACGGAGAGGAGGACGATGATGATGATATTGCATGAGTTTAATATTTTGTGACCATTTTTTATTAAAATATATATTTTCTTAAACTCCATTGCTAATTTGACATTATTGGTGCTTTTCACAAAATATTTTGATTGTTTGGTAACACTTATTTTATCATTGGTTTACAAATTATGCTCAATATGATAAATTGTGATGTTGTTTTTTTCCCCTTAATTCTATCAATGTATGATGATATTTATAAGTAAATCTTTGCATAGCTAACACTTCTGGAGCAGATTGATGGAGAAGAATAAAACTTCAAAGCAACCTCTTCAACAAAATGAGTATGAACAACAGAGGCTAATGAGGATTCGGTCTAACAAGTGTAAAATGCAATCCTTGGGTATAAAACGCATTCAGCTTCCCTGACAAGTTTAGTAGACAGTAAAAAAGTACAGAAAAAGACAAAGAAGTGCCAGAATGTGATTGAGGATGACATAGATTATATTCCTACCTCTGGTGATGAAGAACAAGACATGAATATTTTAGACGATGAATATGAGAAAGAAAATGATTGTGCAATGTCAAAACAGGTATCATCATCACTTCTTTAAATTTCAATTTTGTATTAACACAATCAGTTTTTAAGCATATATTTAATATATTTTTCAGGTTCAATGTTGTCCATCAAAAAGAATACCAAAAAAAGGTCAACTCATTCCACCAATGTCTGTGGCCAAATTTTTTAATATGAATAGAAAACAGCAGCAAGCAATGATAGGAGATAAAACATTTAAATCACTTTCAAAAGCTATGAAAGTTCTAGAACAAGGTAAATACTTTATATTATATCACTTTCTTGAATAATCTTAATGCTTATAATGATTCACATAAAATAAAGTTGATATGTTTTAATGCAACTATTAGTAATCATGAACAATTGAATGTTGATCAAGAAAATTTTGTTTCAACAGAAGGTAAAATTAAAGATACTCTTCATCACTTACACTTAATTATGCTTTTAAGGTGAAAGTTTAATGGTTAATTTTGGTTAGTACTCTTTGTTAGAGTGGAAATATTAAGCAGTAAAGGATAAGAGCACTCTTAATGATGAGTGGAAAAAAAAGATCAAGTACTTGATCTTAAAAGGGTGCTCTTAACAATGAGTGAAAAAAAGATTGAGTGGTGATTGGAAAAAAAAATGGCATGGAGTGAGTGAAAAGATGATCAGGCGTGGGAGTGGGACCCACCGCCTGATCTGGCGAAAATTAATTTTTTTGCTTTTCTTCCAGTCAAAACGCAGCGTTTTGGCTGGAGATTAGCCAAAACGCAGCGTTTTGGCTGGAAAAAAAGCAAAAAAAAAAACAAATTTGCCAGATTTTTGACGCGCGCGTCAGAATTTGACACTTGTCAAATTTTCATAAGAGAGAGAAATAATGCAATTACAAATATTAAAAATGCAATATCTTAAAAAATACAAAGCCAAAAAAATTAAAAAAATTACCAATGACTCTATTTTTCTGAGATCTACAAATAGAGACTCATTTTGTAATATTTTGGATTTTTTTTCTAGCTATTTACTAATTTTCTATAATTTTGCTTATTTTATATGAAATATCTTTCACTTTTACCCTCTTAAAAAAATAAAAAATATTTTTGTGCATTTAATTTATTTAATGCTAAAAACACTAATTATGTATTTATTTAATTAATTTTTATCAATTAGTAATGAATATTTTAAATTATTAAAAAGTAAATAATAAAAATATTGTATAATGGTGGTGGGGTGATGAGAGAGAAAAAATAGTTGGGTAGGGTAAAAAAGTAGTTGTGATGATCTTTTTTTTGGTTCATTGTTAAGAAGAAAGTGGGAAAAGATTGTGGGATGTAATTTTTTAGAGAGAGAAAGTTAAAAAGAGAGTGGGATGATCTTATTTTTCAATCATCAATAATGATGCTCTAATATTATCTTGGCATTTAAAAGTTGTACTCTACTTACCTTCGAATTTCACTTACATGTTAATAAAAATAATTCTTCAACTTGATTTTTATTTTTTCTTATTACAATGTAGATATGCAAAATATAGAGGGTAATGTGGATGAGTTGAATGATATAGAGGACGATGCACATGAGTTGAATGCCATAGAGGGAAATGCGAAAGGGTTTGAAATAAATGACGGTACTTAAGTTGTTTTTATACGATTAAAAGTGGGTTTTTGGTATTATTTTGTTAATCATACGATGCAATTCGATGTTTATCAGGTCAAAATTGATGGTTTGGTCTATACTCCTTGCTTTGCTAATGCATCTGCATATGTGCTTCTTTGTTGAATCTTTAAGTTTCATCAAGTGGAAGCTTGTGAGTTACAAGTCAACCTATAACAAACATCCATATCTAATTTTTAACATATTTGAACAACCATGACCTTTCTTAAGATCCATGAAACATTGAAGTGTCTATTGCTGATTTTTACTTTAATAATAGTGTTGGTTATGTTATTTTAGCGATTTGGTAGTAGTAGTATGTAACAACGTGCGTTGGTCTTTGTTGTAATGTTGTGCTTACTATGACCTTATGATCATTGTTGATGCTTACATTTTTTTTGTCCCATGTAGGAAGAAGTTCAAGCAGTGAAACATATCACTAGAGATCAAAAGCACAAGAAGTACAAGATAATTTTTTATTTTTTCTTACTTTAGTAGTTGAAAATTATGAGAGACAATGTTTTTTTCTTAATTACGTAGTACACTAGGATATCGTCTCGTTACTACTTTTTTTTTTTTACTATAACAGTTGACAATTATGTAGTACATTAGGACAATACTTGTGAGTTCTACGTACTTTCGTGTATATATTTCTAAGCATTGGTTATGAAATTTATTTTTGCCAAATGTGTATAAATTTTATTTTTGTTTGTCACCACTAGCTTATAAATAGTTAGATTAATGGTATTTGTTAGTATTACCACCACATTTGACACTTGGGAATATTATTGCTGCCACACTCAAATCTGCGTGGCTAACATAAAATGTTAGTTGCAGGATGAAACCATGCCACAATTACCCATGTGGCTAAAGTGAGGTTTCTAGACATGGATTATTCAAATTGCCACGTGTATACTTGTGGCGGGGGGTTTTTTGGCCATGGTATTGTCCGTGGCAACAAAATTGTTTCATGCCACGGGCTTGTTTTTTCCGTGGCCACTATCTAGCTACACAAACTTGTGCCACAGAAGATTTGAACTGAATTCTCGTGGCAAATTAGCATTGCCACGAGAATATCAAACTTATGCCACAGTACTATTAGTAGCACATTATTCTTTAAAACATAAATACATAATAAATAATCTAAGGTGAAACATCATCAGTCTTATCCTCTGATTCCCTGTAGTTTTCTGGAGTGAAAACCTCATCTTCAAATTCATCGATGTCCTCAGTATTATAATAAACATATCTTCTACATCTCGTGGATCTCCGTTTAGATTGAGGCTCGTCCTTCTCTGACTCAGAATCAGTCTCACATCTCATAACAGCATGGTAGATGTCACTTCTATTCTGCCCTCTAGCACGGTCAAACTCATGAAGAACCTCATCATCACTATCAGGCATGCCTGCTCTTAATACATTACGCATAATAAACTCTAGTTCGGTGTAGCTATCATCATCAGACTCATAAACTCCATCACTCTCATCATCACTGAGCACAATAGGGTTGTAATAGGACCCTATTCTAGTAGCTTCTCTTTCAGATATGGCTAGGAATCTATACAATAAATTTAATTTCAATGAGCAATTGGTACTCTCACTTAAAGTATAATCCCAACAATAAACAAGAAGCAAGAATAACCAACAACATAAAGTATAGGAATAACATAAACAGTCAGCAGGGAAGAAAAATATAATCATGCTGAACTAACTATTTAATGCAGACATATAATATTTCTATCCTATATGCCCTTCCTATACTACCCATCTCTCATAAAATAAACTAGAGTATTGAAAATTATTTAAATAAATAATTTCGAATTTATAGAGGATCCGAAAAAAAATCGAAATAAAAAAAAAATACATTATAGTTCGAAATTTTCGAACTCAATAACAATTAAAAAAAAAATTCGGACATAAAAAAAAATTCGAACCTCAGAAAAAAAAAAATGTTCGGACCTCATAAAAAAAATTTCGGACCACGGAAAATAAATAAATTCGAATGCGAAATTCTATCGCAATCGTGAAAAGAATTTTCGAAGGTAATTTGAATACCATGAATAAGTAGGAGCTCAATTCTAAGAAATTCATTTTAAGTACTAGCTAGTTAGGCGCCTAAAGACTTAAAGTTGGCACGAAAGGCCAATAAAAACCTAAAGCTCCTAGATACCACTTTGTAACACCCCAATAATTCTCTCTTTTCTTAAATACCTTTTAAATATAAATAATAGAGAATTATCAAAGTATTATCGCTCGTGTGATAACGTATCGACTTATTCAGAATTTTGCAGCGGAAAACAATAAATTAAACTTTATAAATAAAACTTAGTCAACCATAAAGTCAACTCCAACAAAACCAAAGTCAATCTTAAACCAAATTAAACCAACTATAAAATGTATAATTCAAAAGTACAATGCATAACTACACAAGCTCTCCAAATCCTGATCCCAATGATGCACCATCTTCGAACCTGTTAGATGGACTATGCACTATTGATCCCTAGAGACTGCTCACCAAAATGGGTCATCATAGGATCAATAAGGCAAGGCCATGATCAACATACACAACAAAAGCACGTAATCAGCAAAGTTGAGTACTACATAATAATACATAAACATTCCTAACATGATAATAATAATGATAAGCAGGGATAAATAATAACATAACAATCTAACAATCTGCAGACAACTTTTACTGAACTACACTCTAACCATCTTTTTAATACTTTAATGGAATAGTTATTGGACCGAGTTGTCTAACTAAAACCAGCCTTCACCTAGGAAGACGAAATACGGGCGCGACTCCGTATTCCATAGCGACCTGCGATATCGAGGAACCTTTGAATAAAAATAGGAACGGTGATCAATCCAATTCCCAGAAAAAGCCATGGCACGCTCACCATGTACCCCAACTCCTGATTGTCCAACTTCAGACGTGCACCAGTCTAAAGTTTATTACTATCCACGTTACACTTTACATGATTTACCAATTATTACTTGTTATGACACACAAGCAATACTGATAACATATAATCAAACATTCACAACTTAACTCCTTTTTATCTTAGGATTAAATAAGTGATCATACAACTTACAACCCAAGATTAATTCCTTCTTATTTCAATCCTTCTTATTTGTTGAACCTAGCCAACAACCAACTTATCTTTCATAGGCATAAATTATCAACTTACCAAATAAGGCTCACAGTCCTCATAGAGTAGTGAAAATAATAATATAAGGGAACACATGATTCAACTCAATAAATATATTAATTCCACCATGTGAATTAATAAATAAAGTTCTCAACCAACATGCTTGCATCAATATTCCATACAAACATGATATTCAACTCATAAATAATTCTTAAAATCAACATGTTCGCACACAGGCATAAAACATGTAAAATCCAATCATAATAGAAATCATATATGAACTCACAAAAGTTCCTATACATGATACTACATAACTTTTCCTTCCTAAAATCATGATGCTACATCAAACAACACATAGGTATGTACGTACCTTGTGTAGACAAATTGGGATGCCACTTTAACCATCTCAAAAGTCGCCTATAGAGAATTCTCCACCTAACACAACCAATAGAATATATAATCAATCCTCCAAATAAATTCCAGCAACTTGAAAATACTTTAAATCCCCTTTAAAATATTAAAAAGTTGTTTTTATCATTAAAACCTCAATTACTTATATTACCTAGCATTGTACTACTATACTAGTCATTAAAAACCATAAAACTCCATTAATAACAACCTTTCTAAAATTCCAGCAACTTATAAATTACTAGAACCTCCTTTAAACATACTTAAACATGCTTAAATTCATAAGTTAAATCAATTTCATAGTTTATAACATGCTACCATGATTTTCCAATCTTTAACACCCTAAAAATTCATGCTTTGGATAATTAAAACTCAATCTACATATAATAATCAAACCTGAAATTTTATTCTTTCAATACATAATTTATATAATCATAGATTCACCATTAAAACAGTAAATTAAAGCCTCTAATTATAATTAGTACTAAAACCAAAACATAATCTTTAATCAAAACTTGAGGAGGAAGAAAAGAATTAAACCAAAGCAAAGGAAGCAAAGAGGAACGAAGAAGGCCGGCGGCAGCAAGGTGGCGGCGCGGCGGCAGCAGGTGGTCGGCGGTGTCCGACGTGAAGGAGGAAGGTTTCTTGCTGAGGAAGAAATCATTTCTTGGAAGAGAAGAAAGAAAACCGAGAGGGAGAAGAAGAAAGAGTGAGGCGCCGGTTTTGAGGAGTGAGGAGAGAGAAACTAATGTGTGGGTAAAATATTTGGGGTTCAAGGTATTTATATGGGTGTTTCCCTTGTGGGCTTAGAAAAAGGCAATCGGACTTCAAATAGAGTTTGATGATGAATAGGAATGATGATTAAACTCCTAACATCACTAGAATTAGTATTTGAGTTCCTCAAGCCCACTTAAACTCCTTTTTCAAATCCAAATAGATATTTTAAACATTTCAAGTACTTTCAAAACATGACTTTAATAAATATTTGTCTTGGATAAATTATTAAAACAATTCCTTTGACTTTCAAATAGTCAACCTTTGAAATATAAAATCATTAAATGCTAAAATATATTAAAATATAAATAATTATATATTAAAATATACTTATAAAATTTATAAAAATACGGGGGATTACACTTGAAGTTTCCAACAACAGGTGCTCTTAAATTGGAGGAAGATGATCTTGAATCTGCCATGGAAATGAAGAATTGCAGAGAGATCAAAGTTCGAAGAGACGTGATGAGAATGAGGGTTATTCCAAAGCCACGAAGTTATGAAGAAAAAGGGATGAAAGGTTTTGGGGGCCAAAACTACAGATTTTTAAGAGGGAGATAGGGGGTTAGTTATTATTAACTATGGTTAACCCTAAAATCATTAAAAACACAAGACCAGAACTATCATTAATGTTAGTACGGTTCCTAAAAAATGTACTACAGGGTCAATTTTTGAATAAAATTTTTAAATGTTTACCAAATACTTCCTCCATTTCTTAATAGTTGCAACATTTTCCTAAAAAGGAAATGTCATAATAAGTGCAACCAAGCTTAAAATACAAAGCTTTAAAGTATAAAAGTACATAAATGCCCTTATTTATCCAACATAGTTTTATCTAATTACCTTTGAAACTAATTAGCTCATCAACCCACCCCCCTCATCTCAGCCCAAACCTACCACCCAACCCCTCCTCCCCTTATCTCCTCAACTCAACCCAAACACATATACCACTAAGCCACCAAGCCGACACTACGAAGCCACCAACCCAAGAACCCTAATTTCTTGTCACCCTCGCACCTTCTCTCACCTCAGCTCAAACTTTCGACCACCAAGGTTGGGTTGTCGTAGTTGGCATACGCAATCATGCCGCCACGAGCTGTCATTGTCGTAGCCGATTTTATTTCTTCTATTCTTCTTTGTTAATGTTGCGGTGCGCTCAACCTCTCATGGGTTGTTGCGCGCTCAACCTCAACTCGAAATTTTGGCCACCAAGTTTAGGTTTGTTTGGGCGTGGCCTGATTCCTTGTCAGCGTCGAGGTGCTAAGTCTACCTCTCATGGCCTCCCTTTCTTGGTGTTGTTCCTTTTGAGATCAGATTAGGGCTTTTAGAGCCACCCTCTTATCGATCTGGTTGTTTGTTATGTTCGAGTTATTTTTGAAGCCTCACCGAATTTCTCTCTCCTCTATTTGTTCAAGATCTGTCGAGTAACATGAATCAAGATTGGTGGTGGTTTTTCTGCCTTGTAGCAGCGGTGGTATTGGTGGGGTGTTCTTGAATGAATGGCGGCAGCGGCAGTGGTATTGGTGGTGGTCAGGATTGTGTGTAGGTGGTGGATTGGTGGGTAGTTGGTGGATGAATGAGATAGATTAATTGTTTAATCTAACTGTTATATTTTAATTAAATTGCCCTTTTACCCTGTAATTATGGTCCCTAAATTTTCCTCTCTAAAAACATTGGTATGTGTGTCGTTTCTCTATGTTGCACTTATTTAGAAACATAGATTACTATAATTTCTTTTTTTTTTGGTAAAATGTAGGATATATTACCAAAAGCAATAAAATGGTACCCAATACAACCTACTCAACCTCTCCAACATCATAGAGGTTATTATAATTTCTAAAAATTAGCCGTTGAGAGTAAGGTTTAGAAATAACACTTTATTCAATCTCAAGACACTGAGTTTCAACATACAACGAATTTATACAAGAAGCTAGTGAACTATCATATCCACTAAACACTTCGAACTCAAACTTCTAATTATTGCCACCGTGCCTGGGAACATGCATGTTTTTAGGATACAAAGCACAATATATCTAAATACTTATTTCAGGACGTAATTAACAACGATTACAAGAACAATTCCAAAACCAATACCATACACTTTGGTGTATTGTACACCTAGAGCTATTTTTTTGCGCATTCCTAGCTCGTTTTTTGCTTATTTAGAGCTCTACATACAAATGAGCCATGAGCAAAGAAATCACCTTAGATCAGCAGAACGCGATTACAGTTGCTTTATCATGCATTTATCACTAGACACTAGAGTTCTGATATCAACGGGATGTACATTGTTTGAATCAGGAGCACTATATGCAGTTTCTCCAGTGATTATGTTCACCACCTCGGTAGTATGAAAACCATCCCAGAATATGTAATTGTTTCGGCCTTCACAAACTTTATTGGATTGTATACATTGATAATCATCCCTTACTTCGCAACAAGTAGCATTAGCTACCGCAGAACCTGAAACTCAAGAAAATAAGTAATTTAGAAATTGAATAGCTATATAATTTTAACAAAGATGTAGTCCTTCCAATTTCTAAGCCCCAAGCACTTGAAAAAGCTACACATGTAAGAAGCCATATTAGGATATCGTGTTTTATTACTGGGTTCAATAAATTAATATATGAAGAGATCTAGGTACAATAATGTAACTTATTCTTCAATAACAATGTTATGCAAGTCGTGCTTTATATATGGTAAATATATCGGACATATTGAAGTGGTTGGATCAACAACACTAGTAGCACTTTGGGGTGTGAATCTACTGACCCCTCACCCCTTTTCTCAAATCTAAAGGACTCGAGCTCACATGTATAGGATTCCAATTCATCAGGGTTCTTTACCTTACTAAAAGAAATTAATAATTTATTAGCTGTTTTTAACTCAATTACTTCTTATATTTTCTCCCTCACATTTTACATAAAGAGTAAGAAGGCATTGTCTCCCACGATGAAATTAGTAGCATTGTCTCCCACGATGAAAGTAGTATTTGTAAGCAAGTAATTCAGCACTATAATTCTTAGGGAGTAACCCTAATGTTCTGAGTTTCTCATCAGGGTTCTTTACCTTACTAAAAGAAATTAATAATTTATTAGCTGTTTTTAACTCAATTACTTCTTATATTTTCTCCCTCACATTTTACATAAAGAGTAAGAAGGCATTGTCTCCCACGATGAAATTAGTAGCATTGTCTCCCACGATGAAAGTAGTATTTGTAAGCAAATAATTCAGCACTATAATTCTTAGGGAGTAACCCTAATGTTCTGAGTTTCTATAGGAGCTAGACAAAGTAAGAATGAAGTTTTCATTTTTAGTCCTACTCATACGACCTTACGTTCATACATCATCTATAAATTGCTAGCGTATACAAATGATAATTTTTCTATAAACATGAGAAGATTTATCCCTCAATTCATTTTTATTCACAGTATATGTACCTGTAAAACATCACAAATTCCACCTAGTGTATTTTCTCAAGAAATGCCACTAGTAAGAAGAACATGAATGATGTTCTGATTTGAGAGAAGAATTCTCATCAATGTGAAAATGAGAGAGAATGAATTTCTGTAAAATATAAATATGAGTTTACAGAACTAGGATCTAGGGTATTTATACAAGATAAGCAGAAGAACCTCCAGCTGTCCTAGTACAAACTTACAGTTGTCCTAATACAAAGCAACTAACTAACTAACAACAAATTGTTGTAACAAACTTATAACAGAAAGCTAACTAATTATCTGACTTTATAAATTAACATATGTTTATTTCCTATATCCCCCGTGCAAGCTGGAAGGTGGATGAATGAGAAGGAAGTAACCCCAGCTTGAGAGAAAAGAAAGTTATGCTGATCAGATTTTAGAGCCTTGGTCATAATATTGGCAAGTTGTAAGGCAGAAGAAACATGATGTATCTTGATGAGACTAGCTTGAACATTTTCCCTGACATAATGCACATCTAATTTGATATGCTTAGTCCTTTCGTGTAGTACAGGGTTCTCAGCAATGTGTTGGGCAGAAGTGTTGTCACATAATAAAGTAATTGGTTGAGAAACAAACACTTGAAGATCTTGCAATAAACCTTCAAGCCATACAACCTCACTTGTAGTCTGACTCATGCTCCTGTATTCTGCTTCAGCTGAGCTTTTAGATACTACTTTCTGTTTCTTGGTTTTCCATGAGATCAAAGAATTACCAAGGAACACACAATATCCAGTCAAAGATCTACCAGATGCAGGACAATTTCCCCAGTCAGCATCACTATAAGCCTTGAGTTGAAAATCAGTATCATGATCATAAAACAACCCAAAATCAAGTGTTCCTTTCAAGTATCTAAAAACATGATGCATTGTTGCATTCATATGAGGAGTCCTGGGATCACATAAAAATTGACTCAATTGTTGCACAACATAAGAAATGTCAGGCCTTATCATGTTTAAGTAAAGCAACTTGCCAACCAGCCTTCTATAGATCTCTGGATCTTCCAATTTGTCACCATCATGATCATTGAGTTTTAAAGCCTTAGGAAATGGAAATGCAGCAATTTTGGAATGTTCCATCTTAATATCTTTCAACATATCAAGCACATACTTTCTTTGATTAAGAAGAATGCCAGCAAAAGATCTAGAAACTTCAATTCCTAGGAAATACTTCAGATCACCGAGGTCCTTGATAGTAAAAGCACTATCTAAAGCCTGTTTAATGTTTTGTCTAGTATCCAAATCAGATCCTGTGAGGAGTAAATCATAAACATGGGCAACAATGATGGTGAAATGACTGCCATCTTGTTTAGTAAACATGGAATAATCATGTTTAGATTGAATGAAGCCAAAACTGACTGAGAACTTGCTTAATTCTAGGTTCCATTGCCTAGAAGCTTGTCTTAGGCCATGTAAAGATCTTTTTAGCTTGCAAACTTGATTAGGCTGTGCTGTATAACTAGGTGGAGGTGTCATGTATATTTCTTCATCAATAAAACCATGTAAAAAGGCATTATTTACATCTAATTGATGTAAATGCCAATTATGAGCAACAGTTAAAGCTATAATAGTCATAACAGTTGTAAACTTTACAACTTGACTAAAAGTGTGCTTGAAATCTTTGCCTTTGATCTGTTTATCACCCCTAGCAACAAGCCTGGCTTTGTGCCTTTCAATACTGTCATCAGGCCTTAACTTCACCTTATAAATCCATTTACACCCAATAGATGTTTTCCCTAGAGGAAGAGTAGTTAATACCCAGGTTTAATTTTGTTCTAGGGCAGATAACTCTTTATTCATGGCCTTAATCCAACTAGGATCATCTATAGCTTGATGATAGGAAGTAGGTTTAGGTGTAGAAAGAACCTTAGAAAGACTAGCAGAATTTTGAATATGAGCATATAGTAAAAAATCTTGAAATTTGGAGGGCATATGTGAAGTTCTATTAGATTTCCTAATAGGAACCACAGGTGGAGAAGGAGGAGGAGGAGGAGGAGATGTATTTGGAGAAGGAGGAAGAGAATGATGAGTAGAAGAAGAAACATCCTGGTTAGAAGTAGAAATAGCAGGAGTGTTTGTAGAGGACACAGGTTCATTGATGGGAGGAATGTATGTAGAAGAAATGGGAGAAGGAAAATCTGAATCAATAGCAGCAGGACTCAAAAGAGGATAAGAAACAGACTTAGGTAAAGAATTGTTATCTTTTTGAAAAGGAAAAACATGCTCATTGAAAATCATATCTCTGCTAAGAACAACTTTATGACTATCAAGGTCATATAGCTTATACCCTTTTTGAGCATAAGGATATCCCAAAAGCACACATCTCTTTGCTTTGGAAGCAAATTTATCACCAGTTTTAACAAGAGGATAGCATAAGCATCCTATTACTCTTAAAGCAGTATAATCAGGAGCTTTACAAAGAAGTAACTCACAGGAGTTTTCCAATTCAAGACAGAACTAGGAAGTATGTTGATCAAGAAAGTAGCAGAGAGAATACAATCACCCCAAAACTTGAGAGGAAGATGTCCTTGAAACCTTATTGCTCTGGCAGTTTGAAGAAGATGTCTATACTTCCTTTCAACCCTCCCGTTTTGCTGAGGGTTGCCAGGAATAGACCTGTGATGGATAATACCTTTCTCAGCAAATAAAGCAGCACAAAATTCTTGAACAATTTGTGTACCATTGTCACTTCTGATGTGCTTAATGTCAACTTTGAAATAATTTTTCACATAGTTCAGGAACCCAGAAACCACAAAAGGAACATGCTAAAAAAATTCTGAAAATTTTATATTTTTAAGGTAAAATATATATATATATATATATATATATATACGGGCGATATTTAATAAATACGAACAATATTAAGTAAATACGGACGGTAAATAGTAAATGTAAACCACGCTATAAGTTAATAATAATCTTTTTACGTACACTTTCTATAGTTTTTACTCTTCCTCATTTGACTTGCACCTTACAAATTTACAATTGTCCCTCCCAACTTTACGTCCATAGAAACCAACCAAGGACATATAAATACACTCCCTGAAACCATCAACCAAATTGAAATCAACATTTCCAGTTTTTATCGTTCTTTCTCTTTCACAATACTCTCAATTCTCTTCCCTTTCTTTTCTACAGAAAATAGTGAAGAGACATTAACACCAAAAAACCAAAAAAAATTTTAAAAAAAAAACTCAAAACCAAAAAAATTAAAAAAAAAAAACTCAAAACCCAAAAATCCCCATTTATCACACATTAATCCTACTGAAATCCCTAAATTTATTTTCCCCCAAAATTTTCAAAATTCCTCCCCCCAAATCTAACGAACTGGATTCGTCAGGTGGAGGTAACGGTCAGATCAGGTACAGATCGCCATCATCGGCGGAACTATTTGCAGAAGGTCAAAATCCGCCATTGTTGTCATCAAACCCAGTTGGAGTTTCATCATCTTCATCACCTTCATTATCTGATCAACCCCATTTACAAGACGCACACCACTCGTTCGACAAAATGCTTAAGAGAAATAAGTACCAACAAGAGTCTTGTTTGGATAAACTTTACAGATTTCGTGGAGTTGTTCTTGTGATTACACTCCCACTTTTGTTGATCTCGTTTGTTTTGATCATGATGCCGAGACCTACTGATGAAGGGTACTCTCCTAGGAAGATGAAGACTGAGTATAATCGATATGCTGTGATCTTTGATGCTGGGAGTTCTGGGAGTAGAGTTCATGTTTTTTGTTTTGATAAGAATTTAGATCTTGTTCCCATTGGAAATGATCTAGAACTCTTTGCTCAGGTATTATTTTTTATATTGTTATGGAAATGATTTCTTATGACGATTCATGTTAGCCGACCCCGAATTGTTTTCGGAACAAGGCTTTGTTTTTGTTGTTGTTGATGGTGGTGCAATTTGATGTTTTGGGTAATTGTTAGTTTTTAGGGGGTTGTTTGTGAAATGGGGTTTATTTTTGTTTGTTGATGATTCTGTTTTTTTACTGATTTTGGAGTTTGTGGGGTTGTTTATGATCTGTTTACAGAATGGATCTGTTGATTACTGAGGGAAGTTCATAACTTTTGTTTTTATAATTGAGCTTAGTTTGAGTAAGCTTTTACATTGCTGGGTTTGGCGATTTTGGTTAGGTTTGTAGTTTTTATGTTGTTACTGATTCTTCATGGAGTGGAATTTTGGGGATAGATGTGGTGCATTGTACATTGGAAGAGTATTGGTTTAAAATTAGATGCATGAGAATTATTGTGTTAGTTAAGTTACTGATCTAATGGACTCTGGCTCTTTTACCTAAGATTTTGATGTATGGTTTGGGAAATGAAATTATAGGACATGATCTTTCTTTACTTGTTACCTTAGACATGCAAACGATATACGAAGTATATGATTTAGTATGGCAGCAGGTTGGTGATGAGAGATCTGTATAGCTGAACTGATGTTAGGGGGAAAGGTGTTTTTTCTGCTAGGATCTATTAAAGATTAAGGTTTAGGGGGGGAATGTAGTGTAACACCCTGCATTCATGTTACCTTTTGTTGTATCCTTTTCCCTAATTCTTTTTCTCTAGCATTTGCAATTATCTGGAAACGACCGAACTGGATGTTTTTCCTCGGTTTCGCCTGTGTTCTAGACGTTTTGTCAGGCTAGTATTTATTCTTTTTTTGAAAAGTAGCAGTGGTTTTTTCAAAGGCAGGGGTGACCCCCATATCTGGCAGGCTTGCATGTTGCAAATTATTTTCATGATGTTGAATATCGTTGGATTCTTATTGTGGTTTTGGTAGATGTTGTGTCTCAAAGTGTATAATTAAATTTAGTTTCATACTTCTACTTTTCCTGTTCTGCATAGAGTAACAGAATTACATTTGTGATACAAGCTATCTAATATTGCTTCCCATTTTGGTCTTGTAGAGAAAACCGGGTCTAAGTGCTTATGCGAACGACCCTCAGGAAGCTGCCAGTTCACTAGTTTCTCTCCTAAAGCAGGCCGAAGATGTTGTCCCAAGGGACTTGCTTGGGAAGACTCCAGTTAGAGTGGGGGTGGGTTATTTTATTGGTGGTTCTTTCTTTCTAGAATGTTCTATTTCCCGATGAAATATATTTTTTTGACAAATTTACCTGAAAATTTTGAATCATTGTCATTTATAGGCAACTGCAGGTTTGAGGCAATTGGCTGGTGATGCTCCTGAAAGAATTTTGCAAGCAGTATGTTCTTTTAGGCCCTCTTTTGGTGCATCTTTTTTTTTTATTGTCAAAGAATTTTTAACAGCAGATGTTTCCGCTTACCAATTTTCTTCTTGATGACGTTGGTTTTGTTTAATCTACATAGGTCAGGGATCTGCTCAAGGATAAGAGTGATCTGAAATCAGACCCAAATGGGGTCACGGTCTTGGATGGTACCCAGGAAGGGGCTTTTCAGTGGGTATGTGATGCACATTCTGTCTTTTCTTATATTTCTTTTTTTGCAATATCTTGCTGGACCAACGTATAAACATTTCTTAATGGTTTCCATCCAAACTTGCCAGTCAAGTTGCCTACAATGGAAAATTCTGTTTGCAAAAACCAGTTTCTGTTCACTATGTCCTGCTATGTGCTTCAGATGTGTGTTTTATATCTTTATTTCTGATTTTTATGCTAAGTTGGCATGAAGTTTATTGGTTTAATTAATTTGAGGGTGTCTTTTATTTGTTGTCCCGGCTTTTGTTTCATAGCCTCAATTGTTGTAGGATCCGTACGTTATAGGTAAAACTTATCGCAGCTCATGTTATTTTCTCTAACTAATAACTATCATGGAGTGGATTGTGGTTTTGTTAGTTGAGTTATTGTTTTTTCTTTTTGAGGATTTAGTTGAGAAATTGTTAAGTAAAGGGAAATATAGAAAAGCAATTCATGAGTTTGTTACTATACACTTCTTCTGTTCTATAATAATTGCACCCTTCCCTTTTTAGGAAGTTTCAAATTAGTTGCAACATTACTTTGTTTGGTAATGTGTTATCTCTATCTCTCCCTTTATCATGGGTCCCTCTTTTTATTTCTCTCCACTTCTTAAAACTTGTGCCTCCCCTCCATGTTGCAACTAATATTGATCGGAGGAAGTAAATAATATTTGGGTAATTTTTAGCAGAAATAGTGATGTTGAGTTGGCCTGCTTACAATTTTGTTTTCCTTCTGGTTTCTTCTGTTGCAGGAGAAAAGGAGAAATCAAAATTTAATTATCTGGTTGGGTATAATATATGGGTTTGGGTAATTTTACAAGTAAATACTATACATTGTGTATTTTATTGGTTTGTACTAATAATGGTCCATGTTGCCGGTTGGACCAGTGGGGCTTTTCAGTATGCACTGGGGTTGCATGTCATTTTCTAAAAATAAAAAATTCTATAAAACTAAAAATCTAATGTTTAGATATTATTTTCAGGTTAATAGTTTTTTAGAGATTTATTTCTTGTAGTAATTTTTTAGATGTACATTGGATTTATGAAAAATAATGAGTTTTGTG
>CANSZD010000682.1:427500-597127 GCA_947648045.1 Beta corolliflora | reverse complement strand
CTTCCAGTTAAAAGCTCGAGAAGAACAACTCCATAACTGTAGGCGTCACTCTTTACAAGAAGGTGTCCAGTCATAGCATACTCCGGAGCCACATACCTGAACAAAAATTAGGAAAATTAGGAAACAAATCATTTGGAATATGAAAATTTAGTTAGAGTAATGACGATCTGCTCGTTTTTTCAAAAAAAACATACATGTACCATAACTAAGTATTTATTTTAAGATCAGTAACAATTTTACAATCATAAGGTCTTATTTAAGAGCTATTGAGTCTTGTCAAGAGAGAGCCCCTAATGCCTGCAAAAGATTAAAGATATTCATATCCATATACTAGCCCATGATGCTTCTCACATTATCCCATTTACTTGTACCTTCCATAGTTCCATTAATATGCTGCACCATTCTTCTCAGCAGATACAAAAATTAGTAAATTTGAGAGATAGCAAGTCATTGCTGTTAAACAACTATCCTTGAGCATATTCAGTCAATTCAGACAAGTACCGCGAAATTTGGTGTATACGTCCTCCAACAAAAGAGTAAGCTTTCATAGGCACCAGGAAATTTCATCATCATGCAAAACATAGAAATAAAAAATCATACCCAAAAGTCCCCATAACACGTGTAGAGATGTGTCTATTCTCTTCATCCATAGCAGTCCGAGCCAAGCCAAAGTCTGAGACTTTCGGCGTGAAATCGTTTTCCAACAAGATGTTGCTGGACTTGAAATCTCTATGAATGACTCGAGGACTGGAGTCTTCATGCAGATAGGCAAGACCACGTGCAGCACCAAGTGCAATCTTCATTCGAGAAGCCCAATCAAGAGGAGCAGTTTCTTTGTCTGTCCCTAAGAATATGAAAGCCGATGGTTATTCATGCTGTCTTAGTCTCAGTGAGAGGAGAGAGAAACAAAACAATACTAGTATTACTACCATGTAGATGAGAATCAACACTGCCATTCGGAATAAGTTCATAAACTAAGCAACGCATTGGCTCGATCCTGTACAAATGCCGATTAACTTCACCAAATTCCTGTGGTGAAGACGGGTAAGCATTTCAACTTCGGCCAAGAATTCCCGACCTCCCTGCTGATCATCTCTCTTAAGAACCTTCACAGCAACACTAGTTTTGTCTTCTAGAACACCACTATAAACAAGACCAAATCCACCTTCACCAACTATTTTTGAAGGACTAAAGTTATCGGTGGCTTTTTCTATCTCGTTTGCGCTGAAAGTCTTAGCTGCTCCAGTGTATGTTCCAAGGCTAGATCCCATTGACAACGAAGAACTAGGACCACTTCCAGTTCTGAATTTCCTGTAGGCCCTGAGATACACAAAGTTATGTACATATTAATCTTCAGTTATACTCCATGTAAAAGTAGTGTCATGTCCAATTTACACGTAAAGATCAGAAACATTACTTCTTGATGTTAAATAACAAGTTGAACAATCATTCTATGCTGACGCTAATACCCCTTAAATTCTCCCTATGCCTATAACAAAATGCCACCTGGGGACAGTATTTTTTTTTTTTGGGTGGGGGGGAAGGGGGGTTCAAATTATAAAACCTTACCACAAAATTAAATAGGGCCTTTTTTAAGCCTTTGTAGAAAATGAAACCAAGTCCATTAACAAACATTAGAAGTAATAAGTATCAACTACAACAAAGCAAATAAGGATGATAGAAGAGTGAGCCATTTAATTTAGTTCTTTATAAGTTATAACTCAAAGTTCAAAACGGCCCGAAACAAACTCTTTCAACTACATAGAAATTGGAAACAAATAGTAAAAACAATCCAGAAACCTGAAATATGGGTAAGTTCATTGCTTTCATCTCTCCCTTTCTTTCTTCTTTTGTCTGACTTAAAAAAGTAGCTCCCTGAACTTTCAGGAATCAGGATTCATGCACCACTCTCCTTTTCATATCTTTTATGCATGCTTTAAAGGATCATGGAAACAACAAGATCCATACTTATTCCAAAGCAAAGGACTTTGACGTCCGTGTCGGTTCATTCTCCCTCCCTTTTTCCAGAGTAGTAGGCAGAATTTGAGAGCAGAAAGCAGTTGATAGTTTTTTAGTTTTATTTGAAAGCGAGTAGTGTTTTTTCAAGGGGTTTTTCTGAAACAGGGAAAGTGAGTAGTTAATAGTTGATAATGATGCACAAGTAGAAACTCCCCCAAAGTTTGCTGATAGTACATAAAAATTATAAATTACTACGATGTAAATATTTACATATACTATCATTTGAAGTATCAGAACATAATACACCCTTGTTCTAGATGATATCAGTAAAGGCAATATACAGGGTGAAAAGGTAACAAGGTATCACCTGATGATCTTGCAAGTGAAGGGAGAACACGTGGAGTTTGTGCTGGTTGAGGATCATTCTTTGTGTGCCGGAATACCAAAACCCAGGCAACAGAACAACAGATCAACACACCAAGAACAGCTGAAAAAACTATAGCACCAATAACAATGCCATTAAGTCTGTGCTTATGCCTCTGTTTTGTCACATCAACTCCCAGAGGATGCACTTTACTCTGGTTAGGGTCTCGAACAGAATAAGGCATGCCGTTAATTACAGCAATGTCAGCAGGAGCCATAGGTGGAGAAGGAGGAAGACCTATAATTTCCAAAGAGAATATAATGGTACAATAATCAATGATCGATCTTCTTAATCATGAAAATGAACAAAGTTGGACTCTTTTCTCCCATTTCAAATATTTTTACCTTCTCTAGAGAAAAAGGAGAAAAGATTACCAGAGGACTCAAGCAATAAGGTAATACCTGGATAACGGACGTACAATATGTCATAATCACCAAAAATGGATTTGTCTATTACCACCTCCCTTGTGCCAGAATCTCTTAAATGTCAGAAATGCTGTGATGTTGTCAAATTTCTGATTAAGTGGTACCAAGTTAACTAGGACAATAGTTTTTCTGAGTCCTGGCTTGCTGCATTGGCTCCCATTACCCGAACTTGACTTTGTTTCATAAATACCCCAGCTGCAATTTCCTTGGCCAACTCTGTTACCAATGGGAAAAAAAGTATACAAAGCCACGCTAGGCGTAGCCCAACTTGCATTGGCCAGACACAACCACAGGGTGATCCTGGAGGGGTATTTGTAAAAGGCTCGGGGCATGTAAGGTATGCACAATCTACAAATTCAATCAACCTGTGTTGGATATGCATATAAAGAGAAGAGATGTAGACAAACATAAGATAGATAAGAGTGGGCTCTTATGGACCTTCATTGGGGGTGGAGGCGGTAATGAATGAATTGCTGGTGCAAGTGGTCTCTTTTTGTTCCTTGTTGAAGACCCAGAAGGAGAGATTTTAGGAGAGAGAAAGGGAACTTGCAAAAAAGAAAATTATTCACAATAAATAAGCCATCTCTATACAGATATTGAAACTTTAGATGCAAGTCAAGAAGTGTTTTACTTACTTCCAGAAGATCCAGGTGGAGCCCTCGGGAGAGGTGAAGGTGCAGGAGAAACTTCAGCAATTTCAGGGGGAGATGGTAAAGGAGGTGTAGCTGTCGGAGATCCTGACAAAACAATTAGAGATAACGCATTATGGTATAGATACTCATTGGCAACTGGTGAATGATGCTTTTATCGAACCATTGGTAAATGATTTAGGAGCATTTATAGTGTCTTTTGATAAGGCAATTTGGAGGGAAAAGGAGGGAAGGAAGAGGTAGGATCCATTTTCCCTTTTACGGATTCAGAATGGGGAAAGGGAAAAGGAGGGGAAGGGAGAGGTAGAATCCATTTTCCCTTTCACGGATACAGAATGGGAAAGGGAAGGACAGAAAAGAGGGATCCACTTTTATTCCCATTTTAAGTACATCCTTCCAGTGTTGGGAAGATTTGAAAGGAAAATGTCAGTCTACTCTTTCCCTCCCTCCATTCCCTTCCTCTACCATACCATCTCCTCTTTACCCCTCCCCTTCCATCCACCATCATTATTCAGATATTTTTAGTGGACAAGGGCTTTCACCTTGACATTCAGAAAAATGTACCAATTACTCCACCTCAAAAGAAACAGATATAGCATTGATAACTAAGAAAACATATTTTAACTGTCTCAACAACAAATGTGAAACCTTGATGATTTCAAGCTAGTGGAGGAGCTAGATTGAAGACGCAACAGGATTTTCCCTCTATCTCTTAGGTAAAGGTGCTTATGGATTGAGGTTTATGGAGATGGTGCTGGCCGCTGAAAAATGAGATCCATATCATGGCGCAAGTCGGAAGATAAGCATGAATGGTAACAACTAAATGACCTATATCGAGGTATATTCATTAATGGAGCTATAAGTGGAGGAAGACGATTACACAAAAATGCTTGAAATGTGGTTTTAACAGTTTACTTCCTTATTAGTAAAGTATCGGACACTGAGCTTCTTACAAGGAAATGAATACGTTAGATGATTTGAGATTCGTGAATCAAAAGATATATTCACAAACATAGCTAGGTTTGTGAAGTGTTTAGTTCATGTATAATCAAGTTTATCGTCATTTTAATTACTTGCAATATTAATCACTACATACCCATTTTAGTAACTTTCCCCTCTCACATATCTATCGAGGATTACTTGTCTCTACTTGGTCCGTGGCCTTATATTTGTGCACTACCCATACATAAAGATGAATGGAGGAAGTATGTAGGTAATGAAGTGATCCAGGGCACTGAAGAAATCAATAAAATAATGTGAAACACGAATTAAAATTACAGCTAAGTTGTGTTCTAGGAACTCTATGAAAGCCAAAGGCGTTGCATCTCCATATGAGCAATAAGTCATCTGCTTCTCATCCATAGTCACTTTGTTACACAAGTATAACACAGTTTTATCATGTATGTTCCTAGCCTCCTATAATTGGTTTCGAAACTTGGTCAGAGAGAGCTAATGAGCTAGCCTTTATTTCCAACATAAAGAATAAAACAAACCGAGCAGTACCTTTAACTGGAGAACGAGGTAAAGAATGATGAGATTTATTGCTTGCAGGATGCACTCTGAAGGAGAATGGGGCAGGAGCAGTTGCATTGTGACTCTCAACTTTAGGCTCTGAAGGAGCTTTGCAAGGAGATAATTCCACAAAACAAGGAGCAAAATTTTTAGTCTAGGAGACAAATCATTCTTCAACACAAAAAGGTACATATCCTCATCATATTCTTACCATGAAATGGTGAAAGGTTGTTCCTTGGTGATCGATCTGGTGCTCTACCTGGTGGTGCCATTGATCCACTAATAGGGACATTGCTTGAAGGTGAAATGGATGGAGGACTGGTATCAGGCTCTGTAACAACATGTTCAAACCCAAAGAAAACTTAGATACTGGGTCAATGAATAGTATGGGTCAATGCGTAGCAAATTTAATGCACATACATATTAACTTCAAAGTACGGAAGCAACACGGAGCACAATTAATCTAGAAGCCTACACATGACCACTGTAAATTCCTGTCACGGATGGTGAAAGGTCAAAGAGAAAACCCCGCAGCAAACCGTAAACAACGTCATTATTAATTTTGAGGAATAAATCTCCTCCACATTCTAGAATAAAATGGATAGTCTCATATCTGTTTCAGAGTACCATATAATTAAAGTATATACTAAGGCTATATTTCGTCACTCCACCTCACATAAGGCTATGTTTCAGACTTATTCGTTGGTGCTTGCTCCAACTTCCCCCAACCCCTCCAAAACAGTAATTAAGAAAACTATAATGAAGTGGCTTAAGAGTGAATTATTTATCTGGGATGGAAAGAGATCTTCTCTATATTAAAAATAGCACATTCATATAAGAGAATAACATTGGTTCCTACCTGGAAGAGTCACAAAAAACTGATGGCGTACCTGAAGCATTTGATCTGAAGAAAGGAGCATGCTTTGGTGCTTCTATTTGTTGAGAACTAGGAGGGTGGGATCTTGGGTTAACTTGGTGGACAGGTGGTGCACCTTCTGGCGGTGTTCTTGAAGAAGATGATGTCTCTGCAATAAAAGGCAGAAACACATATAAATTACAATAATTGAGAATTAGAATGCAGTGATCTGCAGCTTTTCACGTGTGCTGACATACTTGGAGAAGATAGTAATGGTGGAGGGGCCCCTTCCTGTGTTTCTTTTCTTTGAGAAGAATGAGGGGTGCAGCAGGAACAGTTCGATGCATTGCTGGAGATGGTGGAACAGAGGAATCAGAGGGTGGGGGAAGATAAAGAATGGGATGGAATTGCCGGAGAAGCGGGAGCGAGGGGAGGAGTCAATAAAGGGGATGGAGGAGAAGCAGAAGGTGGAATTGCTCCAGGTACAATGGATGAACGTGGAGGGGAAATGTGAGGTAACTCTACAGGTGGTGGTGTAGACAAAGCATGAGGTGGGACTGGTTGAGGCAGGGGAGATGAGGCATGTGATGGCATAGGAGGCAACAACGTAGCTGAAGCACGGGGCGGAGCAGCTGGGGGAGGTAAAGGTAAATCTGGTGGAGGCACCATCAATGGTGGCAGAGCAGCTGGAGGTGTTAAAGGTAAATCTGGTGAGGGCATCATCAAAGGTGGTGCAACAGCTGGGGGAGGTAAAGGTAAATTTGGTGGAGGCACCATCAAAGGAGGCGGAGCAGCTAGGGGAGGTAAAGGTATATCTGGTGGAGGCACCATGAAAGGCGGCGAAACCAAAGCATTTGAAGGCACCTCAGAAGTTGGAGGAGCGGCAGGTGGTGGGATTAATAGGAGGTGGAGGAGAAGATACAACTGGTGGCACCAGTTGAGGTGGGGGTGCTGAAGCAGCTGGTGGCTCAGGAGGGGGATGGTGAAGGTAAGCTTGTTGGAGAATCTGGGGTAGGGGGGCCATCATAGGCGGCTGAAGTGAAGCATTTGGTGACTTAGGAGGGGGATGGTGAAGGTAAACTTGTTGGGGGATCCGGGGTAGGGGGAGCCATTACAGGGGGTAGAAGTGAAGAATTTGAAGGCACTATAGAAGTTGGAGGAGGGGCAGGAGGCACCAGTTGAGGTAGAGGAGATGATGCACTTAGGGGAGCAGGAGGAGATGGCATGTCAAAAGGATGTGGTGACATTACAGGGGGTAGCAAAGGAAAAACTGGTGGTGCCTCTGCAGGAGGTGTTAGAGTCAATCCTCGTGGTGGCTCTGCAACAGGCAATGTGGGCTTAGAATCCGGTGGCTTTGCAGCCACTGGAAGAGCTAGCCTATGAGGAGGCTCAGCAACTGGCGACTGAGATGAAGCATGTGACGGGACCAAAACAGCTGGTGGAGTTTTAAAAATTGGGGCCTCAGCACCAGGAGTAGGAGGGGACTGCATGGTTGAAGAAGGTGATAGAGTCAATCCTAGTGGTGGATCTGCAACAGGCAATGTGGGCTTAGAATCTGGTGGCTTTGCAGCCATTGGAAGAGCTGGCCTATGAGGAGGCTCAGCAACTGGTGATTGAGATGAAGCATGTGAGGGGACCAAAACAGCTGGTGGAGTTTTAAAAATTGGGGCCTCAGCAGCAGGAGTAGGAGGGGACTGCATGGTTGAAGAAGGTGATAGAGTCAATCCACGTGGCGGCTCTGCAAAAGGCAATGTGGGCTTAGAATCCGGTGGCTTTGCAGCCACTGGAACAGCAGGCCTATGAGGAGAGCACAGCAACTGGCAACTGAGGTGAAGGATGTGAAGGGACCAAAACAGCTGGTGGAGTTGCAAAAATTGGGGACTCAGCAGCAGGAATAGGAGGGGACTGCATTGTTGAAGAAGGTGATAGAGTCAATCCTCTTGGTGGCTCTGCAACAGGCAATGAGGGCTTAGTATCCGGTGGCTTTGCAGCCAGTGGAAGAGCGGGACTATGAGAAGGCTCAGCAGCTGGCGGTTGAGGTGAAGTATGTGACGGGACCAGAGCAGTTGGAGGAGTTTGTGGAGCCTCTGGTGGCTCTACAATTGGCAGTTGAGCTGGTGGGACAGCTGAAGCATACGGTGGCTCAGTAGACGGTGGCTCAACAGACGGTGTTATAGTTGAATTATATGACGGCTTAGCACTGAGAGGTGGAGTTGTATAGTGTGGTGGTTCAGCAACTGGTAAAGGCGGTGCCGAATCATGTGACAACACAATTACAGGTGGCGGAGTCAAATCATGCTGAGCCTTTGTCACGGGAAATGAAGAATAATTTGGTGATTCTGCAGATGTTGGTGGAGCTGAACCATTAGCGTTTTGTGGTGCAGCAGTATCATGGTGTGATGGCAGCGTAGCTGATTGTCTTGGTGACAGGAAGGGCGGCGGACCTTCAATTATCTGGTGAACTGGAGAAGACTTGATTGATGGAGATGCAGTAGGAGGTTGAACAATCGAACCTAAATAATAGATGAACTTACACTGATTAGGTTAAAGTATTCACCTGCGCAGCAGTAGCATATGATATGAAAAATCAACAACTTTACCATTTAGCAACAGTCCTCGTTCATATATGGAACTAGGCACCTGTGCTTCTATGGAAGGGATTGGAGATGAAGACTCCAGTGACAAAGGTTCGCTGAAACCTGCAGACAAGTATCATAGAAGTCAAAATGGCTTTCAAGCTTGCTAGACATCCAGTTTCACATTAACTTAATATGCCCTTAGGGGGGTCCATAAGAGTTTTAGTTGTAAGAAGCTTGTTAGTTGTTCCTTAACCAAATTAGACCAAAGGCCTTTTTGGTAGATGCCAGATGGTAATAGATAGTGGTAAGAGTAACAAATTCATGCGTAGGTTTGCATGGAAACTCGTGTCTCAATGTTCCATGGTAACGCTTGTCCAACCCCCAAACTTGAGATATAGAATACCATCATCATTACTGCTATTTAGTACCGCATACCAAACAGGCCATAACTGTAAGACTGTTTCCCAAAAAAATACCAAAATTGGAGATAGGAGAAGGAAGCACAAACCAAAATCCTCAAGAAACAAACTATAAAAGGAAATAGGCCTATCAACTTCAATTTTCTGATCTGAGATCTTTGTTTCACTTATGCTAAAAACCGGCGGGCGACATAACTCTAACATACTCTCTAATGCACTATAGGGAGGACTTCTTCAGTGGTCTTCTACTAAGATTCAAGAATCACAGATGGTGAAACAAAACATAACCTTAGATTTGCTGGTATTGGACACAATTTATCGATCACATTTTACCGCATTACATTGTCCAGTATCAAACAAGGATGAACCAGAAACTGGAGCAATTCATCAGGCTAGAAAAACCACAACATCCTTCAGTAACCGGAGAAGTGGAAGAAGAGAATCAAAATTTCACCCACTTTCGGAAATGGAGGGTAGATATGATCCGCCAAAAGGCCAAAACCGTAGAAATGAACGAGAAACAGGGTAACTGTAGAACCCCCAAAAGTAGCTCACACACACAATATTCATACATTCAGAATTTTGCCATTACTTTCAAGCTTGATCTTAATTAAGACCTTACAAATTCTAAAAGAGAGATTACAGTTGCATCAGTCCACAAAAATTTACACTAAAATTCTGAGCCACTTCATGGCCACCATTTCGACAACATTCAGCATTATGTGCATCCCAAATCTCCCAATAATATTAGAAAAACTCCCACACAAAATGAACAAAAAATGTAATATAATCACAGAAAACTAAGAGAACAAAACCCAGATGACATTATAGTAAAAGTAGCAATTAAATCACATTTACAAGATCAAAATCTCAAAAAAAGAAAAAACCTGCACATTGGAAATTAGAAAATTACCTGAAGATCCTGGAATAACAACAATAGCAATAATGCATAGATTCATCAACTGCCAAGTGACTTGCAGCATCAACCCCATCCCATGAAGTAGTGTCAAAATTCCAATCACTGAATTCCAGCTTTATCAATCATAGAAAACTATATAGTACTAACACATAATCAAATCTCTAATCAAGTACAGAAAAAAATAACCCACAAAAAAAAGAGGGTGTCTTTATGCAAAATCACAGAACACCCAGTAACCCAGATATTGCAGTAATGCTCAAGCAATAAGAATCTAATCTACAGAAAACCCAAAACTAAGCAATCTTTTTATTTATTTTTTTCCTTTAATTTTTGCCCACTTCCTTTTTTTCTGCAACTCAGAATATGAGCACTCTAAAGCTGGCGAAAGCTCAGAGCTTTGCTTGCCATAGAACCGTTTCTACTGTCAATAGTTATGAAATAATACACAATAACTGACAAAAAATTAATAAAATTAATACACTCTAGTATACTAATTATATCTAGTACAGTAGATTAAAAAAGAGATTAATCCCCCATTTCCTTAATTAGAGAGAGAAAGATACAAGAGAAGATTCTATAAAAAAAATTATTATTAAGTATGTCAAGTTGGTGAAATATGGAATTATAATGAAGTATTGAAAGGTAAAATTTCCACTTGTTGGAGATCAGCCAAAAAAGTTTGAAAAAAAATAAATAAAAAAAAGGAAAGTGATAGTTTAATGGAGGCTGCTTTGACTCATTACCATGCATTTGTTGGATTGTCAGCAATTGGCAATCTTGAGAATTGAGATAGTTAAAAGGTGGTCATGTGTCTAACAGGTTTAAGCACGTCATCCTTCTTCATATCCAATCTATCTCTGATTTGCCTTCTAAGACAAGTGCCCTACTTTTTTTATTTTTACTTTTGTCTTGTGACTCTTAGGACAAAAATTACCTAAATTTATAATAGTTTTTTTTGTGTGGGTTCAGAGAGACCACAAGGGTAACTGGGTAAGAGATGAGAATTGATCCACGGATCTCATGAAATCGAAAAGGAAATTCTAACCAATTAAGTTATTCCTCACTTTCAATTTTGTAGTAGTACTTATCTAATAATAAATTGATTTGTTTAATATGTGGTTCTTCAGTTGCTCGATTGTCTTTTGTTCTATCCACTTTTACAATGTATCGGTACTCTTTGAAATAAATTTATTTTCATCGGTACTCGGTATTGGAACTGGTCCCAACTGGTTCCAAGACCAATTCCAGAAAATGAGGACCTGGTCCAACCAATTCCAACCCCGGTTCCAAATTTTAGGAACCGGTTCTAACTGGGTCCGGGTCCAATTCTCGGGATTTTGATCGGGTGCCCGGTTGTGCTCACCCCTACATGATGTAATGGCCTCTCTTTATCTTTTCTTACATAAACTATACATGTAACTTTCTCTGTCCTCGTTTTTGTTACACAAACGGTAAATTGCAAAATATTTCTCTTATCCACCTTGATTTTTGAAGTTATTAATAGAGTAATATATCTAAGGATATTATTGTAATTATCCGATAGGTTGTAATCCTAATTATATCTAGGGGTGTAAGTGGACTGCGAAAAGTCAGTCCAATCCAGTCCAGTCCAAATTTACTGAGTTGGACCGGACTCAAAAATTTTTGGATTGACTTCCGGACTCAAATTTTCGAGTCCAAATATTTTCGGACTGGATTTGGACTCACACCTTTAGAGTCCAATAAGTCCAATCCAGTCCAAAAAATTATTTTAGCATATAATATATAAATACATATACATATACTGTATATTTAACAAAAATCTTTAACATTTTTGTTGAAATTTTGGACTTTTTAGCATTCCCTCTCTAAATTCTATTACCTAGCGCCAAAATTTTCGCATCCCTCCATAAGTCCAAAATGGGAAAACTAAAAAGGCAAAAGCGACTTTAACACTTTTGGCGCCTTTTGTATTTTGCAGTTTACATTTTATAAGACTTTAAAGATGTATGGAACTTACTTTATGCAGTGAATCTAAATTGAAAAAAAAATCATATAATAATCGGACTGGACTGGATTAAGACTTAAGAAAAAAGTTTCGGACTGGACTGGACAGGACTCAAAAAAAGTTTGGATCGGATTTGGACTCAATTTCTCGAGTCCAAACAACTTTGGACTGGATTTGGATTTGGCAAAGTCCAATCCAGTCCAGTCCACTTACACCCCTAATTATATCTATATATACATGCTTGGGCTTCCATATTCGGTGAGCTGTCTCATTATCTTCACATGGTATCAAGAGTTTAGATTTATCCTGAAACCCTAATTAAATTAATTTATCTTTTCACGTGTAATTTTTGCGTTCAATTTTTCTTCACAACTCCAACTACGATCAATCCCCATGAGTATCGCTTCGTTTTCCGCTGCCTCGTCCGCCGGTGACCAGTCCACCGCAGCCCAAACCCAAGCTGCTCAGACCACTGATGCTGCCCTGCACATGACCCAGCATGCTGCCCAGTCTGCTATATTACTCTATTAGTTATAATACATGGACATAATATAAAAGAGAATGAAGCGAGTACTAATTTGAATATTGTAATCTACAAATGAATAACTCTTAAGTTTCTTTGTTACTGGTTTATTAGAAAAACCGAATTAAAAATACAGAAAAAAGGATCATGAGCCCTATAAGAAAATAATTTGTTCTTGTTCACGGTAATGCTTGGGTTATTTAGTATATATTAGTCTTATTTTGTGCCTATGGAATGTATTAGCAAATCCCCTATAAATACTCTTATGTTTTTTACTTTTTTTTTACAATAATGAACTTACTCCTATGTGTTTATCACTCCCTAATTTTGCTATACACTCAAATGAGTTATGATGAAAACTATTCATTTCTCTCTTACGAAGACATGAAAAGTTAGTGGTCGTTTAATTGAATATAAAAAGTGTAATTTTCTAGAAATTTTCAATGCTAATAATGTTTTATTTCATGGGAAACTTAAAAAATTATTTGGTTGGCTAGAAAAATTATATTTACTAAGGGGTTCAGGGGCTAGGTAAATTAATTCCTCCGTTTTAAAAAAGTAGAACTTTCTATGAAGTGTCACTCCCTAAGATTAATATACCAAACAAACAACTCACAAAGTTTCACAAAATAAATTTCCACTTCCCATGTTTTATTTCTATTAGTCAAACAAGCACATAATGAGTGCAATGTTGATGCTCATTTAGACGTTGAACATCATAGTGTATTAATATATTTTTCAGCCTATATCTTTCTTAGTCTTTTACAATACGCCTACTATTGTGGCCCTATATTAACCTCTTTTACTTTTCTTTTTTAATAGTGTGTATTAATTAAAGACTTCATCCAATAATATGTTTGATTTGAATCTATCCTCATGCTCATTGGGCCATCCGGTTCATTAATGATAAATTCTTGTAAAAGACCGTTTGAAATTTAAACCATCAATTAGTTAAAATAAAAGGTAATCAAAGTTACAAACAAACTAGGTAAAAAGTTAGATATAGGTACAAAAATCTTTAAAAATTACATAGCTATAAAAAAAAGTTTGCTCAATTCTAAGAAAAAAAATCAAAAAATAAATGATTAACATGACATAAACCAACTCATTAACCATCCCTAATTGTTGTAAGTAGTGCAATAACAGCACGCTTTCCAGCAGAAGTAGATATTTATACCCTCTTTATTTGGAAGCTACTAACACAATAAAATACACGTTCTGAGCATTCATATAAGATTCTATTTGATGAACATAATAGAATATGTGGAAACCTTATGTGTTTAGATCCTCTAATTCGTATATAGCTTTCTAATTTTTTACCAACTCAATTTTTTCATCTCCTATATATCACCTTCATCTATTGTTAAAGTATACTTTTATATTATTTTTTAAAAAAATTCATCAATATTATACTCCCTCCATTCTTTATTAATTGCAACATTTGAGATTTCACGCTTACTAACTGTCTGTAACTTTAAGTATTATTATCTTTAATTAGTTTTTTGTAAAAATTATAAAAAGTTGATATTCCTCCATAACAAAATAGATGTTACACTTTCTAAATATGGTTGTAACAAAATAGATGTTACACTTCCTTTTTAGGCAACAATCTCTCTCTATCTCTCTCATCCCTATCATCGCTACCTTTTCTTTCTCTCTATCTCTCTCCTCTTCAAAAAGTGCGTAGAAAAGTGTGTTTTTAAAAAGTGTAACATCTCATTTTCTTACGGAGGAAGTACATTAAAAGTATATATAGAGACGAATCTAACAACTCCACACGTATACATTTTTCCATACGTAAAAAACATAGTTAATGGTGACACGATTGTGTGTGAGTAGTGTAAATATCCATATATTGAATTAATAAAGAACGGATGAATTTTTTTTTTATAATTTTGGCGGCTCAGTTTGATGATGAAGTATAATAAAACTAAATAACATGTCTTACATAAAAAAAATTAAAAAATAAATAACCCCTCTAGTAGCATTTCAAATTCGTTGCGCTAAAGAAAATAGTGGGTAACCATCCATACATATAGGAAGTGGAAGCGTGTGAGAAATGCTTCCACTTTGTTTTGATAAGAAGGCAAAGGACGAGCAATTAAAGTGAATTAAAAGGCTCAAGGAAAAGGCAAATGAAGACTTGAGATTTGAAGGCTGAGCCGTCCAAAGCAGGACCATATGCAACTTTATGATCTTTCAATAACACACCAACACTTACACAAGAGATGATGAGGATATCATCCTATCATCATCCTCCTCAACTTTGATAAATAAATAAATTGACTTGCGTACTTAGCTAAAACTATATGTCTATATCTATATCTTCAATTATGAATATAAATAGAGGAATGATAAACCTCTTTTCTTGAGATGTTTGTGGCATCCCAGAATAAAAACTGTCAATATATGGGAAACGGTTGTCGGTCAAACAAAAAAAGTTATACGAAAATTGCGAAAGTGTCGGTAAAAAAAAAAGTAGTCCCGAAAATTCCGATGCTAAAAAATAGTGTTAAATGCTTCTAAAAAACTAGTATTCGTGTAACTAAAAAATAGTGTTAAATGCAACTAACAAAATAGTGTTCATGAAATATAAATAGTGTTTTATTCTATCTTATTGGGGGCCATATCATGCTCACCACCTTTTAATTTTTTATTATTTTTTATTGTCTGTTAGATGTTTGCAAACATCTAGCAAAAAGAGGTTTATCATTCCTCATATAAATACAGACCAACCCCCAACTACAAACAACCCCGGCCCTCCTCAAAAAAAAAAATAGATATATTGTAGCCTGATCTTAATTTATATATCTGTAGTTGGATATGAGATGTATTAGCTTTAAAATGTCAACGGTCTAAGAGTTACACACTTGTCTAGATTTATCCATTATAGAGACTATATAAAGTTGGTAAAGGACAAATTGAAAAGTCAAAACCAAAAATGTTTACAGAAGTTATTGATTACTTATGTATCATAGTGGGAAGATAAAACTATCTAAAAAAACAATATCAATAACCATATCAATATCAATATCAATATATATTATCAAAATGTGTGGAGAAGAATCGTAGCTTAATTGCCATGTGTTAAACCTCCTTGTTAAATGCTTACATAGTATCATGTTACAATTCCTTAATATATTCTTTTGTTGCTCATCAAAGTGAGGATTATGTTTATAAGAGGTCTCGACTCTTGACAAATCTAACTTCATAAGACATTATCCAACCACCAAGATATGACGTATGCTGTGAAAAAATGTCAATTCCAAATGATATTTCCTTAAAGTCAGAGCATTGCGCGGGCCCAATAACTAGTAAACTTTTAAAGAGCATAGAGAATGTCACATAAGCATGTTATATCAAGACATAATTAGTGTCTTAAAATAATAAAGACATATACATAATGATGAGGATAAGAGAAAAAATAGAGTTTGATTTTCAATAAACTACTCAAAGAAATAATAACAATAAGATTAGGTAGAGATCCCCCCTACGCTTTTTTTTTTTTAGATTAAATAGAACGCACCTAAAATAGTTAATTTGTAGAATCCCATGAAGATTTTTCTTTTCAATGACCTTGGGATTTATTATCTTGTGAACTTGTGATCCTACAAGATGGAATGTGGCAATATATCTTTGAAGATCGTATGAGTTTAGCATCTCAATACACTCCATCTCACTATATCAGGTTTTTTTTAGCAAGACATATAACCCAACTCCACCAAATATCGCCCAAGAAGAGTTCATTTGGACAGCTAAAGTAACAAGTTGTTTTGCTTTATAGGGTATGTGTTATGACTTTAGGAGTTTTGATAATGACAAACATAAACTATTTTGCATCCTGTGTTGTATATTTTCTTATGATGCAGTGTTTGCTTTTGGAAAGTCGGATGCTCAAGTTTGAAGATTGAAGAGTAGCTAGATTTTTCTATATAGCAAACTATGTAACAGTGATTAACTTGGTTAAATGTTAGTGTGTGTACTATGGGTAAAATATTATTAAAAATGTAATTATTATAATATTATAAATGTGTGTACTAGAGTTAGTAGTATAAATAATTGGAATAAACACATTTTATAATGTTAAATTTTACACAAAAGAAAAAGATTTTCGAAAATTAGTTTAGAAAAGAAAAGTTTTTAATAAATAGATTTTCGGAAAAACTTGGTTTATAAAATCTGATATTTGGTTGGAAAAAGATAAGGATGAATCTTTATCTTTAAAAGATCAAAAATCAGTTTTTCTGAAAGAAAAGGCAATTTTCAGTTTTTGAAAATAAAGGATTTTTATCCCATAATTTGAGGAACAAAATTATTCAAGAAGATTGTCATATCTTTTAGAGTGATCTTTGTTCATAATATAATCTATATAAGAGATAATAATCAGTTGGAAAAAACATGGTTTTCATATTTCAGATCGGAGATTTATCGAGAGAAAACCGAAAGTCAGTGGCACAATGTATAGCACAGTATTACAGACATTGCCAAGTAAATTACTTAGGAAAAATCGTATCTTCTACCTGCTTGATTAAGAAGCTTTTTTGTTGAGGAGAATTGTAACACCCCCAAAATCCATACACGTCTAAACTACGTTGCATTGACTTTGGGAGTGTTACCGCCGCGGTGAAACGCAAGGCTTATTGAAATTAAAACGTTAACAACTCCTTATTAGGAAAACTACATTGCAGCGGAAATAAAATGTTTACTTTAAACTACAACTCGGGAATCATCATTGACCCCTTTTATTCAAACCATTAACTACGAATATTAATAATTCTATAAGTTCAACAAAAACACTTAAGAGTTTATAAACCAGAAAATATTCCCCGTATGCCCAAACTCATGCAACATCACCAGCATACCTAATCTGCTCCCCATTGAAATATCAATGGTTCATCACAGGTCAACAAACATCACAAATAACAAACAATCAGCTATGCTGAGTACGTACATAATCAGTTAAATAATACATTAAACATAAATAGAATAATAATAAACATTCCTAGACATGATACTACAAGAATATTACATTTCATTTTTATAGTTTAATTGGCATCGAACGGGCACCGTCATCTTTCTAGAATCATACGGGCTACTTAATCCTTAATAGACGACTTGGTCTATTAGATGGAATGTAAATACGGTTTCGTTCCGCTCCACATCCATCACCCTAGTATGCATACCCCCAAGATCGTACGGAGCCTTCCGCCTACTTGAGTTATCAAAATTTATAAGGACACTACTATCGTCACAAGTGAGCTCGCGTAGGAGTGTAGAACAAGTCTCACACTCCCCCCATTGTTCATTACTTGTAGGGAATCCGACTACAAGTTTATTGCCAACGATCCTTCTTAATAATATTCATTCATGCAACATTGAACATATAATCATTAAATTCTTAGGTACATTGCTAAAATTCTCTAATTAAAGCAACCTCTTGCAACATCCTTATTACAACAATAAATCATATGATTTCAATCCAATTCTCATTTCATACTTGTGATACGATAGAATTTCGCATACCAATAATAATACACTCCAATTCACAAGCTATACAGCAAGGAAATAATACATACATATTTCCAATTTGATTCCATGTTACCAAACAATCTCATCAATCATAATCAACCATAGTTCCCTATCATGATTCTAGGTTCTAATGTAACAATTCAAAACCTAAACATGATACTAATATATCGAACTGAACTAGTATGCGTACGTACTTTGTAACGGAGAATCTTTGCTGACTATTAAAACGTTCCGCTTATGAAATTGGGACCTAATCGAATAATAGAAATATTTCAGTGCTAAGTCCTTGATATTATTAAAATAAAAACCAGCTTATCCAACTATGTAAGATATGATGTTTTGAATATTAAAATTAACCAATCTTGTTGTTTTAATTTCTTTTCATAAACTTTATTGAACTAACATACTTAGGACTTAATAATAAGGTGCTTATAAATCTGATTTCGTTTAACTTTTACACTACTCTGTTTATAATAACAAAACTTAAATAGATACATATATAAGAACTTATAAAATCATAATTGAAGAAATAAAATCAAAGTAAGAACTAGTAGTATATTATAAATCTGATTTCTTTTAGTTCATAATATACTTTTATTTAAAATCACAAACTTAAACCAATATACATAAGTATAATGAAAACAGAATTGAGAAATAAAAATCATCATAAGAACTATTAGTATAATTACAAATCTGATTTATATACTTTACTTTATGCCTTATTTATAATCATCAAACTTAATCAAAGATAATCAAAAAATAACAAAATCAGACTATATAAGTTAATTTAAAGAAGAAAAGAGAGTGAGAATGACCACCGGAAGGACGCCGGCGACCACGAACACCGCCGACCACCACGCGGCTGTACGCACGGCGAGCCTCGCACGACTGGACGACGACCTCCTTCGCGAAGAACCGCGGTTGACGAGCGGGCAGCGCGCACACAACTCGTGAATCGTGCGACCACCACTCGTAAACCCCTCAAAGCTCGACCCACAAACCTCCGGCGAGTGACTGTGAGCGAACTCCGACGAGCAGCGACAACCTCCGGCAACAGACGCGGACTTCCGACGAGTGACTGAGAGTGACGAAGGTGGCGCGACGCGAGTTTCCAAGAAGCAAAGCAGGGGTTTCACGTGGTAGAGGAGAAGAGAGGAGAGGGAGGAGAGAGAAATTCTTTGGGTAAAAAAAAAGAACGGCTGACTTAGTAAAGGAATAGGGTTTTATTTTCTTTTTCCTTTTTCTTATTTATAGCATGGTAAACCTAGGCTCAGAAGGATTTGTTTCCAACTCAAAATCCGATTTCTTATTTTATTTATTTTGAAAATAAAACCAAACCAAACTATATAATATAATTAGGTACGAAGTAGGTTGTATATTTAAATTATACTTGTAGGCTTACCCAAACTATACTTTTTTTTCCTGTAAATATTAAAATATTCTCACTTTATTCTTTATATTATTTTTTTATTTATAAAAAAAATGACTCCCAAAATACGGAGTATCACAAGCTTCCCCCCTTAAAGGAAGTTTCGTCCCGAAACTTTGAGTTAGCCAGTCTAAACGACGATCTTTTGCACTTCTAAGTCCCAATATTTCACAAGCGTTTTCTACCTTTCGCAAGTCACATAAGCGATAAATGCACACATAAGCGCTAAATACACATAAATAACAAATTTTAACAAACTTTAAGGTGGAAGCGCGAAATTATATCGCATTCTTCCCCCCTTAAAAGAAAAGTTACGTCCCCGTAACTCACCTACCTCTTGAAAAAGCTCAGGGTACTTTAGACGCATCGCATCTTCTGCTTCCCATGTGGCTTCTTCAGTACTCTGATTTCTCCACAACACCTTCACAATTTTGACGTCCTTATTTCTCGTACTACGCACCTTGTGGTCTAGGATCTTAATGGGTTTCTCCTCATAGGACAAGGTTTCGTCTAACTCAATGTTTTCAGGTTCTAGGACATGCGACTCGTCAGGTACGTATTTTCGGAGTTGGGATACGTGAAACACGTTGTGGACCCTTTCTAACTCGTTTGGCAATTCTAAGCGATAAGCCACTTTGCCTACTCGCGCCAAAATCTCATATGGTCCTATAAACTTAGGGCTTAGTTTCCCTTTCTTCCCGAATCGCATCACCCCTTTCATTGGGGACACTTTCAGCAGCACTTTTTCACCCACTTCATAGTTCTCTTCCCTTCGCTTCTGATTCGCATAGGACTTCTGCCTGTCCTGTGCAGCCCTAATCTTCTCTTGAATGACTCGCACTTGATCTACAGTCTCTTGAATCATTTCAGGACCCAACACCACAATCTCACTAATATCGTTCCAGCACAAAGGACTACGACACTTTTTCCCATACAATGCTTCAATTGGAGCCATTTTGATACTAGCATGATAACTGTTGTTGTATGAGAACTCTATGAGGTCCAAATGGTCTTCCCATGATCCCTGGTATTCTAAGGCGCAAGCTCTTAACATGTCTTCCAAGGTCTGGATGGTTCTTTCTGTTTGACCGTCTGTAGCTGGGTGAAAGGTTGTACTCATCAACAGCTCACTACCAAATGCTTCCTGGACCTTTTTCCGAAATTCGAAAGGAATCGTGAATCCCTATCAGACACTATACTCGTGGGTACTCCATGCCAGTCGAATGACATGTTTAACATATGCTTTGGCTAGGGCTTCCATACTCCACGTGTCTTTCATGGGTATGAACCTCGCAGTTTTGGTCAATCTGTCCACTATCACCCATATTGTGTTATTGCCTCCCCGACTCTTAGGTAAGGCTACGACGAAGTCCATGGATATCGAATCCCACTTCCATGTTGGAATGTCTAGAGGTTGGATTTTGCCTTGCGGTCTCTTGTGTTCACTCTTAACCTTTTGACACGTCAGGCATTTGGAAACAAATTCGGCTACTGCCCTCTTTATTCCAGGCCACCAAAACATCTTTTTGAGGTCCTTATATAACTTATCCCCCCCTGGGTGGACGGAATAGTTCGTATTATGACCTTCACTCATTATCTTTTGCTTCACCTCCTCACATTTTTGTGGTACACACCACCGACCCTTGTAGCGTATACTCCCATCCTCATGGATTTCAAACCCTTCTGCTTTTCCCTCCTTAAGTTTTGCTTTGACCCGCTCAAGTTTCACATCCCGAGGTTGACCCTCCACTAGTGGAAAAAACATCAATTGCTCCGGTTAAAAACCGTACAAATGCTCCGTATTTGACGCGTAGCAGACGTCATACGAGCATTTGAGCATTAATTAAATGCTCCGGTTGAAAACCGGAGCATTTAGTTTGTCAAATGCTCCGGTTGTTCTGAAAACCGGAGCATTTGAAGGAATTTATTGTTCAAAATTAAGCAAATGCTTCGGTTTTTAGCGAAAAATCGGAGCACTTGTAACTAAATGCTTCGGTTCTTTGCCAACAACCGAAGCATTTGCTAATTTTTTTAAATAAAAAATACGGCTCTTGTTGCTGTATGCTTGCAAAGAATATACAAAGAACCCACGACTTGAGATAAGAAGGGGACTAGTTTCGATAGGAAAGAGGGAACATAGTTACTGTGATTGCCTTTTCATTTCAATAGAAAAGGTATCAAGCACACGTAGAAAGTTAAATAATTTCCAGCATTAACAATTAGCATCAAAGAAAGTATACAAAAGTTGAATAATTTCCAACATTAACAATTAGCATCAAAGAAAGCATACAAAAAATCAAACCAAAATAAAAAATAGTGACTTGATCAGGTGCTACTTCACCTCCAAAACAAACATTTAGCAAACTAATGCCATCTGCTATTAAGCTCCAAAGTAAAAGATAATCTCTAAAGTAAGATCTGAATGAAAGTACCAAACTAAGAACTGAATACAGTAATGATGTTAACAAAAAAAGGCGTTGTAGACCAACGCTAGCTGGGGCTGGGGCTGCATGTATCTAACTATGATTGGGGTGTGATGTTTTGAATTCCAGGTTGAGTCTCTTGTTAAGTTAAACTGTCATCGAATTTTCAACTATAGGCCCAAAAAATGTTCTAAACCTGCAAGAAACGAGTCAGCTAAAACTTGCAGTCCTAAGTAGAAGATACATTTAAAAATTGAACATAAAAACTAAATAGACCTTGACCATTTATCACATTTATCACAAACCATAAATTTCATGTGACACTGACTACATGCTTTTACAAATATATACTTTTCAATTTCATAATTCTTAATAAATGTGATTTCTATGCAACTGTATGACCCCATATAAAACACGGGAGACCCCTGAGCCATTTTCAGTGAAAAAACAACACTATCAAAGACTGGCGGCGGCAATAAATGTCTTGAACATCTATGGAGGAATACCTTCCTGTTCTTGAAAGTCCAAATATAACCAAGGGAAATATCATTCTTTTGTTCCTTAGATTAAGAGCGGGGGGAGTAGAGAGGCCACAAAGTTCTCAAGAAACAAATAAAGATTTTTGCAAAGTAGCAATATTCAATTGCGGCCATCAAATCATGCACAAGAACCAAACAACCCCAACCGTAATTTCATGTTTTGTTAACTCAAGATGGAGATTAAAAGACACCTATTGCCAAGCAACCAAGATATTTCTGGGACGTCTAACCTATGGGTGCCTGAAATTTTCCATCAAAACCTCTAGCACCAGGAGGCATAGCTGATTCATAGACCGAATTCTGACACACCAAAACTGAAAATCTATTGAACTGTCTACAGATGACAGGAATTGTGTTATCATAGAGCACAACTGAGCAGAAAATATTTTATAGATTACACATACAAGATATCGAAATGGTGGGCCGTTGAAGATCCACCTTCCTTCCCTAGGATCCCAAGTTCAATTTGTAGAACATATCTCTACCATCAAGTTAGTTCATTCACATTAGAACTCAGAGCAATTATATTATAACTCAGAGCAATCATCACTTCATGGCTTAGGCTTTGACTGCTCACAAGAAAAAGAAGGTTTAAGTGGTTGCAATTCATGCCGTCAAGGGAAAACACTTAAGATTGATAGCATTTGCTCGTCCATAAAAATCTATCACCAAAAGAACAAAAAAACTTGCTAGATGTTTAAGACAAATAATTAATCCCGTCTTTTCTTGATATCTTCCAAAAGACCTTAAGCATAAACTGTAGTAATTAATTCCTTCCTAGTACTATAACCCATTCATAATCTGCATATAATACTTACTAAGTTTTCTACACCAGGAAGGTTTCCTCGCTTTACATGATTGCAACAGTAAAATTCTCCAACCGCCTTCCTAGATTGCAGCATTTGATTGAAAACCCACCAAAATTACCTGAATAGCCACAGGAAAGTCATCTACAAAATCTGGAGGGAAGAAGAGATATGTGTGTTTCTTACTAACTCTGGGTTTCCCTGTAAAGAATTTTCCAATTTATTATCCAATAAGAAAATATAGATGATGCCAAATCTAAAAATAACAATCCTAGTCATTTTCATTGATGACAACTCTAAGAACTGATAAGTCACAAAGCTGCCAACTAAGAACTGCAATCTCCATGCAGATGAGTTGATCTTATGTCCCAATAAATATGCAAAAATCAATAATTTGTCTAATTTCAATCTCTAGCTGGGCATAATAAAGAATAAAACTGAAGCTGGGTTTATAGGACCATCAGTTAGCAACTTATGAGCAAATAAACGCGGTGATACTGTACACAGTATTTTGTTGAATGTTTGATTGAATTGACCATGAAATTCCTGCTATATTCTAGTTTACTAATATACACTCTAAAATTTACTGAGATATGTGTATGATTTGTGAAGGTTAACCATAGAAGGCGGCATGAACCTTTGAAATGAACATGAAACAATCTCAATAAATTGCAACTTCAAAAGCTCATGGTCCGAAACCAAGAGAACAAAAAGGGATATTAGATGAGAATGTTATTGGAGAAGAATCTAGATATATTAGGCTTATATACAATAGGTTTACCTTCCATTTGAAAGCAGAGAATGAGTCAATGAAGGCAGGCCAAACATCTACCAGAATCAGTGGAAAGTATCGGCGAAAGCAGCAACTGCTCTTTTCCTGTTAATGAAGATATAAAGTTAATGGATAAGAGTTAACAAGCAATAATCTGTTAATATGCAGCAAAAAAAATCAATATACAAAACTGGCAAACTTATAAATTCTGTTTACAACACATTTTGTTAGCCTTTTCTTAATTGCCGGATGCCAGAGCCCTCCCAATCGATATCTCAAAGATGAACGAAATATGGATTCACTAAGTACCTGTTTTCCAAGCTGTAAATACACTACTTCAGTAATTCATGATATAGGCTATATGCAATCTCTTCAAGAACCCTCGAATTCTGGAGCAAAAACTCCAGAAATTGAAACAGGGGCTTCATTGAGATAGTAGGTCAACCTCAATCAGAATCAAGGATCCTCTTTCTCCCTATAGGACCTCTAAAGCATCCCCATATTTGCCTTGCTGTTCTAGCATAGAATTGCAGACTATAAGAGCTGCAAGATGTGTAAATCATTTAGGGCCAAGACCAGTTGAATTATAGCATTTTCATTCAGAAATAGGAAAAGGAGCCCAATGTAGACCTTCTGGTTCATGCAAGCTATTGAGCAGCAATGTACTTTTTAAGTAAGCCCTCAGCTAAACCTAATAACTCCTCTCCCCCTTGGCCACAACTAACACTAGTAGAATAAATGCTTATTGCTGCGGTCATTAAGTGGCCTATTGCGGCGGTTTTGACCGCGCAGCAATTAAGGGCACAGCAATAGGTAATTAACCTATTGCTGCGGTTTTTAACCGCAGCAATATGTCAAGATATTGCTGCGGTTTCTATCAAAAACCGCAGCAATATGGTTATTTTTTATTTAAAAAAATACAATGTATTGATGCGGTTCCTGGTGCAAACCGCAGCAATACATTGAATTTTTTAATCAAAAACAAACATATTGTTACGGTTTTTGACAGAAACCGCAGCAATATGTATTGTTTTTTATTTTTTATTTTTTTTTTTTTTTTTGCAAATTATTCAAAAGTTTGAGGGATCAAACTATTCACAAACACGAAATACTCCCTGCATTAGATCCATTCAGTCCAAAAACGAAAATAAAACCAGACATCACATTCATGTATATTCATCTAAGAAAATTTTATTCCAAAAGTTGAAACTAACATAAGAAAAAACCAGACATCACATTCATTCCAAAACATAAAAGTAAAGAAATACAAAAAAGTAAACACTAACATCAGATCTAAAAATAAAACCTATATAAAAAAAATTAAAAAACAAATCAAAACTAAAAAAATCTAAAACCCGGACATCCCAGCGGTTGCGAGCGGTGAGTGAACGGCCGACGATCAAGGTGAACGGAGAAGAAGAAAGACCGACAAACAACGAGAAATTGTCGACGAGGAGAGAGAGGCGAGAATCGGCCGACGAAGGATCTGAGAGCGAACTCGACGAAGAACTTGAACGGCCGACGAACAGAAGAAGCGAACGAGCGAAGGAGAACTCGAGAGGCCGACGAACTGAACGAGCGAAGGAGTACTCGAGTCGAGCGACCGACGAACTGAACGAGCGAAGGAGAACTCGAGTCGAGCGGCCAACGAACTCGGTCTTCGTTGCTTCTCAGCGACGTGAATTGCAGCGATGGCGATGAGAGACGGAAGGATGAAAGGAGGTTTGTTCTGTCGTGAGAGAGAGAGAGAGAGAGAGAGAGAGGATGGAGGAGGATGAGAGAGGTCTGATTTGTAGTGGAGAGAGAGAAGGGATGGGGGAGGCCATGAGAGAGGCGGTAATGACTTATGAGTGGGAGAGGCGGGTTTTATGAAAACCCTAATTTTTTTTTTGCCCGTGTTTTTTTTAGATCTGGGCAGACATATTGTTGCGGTTTCTGGGAAGAACCGCAGCAATATATTAAAATAATATTAAAAAAATAGTATTTTAATATATTGATGCGGTTCCTCCTAGAAACCGCAGCAATATATGTGGTCAAATGGTCAAACATTTGTAAAAAAAATTCGTTGAAATAGCATATATATTGCTGCGGTTTCTGGGAAAAACCGCAGCAATATATGTGGTCAAATGGTCAAACTTTTTCAAAAAAAATTCCGTTGAAACAATATTGCTGCGGTTTTCAGCAGAAACCGCAGCAATATGGTTATTTTATAATTTACCTTTTCTTTTTACGTGATATATTGCTGCGTATTGGTAAAACCGCAGCAATACTACCGCAACAATAAACAATTATTCTACTAGTGTAACCTGCCAAAGAGCCATATAACAAACAACAGTAATTAGCTGAAAGCATGAATTAATAATCATTAACTCGTTGATTAGGATAATACCACAAGTCATTTACCTGGTTTCCAAAGTGCATAAAAAATCCTACTTAGATGTTACTCCATTCCAGAATAATTTAACCATAGAAATTGCATACACAAATGGCTACAAGCACTTGAACCGAAATCGGCACCAAAAGGAACTGTTAGCTCCCTCGTAATGCAGCAAATCACATACTACTGTCAAACAGATCATGTAAGCTGTAGCAGAGATATGGCACCAGAACCCAATTCCAAACTAGTGGTTATCTCTCAAAAGAAGAAGAAACGAGGTGCAACCAACTAAGCAAGCTCTTCTTATCAAACATTTGTTCAATAGTTGAAATTTCAAAACTTTAAAATTGAATTTGTATATATATACTTCGTTAACTAAAGACTGACTGATGAAAAATCAAACAAATCGTAAAGGCAAAAAAACAATAGGAAAAGAAAAATATATTGTATATTAAATGAACACATTGCAGCTCTCGTAATAAAAGTTTTCACATATATAAACAAAAAAGTCCAAAGGAGCAATATACAAGTTGTACTCATCCTTTCATGGGAATGCGGAGTCGATTTATGACAAATCCTGCATCATTATTTCTAAGGCTTCTTCCTGTCGCCATAACTACCATTGGCAGCAGATTTTTCTCAAGTTTTACATATTGTTATCCAGTTTTAGACCAATAATCTCAAGTTCTATAGTACAACTTGAGATAACAAATCCATTTCAATCCATTAAAATCAGCAATTGCAAAAGAGGTTCATAATAGATTATAATCAGGTGAAAGGATAAGTGTCGAACTGTCGGTCATGAATAATGATGTTAAATCGAAAACTAAAAGCACCTACAATGTTCAATAATAACTAAACAAGAATAATATATGTCCGTTCAAAGCAGGAAGAAAAAAACATAATATTTTCTGGTTTTCTTTCCTTTTTATGGACAATCCATTTACTAATAGACAATTGCAAAAAAAATAAAACATAAGAGATAGAGACAGATGAAAACGAAACAAATTGATCCCTAGATTTGGCAACACTTCTGGAAAATTCAGATTTTTCGCACATTTAAATAAATTAGGGCATTCAGACCTTGTTGATTGGTGTAGATTTAGCTAAAACAACTGAAAAAAGACCAAAACAATTTCATATTTTTTTTGCTTCAATTTCACAAGCAAATCGAAAGCCTAAAGTTGGATTAGGAGGTTACCTTAATTCCAAATCAAGCCCTAAAATTCAGTCTTGAAAAATGAACTTGAAGTAGCTTGGTGAATTGAGTAGCGAATTTGAGTGAAAATTCGAGATAGTCTTTGTAAAGGAAGGAAGAAGGTGACAGTTCGTCAGTTCGACTGGGAGATTTTCGATACCTCCCCCTCAATCTCTCTCCTCTTTTCCATCTCCTCCTATAATTGACCAATAAACACATCAAAGAGAGAATAGAAAAATAACGAAGAAAATCACAGAGAAAAAAGAGATTCGAGAAACTACCACGAATATGCGAGTGATGAGAGATTTTTTCGATCTACATATACCACGAATATCCCTGAAAATTGGACTGATTTTGCTATTTCCCTTGGCTGTCGCACAATCGTTGTCTCGAACTCAAAGTAGAACTGGAGTTTCTCAAGTTCTAGGGTTTCGAATTTCAGCATAGCTAGAGACAAAGGAAAGAGGGACTTGGGAGGGACCGAGGGAGGGTAAACAATAGAGAGGGAAGGACTAATGAGGAAGTCGATATAAAATTTAGTAATATGTACAGTGCAAGGTTTTAGTAAGGAATGGTTGGCGGAAGAGTTATACAAACTGCAAGGTGATACCGGGTGAGAGCGCGACCACCCAACATAGACTAGTCGTGCTTGATTTCCGGGGTAGGGAGTCTTTAAGAAAGCGAAAACCCAATGTGGAGCCGCGAATCAAGTGGTGGAAGCTCCAAGGGGAGCACAAAGAGAACTTCTTAGCTAAGATGGCTAATAAAGATATTTGGGCTTGTAACACGGAAATGGATGTAGATTCGATTTGGACAAAGATAGAACTTGGTATAAAGGAAGTGGCGAAAGAGGCCCTTGGAGAATCTAAAGGAACTGTACCATCAAGTAAGGACACATCTTGGTGGAACGAGGAGGTGAGACAAGCGATAAAAAACAAACGAGAAAGTTATAAACTTTTGGGAAAAGATAGCAGCGATGTGAACTATGAGAAGTACAAAGAGGCGAGAAAAGAAGCCAAGAAGGCAAGACGGGAAGCTAAAGCACGAGGTAAACAAAGAGCTTTATGCAAGATTGGATACGACGAGAAGGTGAAAAAGACATTTATAGAATTGCGCGTATGAGGGACAAGAAGACAAGAGACATAAGAAAGGTAAAATGTGTCAAGGGTGTGGACCAAAGAGTGCTTGTGGAGGATGAAGAGATAAAGGATAGGTGGAGGTCGTACTTTGATACCTTGTTCAACGGTGATAAAGCACAAGACATCGGGGATGTACACATTCCGCCAAGTATGTTAAATCGAGAGTTTATGAGGAGGATTCAAAAGGGAGAAGTCGTTGCAGCATTAAAAAAGATGGGATTGAAGAAAGCTACGGGGCCGAGATGGCATACCTATCGAAGTTTGGAGGTGTTTAGGGGGAGAGGAATCGAATGGCCGACAACATTCTTCAACATGATTTGGAGACACAACAAAATGCCATTAGAATGGAGGAAGAGTACTTTGATTCCTTTGTATAAGAACAAAGGCGATGTACAAGATTGTACCAACTACCGAGGAATCAAACTAATGAGTCATACGATGAAACTCGGGAAAGGGTGATTGAGCAAAGACTTAGGAAACATGTGAAGATATCGGAGAACCAATTTGGATTTATGCCCGGAAGATCGACTATAGAGGCCATCCACCTCTTAAGACAAACAATGGAACATTACCGTGATAGGAAGAAGGATCTACATATGGTTTTCATTGATTTGGAGAAGGCATATGATAGAGTACCAAGAGAAATACTTTGGTGGGCGTTGGCAAGGAAAGGTGTTCCACAAAAATATATAGATATCATCAAGGATATGTATGAGGGGGCAACTACGAGTGTGCGGACTACGGTGGGGAGGACGTAAGAGTTTCCTATTACGATCGGAGTGCATCAAGGTTCCGCACTTAGTCCCTTTCTCTTTGCCCTAGTCATGGACGAACTAACGAGGTCAATTCAAGATGATATACCATGGTGTATGATGTTTGCGGATGATATTGTGTTGATTGATGAAACAAAGGAAGGTATTGAGAGAAAGTTGGAATTGTGGAGACATACATTAGAAGCCCGGGTTTTAGATTGAGCGTAAGTAAGACGGAGTATATGGAGTGCAAGTTCGAGTGGGGTTACAAGCGGCGAGGCGAGGGCGGTCACTTTGGATAGCAAAGTGGTTCAAGGATCGAACGTCTTCCGTTACCTAGGATCCATTCTCCAAAAGGATGGAGAACTGGATGGAGACGTGGCTCATAGAATTAACGCGGGTTGGTTAAAGTGGAAAAGCGCCACCGGATTCCTTTGTGATTCCGGCATTCCCCAAAGCTTGAAGGGAAAGTTCTACCGTACGGCAATTAGGCTGCTTTGTTATATGGCACCGAATGTTGGGCGGTGAAACAATGCCACGTCCATAAGATGAACGTGGCGGAGATGCGTATGTTGCGGTGGATGTGTGGCCACACAAGGAAAGACCGATTAAGAAATGAAGTGATCCAGGGAAAAAGTTGGAGTTGCATCCATTGAAGAAAAGATGAGGGAGAATCGGTTAAGATGGTTTGGTCATGTGAAAAGGAGATCAGGTGATGCACCGGTGAGAAGAATTGAAGAGTGGAGGAGTAACCAAGTTGTAAGGGGTAGGGGAAGACCTAAGATGACTTGGATGAAGGTAATTGAAAGTGATATGAGGTTACTTGGGATTGAGGAGAGCATGACGTTGGATAGAAGTGAGTGGAGGGGCGTATCCATGTGGAGGAAGGGGTGTGATTTACGCATTTATTTGCTTTTCTCAATTGTGTTGGTATTAAAACCTTTTGTTGAAAACCTCTTTTAAAACTTGTTGGTGTAAACCTTGCTTTAAAAAAAAAAAAAAAAAAAAAAAACCTTTTTATCACTCTTGGCGATGCCATCTCCTTTGGTGACGGTTTCAGTTGACGATTCATGTTAGCCGACCCCAAATCACTTTGGGAATAAGGCTTAGTTGTTGTTGTTGTTGTATGTACAGTGCAAGGTTTAATTTCATGAATTGAGACACGGTTCAAGTGCTCGGGTTGATTAACCGGAGCATTTATTCACAAATGCTTGGGTTGATTAGTCAACCGGAGCATTTGATGCGCCAAATGCTCCTGTTGACTAATCAACCCGAGCATTTGTGAAAAATTTAATATAAAAATTCACAAATGCTTGGGTTGATTAGTCAACCGGAGCATTTGATAAGTAGCAAAAGCAATTTTTTCCACTAGTGCTCTCTTATTTCATCTAGGAAGTTAGGCTGAATGGTTAGGGCATTCAATAACTTTTCCACTTCCCCTTCATGAACCACTTCAATCTGGAGTTTAGAAAATTCTTCACAAAGTTTGTCGGCAACTACCAAAGTGTTCAGGCTATGGCTAGACTTACGACTTAATGCATCAGCAACAACGTTTGCTTTACCCTCATGGTATTGAATGTCTAAGTCATAGTCCTTAATGAGTTCTAACCATCTGCGCTGTCGCATATTAAGGTCTTTCTGGGTGAAGATGTATTTGAGACTTTTGTGATCGGTGAAAATTCGATAACTCACCCCGTAAAGGTAATGTCTCCAGATTTTTAAGGCAAAGACAATTGCGGCCAACTCTAGGTCATGTGTTGGGTAATTAACCTCATATGGTTTCAGTTGACGGGATGCATAAGCTATGACTTTCCCATTTTGCATAAGAACACAACCCAACCCATTCTTTGACGCATCACTATAGACATCATACCCCTCATCCCCGTTAGGCAAGGCTAGAACAGGTGATGAGATTAGTCTCTCTTTGAGTGTTTGAAAGGCTTTCTCACTGTCTTCAGTCCAGTTAAACTTGCAATCTTTCTTCATTAAGTTAGTCATGGGTTTTGCTATCTTCGAAAAGTCTTTAACAAACCTTCTATAATAACCGGCTAAACCCAAGAAACTCCTTATATCTGTGACATTCTTTGGTGTAGGCCATTCACTCACAGCTTTTATCTTTGCAGGGTCTACAGACACACCCTCCTTAGAGACGAAATGACCCAAAAATGACACCTTTTCTAACCAAAATTCAAAATTAGAAAACTTTGCATACAGTTGGTTCTCCCTTAGCGTTTGTAAAATAAGCCTCAAATGTCCCTCATGTTCCTCCTTGCTCCTTGAATAGATCAATATATCGTCTATGAACACGACTACGAATTTATCGAGGTAGGGTCGAAAAATCCTATTCATGAGGTCCATGAAAACAGCAGGTGCATTGGTTAACCCAAAAGGCATGACGGTAAACTCATAGTGTCCATACCTAGTCCCGAAGGCGCTTTTAGGTATATCTTGATCACAACCCCCAACCGATGGTAGCCAGACCTTAAGTCTATTTTAGAGAACATCCCTGCACCCTGAAGTTGGTCAAACAAGTCATCTATCCTGGGTAATGGATATTTGTTTTTCACAGTGACATTGTTCAACTCACGGTAGTCTATACACAACCTCAAACTACCATCCTTTTTCATGACAAATAACACAGGGGCTCCCCATGGTGACATACTAGGTCTAATGTACCCCTTCTCTAGTAGTTCTTCCAACTGGTTTTTCAACTCGTTCATTTCTGCTGGAGCCATTCGGTATGGGGCTTTGGAGATAGGTCCAGTTCTAGGTATTAAGTCAACAGTGAACTCTACATCTCTCCTTGGCGGCATACCAGGTATTTCTTCAGGAAAAACATCCTGAAATTCTCTTACTATAGGCACATCCTTGATGGGTTTTAAAATATACCGCAAGTGCACGGTGTCTGTTTGGCAGAAACTGGCAAATACGGGTCGATCCACAGGGAGAGGAGTTCTACAGATTTATGTTCAATTATCTAACTACTTCCAGAGAGGAAAAATAATTGAGGAATTAATAACTAAGCTAGAGTAAACTAGAACGCAGAAAAATGAGAATTTATCAAATAATTAAAAACCTAGGGCAATCGATCGGTCCACCATGCTTATACCAGTTTAATCAATATAATATAGTTCAACAACACTTGGATTGAGGTTCGAATAAACGAAGTATTTCGCTAATCCTTGGTCGAGGCATTAACAACTCCTAGATTAACATATGCCGAGTACGGGCCGCTCAACATAATCAAATCTACCTATTGTAACAAGCCTCTAATGAATATGATCTTTCGATTCTAATTCTTATTAGCTAAACATAACTCATGATATTGCGCAATTACATGAATTAAACAAGTATAACAAATCAATAGGAATTATTTTAATTCAATCCAATTATTGAAGAACATCAAACCACAATCAAAAAGGTATAAACATGGCTTCCCTCTCTAAACCCTAGAAATAGACTACTCACTCATTATAACAAAGAACTCAATAAACAGGATCAAAGTAAAAGAATTCATTAAATTAAAGAAAGTAAAGAAGAATACCGAATGATTGAAGAACAATGAAAAGGGAAATCGACAATCTATATAATCTTCCAATGTAAAAGTTCAACAAAAGTAGAGAGAATAAACTAAGTGTTTGGCCCTAAAAACGTAGAAAAATCAGATAGTTTTAACGAAAATACTAAAAACCTATTTATACTAAATACAAAACCGGCTAAAAAAACCCGAAAAATCGCGCTCCGAGAGTCCGCCCTGGCCGACCGGCGAAATCCGCCTTGGCCGGGCGACGGTGATCTAAAATTTACGACAAAAAAGCAAATCCGCCCGGTTGACCGGGCGAACCCGCCCGTTCGGGCGCGTAAGCAAATTTTCCCATTTGGTCGCCCGGTTGACCGGGCTAACATTCCTTGAATTTTGGTGAAAAAATAATTTCGCCCGGTCGGGCAAAACCGCCCGGTCGACCGGGCGGAGAAACAGTGATTTTTTGCGTCAACTTGTGAAGGCTGTATCTCTCAAACCAGATGTCGTATTGGGGCGTGTGACCTATCATTGGAAAGCCCTTGAAGTCTAGTTTCCAATCCAATTGGAATTTTGTGATTATCAATTGTATATCAAAAGTTATGGCCAAAATACTGAACAGGTATCAATTTTTACACTTCGTTCGCTAACTCTTTGCTTCATTCTAACTCGAAATTGTCCCGAATGGATGCATTGTGATCCTTGAGCAATATATCTTCATCTTCAATGATTGATAAGCTTGATCTTAGGTAATCATAATCAATTTACATCAAAGTAACCTGAAAATGAACAAAACACGCAAACGGGGAGTAGTAGAGCACAACTTACGTAATTCATTCTATTATGCACCTAAATGCTCTAAAAGGAGTTCTAAATGCAATCAAAATGCATCTAAATGCTATATATATATGTGACATATCAAACTCCCCCAAGTTAAACCTTTGCTTGTCCTCAAGCAAATAAGACATGAACATGAATATGATTGCTTCACCCCTTTATATATGAAAACAGAGATAAAAATCTTTTGTAAAGCTCATAAATCATTCAAGTAGGCACAATTCAAGTTCAACTGTTCAGATTACTCTATTTACCAATCGCCCAAATAAGCAGTCAAATGCGGCTGCCTTATATGACATGCAAATCTCGAAAAGGCACTCACTGGGGTGTCACTCCTCTCAACATTTTTTTGTGGCAGGCAAAAGATGTGCCCGATCACTCACCATTCCAACCATAATAACCCTTCCCACTCACACTCTCATGTGTTTAGAAAGGTGATAATGTCACTCAACCTAATCATGTCGACTCAAGTAGCGAACGTACTCTTTAACCTTGACAAACTGACCACATTAATCCAATAGACAATGTAAGCGCAAGCTCAAGAGGACTTTTTCAGGGTTGTAATGAGGCTTAGGTATGGGTATGGATTATGTATGGGAAATGTGGTGGAAAAACCAAGAATAGGGGAGCACAAGTTACTAGAAGTATCAACCTGAATATAGCCAATAACAGTGTCCCAATTCTATAAATCACAAAATTTTCAATAAACTCATCCTTGAAGCAGTGTGATGAATTTTTTTTTCTTTGCAAGCACTTGTAAAAGAAAGAATTTTTGACTTTTTGTTCGTTTCTTCTTTTTCAATCTTTCTTTTTCTTTCTCTTTGCATTTTTTTTTTTTTTTCAATCCCATAATCACATGTATTTCATTTTGCTCATTCTTTTCTTTTTCTCAGCTTTTGTACCTTAATACAATCATCTCCATCCAAAGTAACTCATAAAAACTATCTCAGATACTAACTCAAACATATGCTCCCCCAAGCTAGGCTTGGGATTAATATCAAAATAAGGGCCATGGGCATGTAATGAGGTTTAGTAACCTGAAATAGTCATTAGGCTCAGCGGGGCTAAGGAGGGTAAAAGTATATCCCAAAAATTACTTTAAGGCTCAAAAAGCAGACAAAAGAACGCCTCTATCACAACAATTGCCACAAGTCATCAGATATCAATGCGTACGATGTCAAAGTCAAGATCAGTCAGCTAATGAGGAACTAACACACAAGAAAACATAATAGATATAGAAATGAATCCATTGGCAAGAATGAATCCTCACAGTCTAACCAATTCAAGTATGCAGTCAAGATAAGCGCTTTATTATCAAAACTCATTGAGGGTCAAGGCATTTAGAGTTCACATTCCAGCATCACAATCTCAAGTGCCCAACTATCTAGATAAAGAGCCCAAATATACTTTCAAAGAACATCATGGGGCACAGGGAAGCAATCACACCAATCCAGTCAAATCGTATTTTTCGTATTTTTTCAGCAATATTTTTTTTGTCTGAAAGCAAATAAATCTGGCCTAATAAAGCAAAAGATCTACACTAAAAGGTAGTAAAAGAGAGAAAATACATACAAAAATCCTCCCCCAAGCTGAACGTGGCAATGTCCTCAGTGCCGCAAGATGAACTATATGACTATGCTTAGAGGAAAAATTAACGTTAGTACGCTCCTGCTCTCTCACTCTCTAAAAGGGAAAAAATGAAAAAAATAATAAGAAAAAAAAAAGATAAGAGAAAAAACTACGGGTTGCCTCCCGCTTAGCGCTGGTTTATAAAGGTCCCGCACGACCATATTACCTCCTCAATCTCAAATCGGAGGGGCTTGGCAATGAGTGCCCCCTCATCAAACATTTTCCTCCTCCGGCAAAGAATTTTGCTCAAGCATAGGAGACTTAACGAAGCATTGGTTAGTTTAAAAGTGACATTATCATCACCAACACTCAAAGTTAAAGACCCAGACTTGACATCTATAACAGCACCAGCTGTACACAAAAACGGCCTACCAAGAATAATAGGAATTTGGGCATCCTCCTCCATATCAAGCACCACAAAATCAACAGGAATATAAAACTTTCCCACCCTAACAGGGACGTCTTCTAAAACACCTAGAGGGTATTTTATAGAACGATCGGCCATTTGCAAAGTAATTTGAGTGCACTTAAGTGCTCCCATATTCAGTTTCTTATAAACAGACAAAGGCATGACAGACACAGATGCACCTAAATCACACAATGCCTTATCTATAAATAATGCACCTACATGGCAAGGGATGGAAAAACTACCAGGATCCTTCAACTTAGGTGGGGCTCTATTTTGTAAAACAAAGACTACACTCTTCAGTTAGAGCGACTCGATCTACCCCACCAAAGTCTTTCTTTTTAGTAATCATGTCTTTCAAAAACTTAGCATAAACAGGCACTTGAGAAATAAGTTCAGTAAAAGGAATTGTTACCTCAAGGTTCTTGACCATAGTCAAGAACTTACCAAGTTGTTGATCGACCTTCGACTTCTGCATCCTATGGGGAAAAGGTAGCCTTGGTGAAATAGGCGTTTCAGAAACCTTTTCCTTCCGCTTTCCTGTCCGATCTTCCTTAGCTAGTTCGGCCTCAGACATCGAACTCTTCTCCGCTTCTTCCTCTACCACCTCCTTCTCCTTGCTAGGAGCAAGATCATCAATGGGCATGGGAGGAGCATCATAAACAAGGCCGCTACGAAGTGTAACGGCATTGACAGCTCCTTGGGGATGGGTTGCCCGGCAGATGACCCGGTTGCCTCTCGTGCATTATTTCCGCCACCCGAGCAAGTTGAGTCTCCAAGTGTTTGGTAGTGTTCTTCAACTCCTTTATGCTCTCCTCATGATTTTTCCGCATAGAAACCATCATTTTCATTAGATCGTACATAGTAGGCTCTTGAGTCGGCATTCCGAGAAGCTTCTGGCCGATAGCCTTGGTGTGAAGGCCTAATGAAACCAGGAGGGGGGTTCTGAGGAGCCCCTTGATAATATTGTTGTCTAGCAGCATGTGGTGGTGGGTTTTGATGAGGTGGTTGGTAGGATGTTTGCGGCATAGGTTGAGGGTTCTGAACATTATTGTTTTTGTAGGAAAAATTAGGATGATCTCTCCAACCTGGGTTGTAAGTGTTAGAGTAGGGGTTGTGTGGAGGTCTCTCTGAAAAACATTTGCATGCTCCATCCGATTCGCATCGGGTTGATCAGTAGCAACAATCATGACCAAAGTGGCCTTGAACACCACACACTTCACAAAAGGAAGAAGTAATAGGAGCCATGGAAGACATAGCATTAATACTCATAGGGGGAGTATTAGAATGCGAAGATTTAAGTGAATCCATCTTCATGCTCAATCGGGCAACTTGTGCAGACAACGGGGAATATGCATCAAGCATCCAACTTTTTCTTTGTAATAGTCCTCGGAAGAACTATGATCATTTGCCGCTAAGTTGGCCGAAAACCGTACCCTTCATCTACCTCCTTGTCTAGGAAAACACCCCCGCAGATGAATCAATTATACTCTTGATATGGGGTTGTAGACCATTGTAGAATGCCCGAGTGATGAACCACTTGTCTAGATTGTGGTGTGGGCATTCTCTCTCGCAGTCCTTGAACCTATTCCATGCTTCCTTCAAGTGTTTCATCGGGTTCTTGTTGGAAAGTAGCAAGCTTGTGTCTGATTTCTGCAGTCTTGGTAGGAGGGTAGTACTCTTTCAGGAATGCTTCAGAAATAGCACTCCACTCAGTTTCATTAACATCGTTCAGCCATTTCTGTGCCTTGTCCTTTAATGAGAATTCGAAGACCATGACCTTCAACCGATCGGGAGTGACCCCTTGGTGCTTAACTGCACGACAAAGTTGTTGAAACCGTTGTAAATGATTTGCGGGGTCTTCGAGATGGATGACCACCAAACCGATTCTATTTGGATCATGTTGATGAGGCCGGGCTTGATTTCGAAGTTGATTGCTTGTATATCGAGCATAGTAGGGCCGTGGGAACATTGCCGGAGAAGGTACCCCATAAGATTTCAACGACTTAGGAGGCATAATTGGTTCGGTTGGTTCTTACGTGGCTTTTTTCGATTAGCAGGCCGCTTTTTCTTCTTTTGTGTCTTCTTGAGCCTAGGATGGTTTTCTCAAGATCGGGATCAGCCCGAATCGAGAGCCTTGTTTTTTTAGACACAGGGCATAAAAGAAACAAAGAAAAATGTGCGAGAAGATGGCCTCAATTGGAACTTGAAGTTCCAATGAGACAAGCAGAAATAGTCAAATAATTAATCAAAAAGCTATAGAAACTAGCTGTCTCCCCGGCAACGGCGCCAAAAACTTGATGGGTTTTAAAATATACCGCAAGTGCACGGTGTCTGTTTGGCAGAAACTGGCAAATACGGGTCGATCCACAGGGAGAGGAGTTCTACAGATTTATGTTCAATTATCTAACTACTTCCAGAGAGGAAAAATAATTGAGGAATTAATAACTAAGCTAGAGTAAACTAGAACGCAGAAAAATGAGAATTTATCAAATAATTAAAAACCTAGGGCAATCGATCGGTCCACCATGCTTATACCAGTTTAATCAATATAATATAGTTCAACAACACTTGGATTGAGGTTCGAATAAACGAAGTATTTCGCTAATCCTTGGTCAGGCATTAACAACTCCTAGATTAACATATGCCAGTACGGTCGCTCAACATAATCAAATCTACCTATTGTAACAAGCCTCTAATGAATATGATCTTTCGATTCTAATTCTTATTAGCTAAACATAACTCATGATATTGCGCAATTACATGAATTAAACAAGTATAACAAATCAATAGGAATTATTTTAATTCAATCCAATTATTGAAGAACATCAAACCACAATCAAAAAGGTATAAACATGGCTTCCCTCTCTAAACCCTAGAAATAGACTACTCACTCATTATAACAAAGAACTCAATAAACAGGATCAAAGTAAAAGAATTCATTAAATTAAAGAAAGTAAAGAAGAATACCGAATGATTGAAGAACAATGAAAAGGGAAATCGACAATCTATATAATCTTCCAATGTAAAAGTTCAACAAAAGTAGAGAGAATAAACTAAGTGTTTGGCCCTAAAAACGTAGAAAAATCAGATAGTTTTAACGAAAATACTAAAAACCTATTTATACTAAATACAAAACCGGCTAAAAAAACCCGAAAAATCGCGTCCTGAGAGTCCGCCCGGTCGACCGGGCGAAATCCGCCCGGTCGGGCGACGGTGATCAGAAATTTACGACAAAAAAGCAAATCCGCCCGGTCGACCGGGCGAACCCGCCCGTTCGGGCGCGTAAGCAAATTTTCCCATTTGGTCGCCCGGTTGACCGGGCTAACATTCCTTGAATTTTGGTGAAAAAATAATTTCGCCCGGTCGGGCAAAACCGCCCGGTCGACCGGGCGGAGAAACAGTGATTTTTTGCGTCAACTTGTGAAGGCTGTATCTCTCAAACCAGATGTCGTATTGGGGCGTGTGACCTATCATTGGAAAGCCCTTGAAGTCTAGTTTCCAATCCAATTGGAATTTTGTGATTATCAATTGTATATCAAAAGTTATGGCCAAAATACTGAACAGGTATCAATTTTTACACTTCGTTCGCTAACTCTTTGCTTCATTCTAACTCGAAATTGTCCCGAATGGATGCATTGTGATCCTTGAGCAATATATCTTCATCTTCAATGATTGATAAGCTTGATCTTAGGTAATCATAATCAATTTACATCAAAGTAACCTGAAAATGAACAAAACACGCAAACGGGGAGTAGTAGAGCACAACTTACGTAATTCATTCTATTATGCACCTAAATGCTCTAAAAGGAGTTCTAAATGCAATCAAAATGCATCTAAATGCTATATATATATGTGACATATCAATCCTCAGGTTTCAATGGATCATCCTCAACCCTTCTCACGGAACACGTAAATAAGGGTCATCCTTTGTCTATATAACTCTTGAGTTGCAAGGCGTTGATTACTTTAATCCCAGGTTCTCGAGGTATTCGCCTATATGACACCCTTTTTCTCGAAGGATCTCTCAGTTCCACTTTCTGTGCGTCACAGTCTATCTTAATTAGCCTTGTATTTCCCAAGTCAATCCATCCCCAAAATGACGTCTAGGTTTGATAAGTTAAACTCTATTAGATCGGAAGGAAAGAAGCCATCCCCTATTTTCAATGAGACGTTAAGGAATTTCTTAGAGCAATTAACAGTATCCCCAGACGGAATAACTATAGGCATAGAAATTGACTCGGACTCAACCAGTGCTAGAGTTCTAACAGTTGTATGGGCAATAAAAGACAAAGATGCTCCAGAATCGAACAATACTTTAACAGGAATTGAGTTGATAGAGAAAATACCAGTGACAACATCTCTACGAGCTTCCTCTTCGCTAGCCGTTATCATATATAACTTCCCTTTGCCCTTATTATCATTGTTGTTGGTCACATGGTTCCCAGATGGTGCCTGGTTATTTGCATTATTTGGTGGTTTGGAGTAATTAGAGTTTCCTGACCCATTGTATGCATTTCCACCATTCCCATTCCCATTCCCATTCCTAGGCTTGTATCCATAGTTCCCCTTCTTCAGACCGTTGAGGTTAACCTTATTCTTTGAGTAGCATTCATACGCTCTATGCCCTATTTTCCCACATTCACGACACTCCACCTTGTTACCCTCGCAATCTCTCACAGGATGGTTGTTTGGGCACTTCTTACACCTGTACACACGCTCAGGTCTGCGGTTGTTGGTGTTATTGTTGCGGTTATTGTTATTGTGGTGAGTGTTGTTGGGTCCCTTACCAAAGTTTCTTTGGGAGGTTTGATTGTTCTGGTTCCCATGGTGTTTCTTGTCAAATCTTGGAACTTCAGGGTTTGGATTCTCCTTTCGCTTCTCACCTTGTTTACCTCCTTCCTCTCGCTTCCTTATTGCATATAGGTGGGCAGCTTTGCCAAAGACATGGTCCAACGAGGTGAAAGTATCTCCCCCCAGTCTCCCTTGTAGGTCAAGGGTGAGCCCTAACTCAAAACGTGAGGCCTTAGCTTCCTCAGTAGGGGCAATTTCAGGAGCAAATCTCATCAACTCAATGAATTTGCGGTAATACTCCTCAACAGACAGGTTCCCTTGTTCTAGCATCATAAACTCTTGGGCTTTCTGCTTTTTGAGGTATGGTGGGTAATACTTATCCCTCAGGGCTTTCTTGAAAGTTTCCCACCCAAAGTCAGGTTGTTTGAGGAGGTTGTCCTTAGCTTGAGTCCACCAAAAGTGGGCATCCCACTGTAGGTAATAGCTTGCTAAGGGCACAGTCTTGTCATCTGGATAGGAGAGGGTAAAGAAAAGCTTATCAAACTCCCCAACCCAGTTTTCCAATTCTTCGGGTCCCTCTTTCCCATTCAGTACTGGTGGATTCCTACGGGCAACCTTTTCAGACAAATCCCCATCCCGGTTATGTCCTTGGTCTAGGTTAGCTGTGATCTGCACTAGATCACGAATCGATTGTTCGACATTCAGAGAGGGATCAGGCGTACCACCCTGACGAACCATTCTGCGCTGAAAAATGACACAACAGCTGTTTCAGCGACATGCACATAGTCGTTTATTTATTTAACTACTACACATTGGCATGTTTATATAACACGTTTTTATTGCGAACAATCATTAAGTCTCTATTGACTTGCAATATAAACATCTCAAATAAGATGTTACATCGTATAAAAGAATAAAAATATTGTATTATTATTGAAAAGGGGAAAATTTATTATTTCCAAGGAAAACATAATATGAATAAATAAAGGAATAAAAAGGATGCTAATTTGCTACTTGGCATGCAAGCCTTATTAAAACTGAAATAAATGAATAAAATAATATTCTAATCCTAATTATATGTTCAAAAGAAACTAGGGACTGTAATGGTGAGCTTCGTCATCTGAGTTAGGATTTTCTATTCCTTCTTCCATGTCAGCTTCGTCCTCAGAAGGCTCGTCATCCTCTATAGGTTCATCTTCCTCCAGACGTTCTTCTTCTATGGGCTCTTCTTCTTCTTCTTGGTCATTTTCCTCAATCGGATCCCCTTCAGCAGGCTCATTTTCATTAGGATCTCCCTCTTCAGCAGGCTCATTTTCATTAGGATCTCCCTCTTCCTCATTTTCTAAGTCAAGCATAGGTGCAACATGATCTTCCTCAATCACTGTGATGAACGTCCTATTATTCCCTTCATCATCGGAAATGTAGGTAATAGTTCTAAGGTTTGATGCTATATGATAGTCCTCGGGTATGAACTCATCCTCAAAAGTTTGGTATCTAGCTCTTTTTGTAGCTCTAGGTGACGTTTGTGGCTCAGTTTTAACTCTGGGATTCTCATAATTCACATCGACAACCTTAGTTCCCGAGCTTTCCCCCACATGATAGGTTCCTCTAACTGGAGGTGATGAGGTAGAGGGCTCCCAACTTCTTTTCTCACGAATTCTCCACTCATTTTCACAGTATTTAAGATCAATAATGAAATGTCCTACAGTAGGAAGGTACTGACTCCAGTAGGTGTGTTTGGTTGCATTAAAAGCTCCATTTTCTGACCATATATCCTCATATCTATGGTGTATGAAAAGGTAGGGTTCCTCCTTAGGGACGTACTGCAGCATAAAGTATATCTTGTCCATTTTAGTCCTTAGTCTAGTATCTCCCTGTAAGGTCCTATATTCCATAGCAGCTTTCATCTTATAGGCCGAGATGTCCCAATCTTCCGCTATTCGGTGTTTCATCAGGTATTCCTTAGGACCTATGTCGTAAACCATCTGCGAAAATAAATAAAGAAAATAGTCTAAGTTTTTGTGAATTTAAGGTTTTTTTAAGTATACATTATATATAAACATATATAAGAGGTAAAATGATTATTTTCAATTTTAGAACTCCAAGTTCAAAATATTTACAAAAATTTATATGGTTCTTTCCTAAAATATTCGAAATAATGTTTTAGTTCAATACCCTTTTTGAAACATCTTTGGAATATTATACCAATTTGAAATTAATTTAGTGCTCCTAACCACTATCTATGTACCTATCCTTGTACATCCTCCTAATTTATTCATACTTCGAAGATTTCAAAGAACCTTTCACAAATTCAATCAAGCAAACCACACCACATTTCATATAATCAGAACATCTGATTCATTCCACAGTATTTGCATACTTTCTATAAACATATCAGACAAGTACGGCAAGAAACGCATTACAAATAAACTCATTCCTATGATTTAATGCACGCAAAAGTAATCTATATGCTCTTATCCCATACTACCCATTTTTAAAAATCTTTTAAATATCTTTGAAAATAGGAACTTTTAGCTCTGATACCAGTTTTGTAACACCCCCAAAATCCATACACGTCTAAACTACGTTGCATCGACTTTGGAAGTGTTACCGCCGCGGTGAAACGCAAGGCTTATTGAAATTAGAACGTTAACAACTCCTTATTAAGAAAACTACATTGCAGCGGAAATAAAATATTTACTTTAAACTACAACTCGGGAATCATCATTGACCCCTTTTATTCAAACCATTAACTACGAATATTAATAATTCTATAAGTTCAACAAAAACACTTAAGAGTTTATAAACCAGAAAATATTCCCCGTATGCCCAAACTCATGCAACATCACCAGCATACCTAATCTGCTCCCCATTGAAATATCAATGGTTCATCACAGGTCAACAAACATCACAAATAACAAACAATCAGCTATGCTGAGTACGTACATAATCAGTTAAATAATACATTAAACATAAATAGAATAATAATAAACATTCCTAGACATGATACTACAAGAATATTACATTTCATTTTTATAGTTTAATTGGCATCGAACGGGCACCGTCATCTTTCTAGAATCATACGGGCTACTTAATCCTTAATAGACGACTTGGTCTATTAGATGGAATGTAAATACGGTTTCGTTCCGTTCCACATCCATCACCTTAGTATGCATACCCCCAAGATCGTACGGAACCTTCCGCCTACTTAAGTTATCAAAATTTATAAGGACACTACTATCGTCACAGTAGGCCTGCGTAGGAGTGTAGAACAAGTCTCACACTCCCCCCATTGTTCATTACTTGTAGGGAATCCGACTACAAGTTTATTGCCAACAATCCTTCTTAATAATATTCATTCATGCAACATTGAACATATAATCATTAAATTCTTAGGTACATTGCTAAAATTCTCTAATTAAAGCAACCTCTTGCAACATCCTTGTTACAACAATAAATCATATGATTTCAATCCAATTCTCATTTCATACTTGTGATACGATAGAATTTCGCATACCAATAATAAAGCACTCCAATTCACAAGCTATACAGCAAGGAAATAATACATACATATTTCCAATTTGATTCCATGTTACCAAACAATCTCATCAATCATAATCAACCATAGTTCCCTATCATGATTCTAGGTTCTAATGTAACAATTCAAAACCTAAACATGATACTAATATATCGAACTGAACTAGTACGCGTACGTACCTTGTAACGGAGAATCTTTGCTGACTATTAAAACGTTCTGCTTATGAAATTGGGACCTAATCGAATAATAGAAATATTTCAGTGCTAAGTCCTTGATATTATTAAAATAAAAACCAGCTTATCCAACTATGTAAGATATGATGTTTTGAATATTAAAATTAACCAATCTTGTTGTTTTAATTTCTTTTCATAAACTTTATTGAACTAACATACTTAGGACTTAATAATAAGGTGCTTATAAATCTGATTTCGTTTAACTTTTACACTACTCTGTTTATAATAACAAAACGTAAATAGATACATATATAAGAACTTATAAAATCATAATTGAAGAAATAAAATCAAAGTAAGAACTAGTAGTATATTATAAATCTGATTTCTTTTAGTTCATAATATACTTTTATTTAAAATCACAAACTTAAACCAATATACATAAGTATAATGAAAACAGAATTGAGAAATAAAAATCATCATAAGAACTATTAGTATAATTACAAATCTGATTTATATACTTTACTTTATGCCTTATTTATAATCATCAAACTTAATCAAAGATAATAAAAAAATAACAAAATCAGATTATATAAGTTAATTTAAAGAAGAAAAGAGAGTGAGAATGACCACCGGAAGGACGTCGGCGACCACGAACAACGCCGACCACCACGCGACTGTACGCACGGCGAGCCACGCACGACTGGACGGCGACCTCCTTCGCGAAGAACCGCGGTTGACGAGCGGGCAGCGCGCACACAACTCGTGAATCGCGCGACCACCACTCGTAAACCCCTCAAAGCTCGACCCACAAACCTCCGGCGAGTGACTGCGAGCGAACTCCGACGAGCAGCGACAACCTCCGGCAACAGACGCGGACTTCCGACGAGTGACTGAGAGTGACGAAGGTGGCGCGACGCGAGTTTCCAAGAAGCAAAGCAGGGGTTTCACGTGGTAGAGGAGAAGAGAGGAGAGGGAGGAGAGAGAAATTCTTTGGGTAAAAAAAAAGAACGGCTGACTTAGTAAAGGAATAGGGTTTTATTTTCTTTTTCATTTTTCTTATTTATAGCATGGTAAACCTAGGCTCAGAAGGATTTGTTTCCAACTCAAAATCCGATTTCTTATTTTATTTATTTTGAAAATAAAACCAAACCAAACTATATAATATAATTAGGTACGAAGTAGGTTGTATATTTAAATTATACTTGTAGGCTTACCCAAACTATACTTTTTTTTTCTGTAAATATTAAAATATTCTCACTTTATTCTTTATATTATTTTTTTATTTATAAAAAAAATGACTCCCAAAATACGGAGTATCACAAGCTTCCCCCTTAAAGGAAGTTTCGTCCTGAAACTTTGAGGTAGCCAGTCTAAACGACGATCTTTTGCACTTCTAAGTCCCAATATTTCACAAGCGTTTTCTACCTTTCGCAAGTCACATAAGCGATAAATGCACACATAAGCGCTAAATACACATAAATAACAAATTTTAACAAACTTTAGGGTGGAAGCGCGAAATTCTATCGCATTCTTCCCCCCTTAAAAGAAAAGTTACGTCCCCGTAACTCACCTACCTCTTGAAAAAGTTCAGGGTACTTTAGACGCATCGCATCTTCTGCTTCCCATGTGGCTTCTTCAGTACTATGATTTCTCCACAACACCTTCACAATTTTGACGTCCTTATTTCACGTACTACGCACCTTGTGGTCTAGGATCTTGATGGGTTTCTCCTCATAGGACAAGGTTTCGTCTAACTCAACGTTTTCAGGTTCTAGGACATGTGACTCGTCAGGTACGTAATTCCGGAGTTGGGATACGTGAAACACGTTGTGGACCCTTTCTAACTCGTTTGGCAATTCTAAGCGATAAGCCACTTTGCCTACTCGCGCCAAAATCTCATATGGTCCTATAAACTTAGGGCTTAGTTTCCCTTTCTTCCCAAATCGCATCACCCCTTTCATTGGGGACACCTTCAGCAGCACTTTTTCACCCACTTCATAGTTCTCTTCCCTTCGCTTCTGTTCAGCATAGGACTTCTGCCTATCTTGTGCAGCCCTAATCTTCTCTTGAATGACTCGCACTTGATCTACAGTCTCTTGGCTTAGTTTCCCTTCTTCCCAAAAAGAGGGAGGAGAGAGAAATTCTTTGGGTAAAAAAAAAGAACGACTGACTTAGTAAAGGAATAGGGTTTATTTTCTTTTTCCTTTTTCTTATTTATAGCATGGTAAACCTAGGCTCAGAAGGATTTGTTTCCAACACAAAATCCGATTTCTTATTTTATTTATTTTGAAAATAAAACCAAACCAAACTATATAATATAATTAGGTACGAAGTAGGTTGTATATTTAAATTATACTTGTAGGCTTACCCAAACTATACTTTTTTCTGTAAATATTAAAATATTCTCACTTTATTCTTTATATTATTTTTTTATTTATAAAAAAATGACTCCCAAAATACGGAGTATCACAAGAATCATTCTGTAATTTTCATAATTATAGAGAGTGTTGGGTTAGGTACATGAGTTTGTATTTGATATAACTTAGCAACACTTATAGTTAAGTATTGGGGAGCACTACTAGAGTTAGTAGTGGGGACTTGTACCTTGAGTGAGGTATTAGGGGAATTCGCTATTAGTGGATTTTGTGGACGTAGATCTCGGAGTAGAGATTGAACCACGTTAAAATTCTTTTGTGTCCCCGTTGCTATTTATTATCCGGTGCTATTTATTATCCGCTTATACTGTTTGTTTCAACTCTATCTCGAAATCTCAATTTCAGTTGCATGTTACAGTCCCATAACTTAAAAAAATCGATTTTTTGCAAGGTTAATTTCAATCAAATCGATTCCATTCATATGTAATTAATATCTTGCGAACTAACAATATGTAAGAGCAAGTGAAGCTCGCTTCAGTGTTAATTAGTCTGTTCTCTGTTTCTTGTTTGATTGTCATAGACTCGTAGATTTAGTTTGTAATTCGGATTTTAATTAATGTAAATTTTTCCGATGTCAAAAAGAAATAGTTAATCTAATCTAGTGGTAATATGCAAGAAAATTTGGTTATTCATGCAAGTTTTTGCCAATATCATTTCCTATTTCCCTCCCACCCTACAGGAAATAATTGTAATTGTTATTTTGCGGGGACAGGAACAAAACATGGGTCACCATTTCATGAATTCAAGACAAAAGGGCGGTGGAAAACATCAGACATGATATATTGGATGATCTAGCAGTTAATGAAAAAATCTGTTTGATATATAATGGAATTTGGATGTTTGTCAATGCGAAAAACGAAAAGAAAGTTTAAGGTGTACGGCTTATAAAGCCTTTATAGTAGTGTTTTCGTAAGCATGTAAAATTAGATGCTCTCTTTCACATTTTTTACACATTTTATACTTGTGCATTTTACGTATTGTTTATTTGAGCAAAATGTGTAATCAATATGCAACATAATATGCATGGGAGCACATTATTCTAGGTACTCCGGGCAGCACCCATGGATTTGCAAATTAAAAGTCTAATATCGATTTATGTTGTTCGAACAGCTACCGGCTGAAAAACTTGGTTTGTGAGTCTACGATCGTTAGTATGGGTCTTTCAGATCTTGGACTGGTGGTCCTTGTGTTGGTATCCGTGGAAGTTCGTTTGAGATAATTGGATGATTTGATGTATTGTGGGGATGTTTTCCTAGGGAGCCTCACTATGATGCTTTAAAGTGCATCCTGCGTTATATTCAAGGTATCATTGATCATGCGTTATAATTATATCCTTCTACTTCTATGCGTTTGATTGCTTACACTGATGTTGATTGGGGTGGGTGTCATGACACTCGTAGTTCCAACTCGGGCTACTGTTGTTTTCTTGGGACAACCTTATTTCTTGGTCATCGAAGCGTTAGGCCACACTATCCCATTCAAGCGCTGAAGCAGAATATCGAGGTGTAGCTAACGTAGTTGTCGAGTCTTGCTGGCTACGTAACCTCCTCATTGAGTTAAATTGTCCTCTCCATCAGGGCACTCTTGTATATTGTGATAATGTCAGTGCTATCTATCTATCGAGTAACCCTTTACAACACCAATGCACCAAACATGTTGAGATGGATATTCATTTTCTTCGGGAAAAGGTTGCGTTGGGTCAAATACGGGTTATTCATATGTTCCTTCCAGGTATTAGTTTGCAGACATATTCACAAAGAGCCTACCTCGACAACTATTAACAGTTTTCCGATTCAGTCTTAGCGTACGACCTCCTCCCACTATGACTAGGGGTGTGATAGAGATAATATTTTGAATAATATTTTCTCACCTAATCAGGATATAATTTGTATTTATTATATCTTTTGGATTCCTAACATAGTTAGGATTAGTACTTTGTAAACCCTATAAATATTGATCAATGAAATCACTCCAAGATTATGGAGTTTTTACATTATCTAACACCTAGTTTCCTCTTAGTTGAATATTTGCTAGATCTAATATATTACTTATTTACTAGTTAATTATACTTAGAAAGTTGTAAAGATAATCTAATTTTTTAAAATGTCTAGTTGTGGATTTTAGAAAAGTTTGCTAGTTTTCTTATTCTAGTTGGTCTAGATTTTGAAATTTGTGGGTTTATAAATAGGAGTTTATAGGCTCATTGTAGAATATACTTGGGGAGACTTTGGGAAACACATTAGAGAGATGTGTGACACGCAAGTATGTAGACACCAAGTGCAGTGTGGGTTGCAGCACAAGCAATCGTGGGAAACACTTGGGTGTTAATTAGTAGGTCAGGTGGTTCAGGGGAAAAGTCGCTTGCATGAGACTTTGCATGTGGTATGATTGCTTGGGATTGTATTGTTCAAGTTGTACAATGTTTTACTCTTGTGTTTCTTTTTCTTTTTCCTTTTTTCGTTTTTGACAGAGTTTCTAAGTATTACAATTTACAACTATTACAACAAAACATTAAACAGGCTTTTCATACAATGTTTCTTTATGGAATGAGCTAGTTGAACATTAGTTCTCTCAACCTTGATGAACATACACCAACCGAAATCTTGGGCTAATTTAATTTTATAATATGAGCAACAATACATCACGGATTGATATATGTCGGTAATTAGCCACCTATTTGGCTTTCTTTTTTGTTGGAAGCCACCTGTTGTCGGAAAATAGTAATTGACCGTCACGTGCATGGCACGTGATGCCATTAAACCCTTTTTTCAACCTTTTTTTCTAGATTTCCCCCCAAACCCTCCATCCTCCTCCATCTCTCTTCAAAAAAAAATTCGATTCTCCATCTTCCTCTCTCTCTATGAATTAAAATTCTTCATCTCCATTTGAATTCAGGTAATCATAAATGTTTCTGAACTCCTTTTCTTTTGTTCTTTGAATGAGTTTAGAATTAGGGTTTAAAAATTCACTAATGTGTTTCTAAATTAGGGTTTCAAAATCTTTGTTTTTTGTTTGGAAATTGTGCAGGTATGATGTTGAAGGAAAGGAAGTGCAATTGTGGGAGATGAAGCAATTTAATTCACAGAGAGAGAGATAGGATGATGGAGAATCGAAAAATTCAAATGGCAGATTTTTGAAGGCAGAGAGAGAGAGATGAAGGAAGAGGGAGGGTTCGGGGGGAAATCTGGAAAAAAAAGGCTGAAAAAAGGGTTTAATGACATCACGTGTCATGCACGTCACAGTTAACGCCGGAATTTCATGGTCAATTACTATTTTCCGGCAACAGGTAGCTTCCAACAAAAAAGAAAGCCAAAAAGGTGGCTAATTATTCAATTTTTTTAAAAATGTGGTTTCCCACAAAAAAGTGGTTATAAAAAGTGGTTTCTGATAAAAAAAAAATTTTTCATCCTAAATTCGTATTACTTTAAAAATAAAAAATCTTGTTTTCATCAATATGGTTTATCGTTGGTTCTCATATATTTGTCCCCCATAAATCATAATGTGAGATTCACTCCTCTGCTTTCTCAACACGTGCAGGATGTAAGAAGTTATTATGATTATCTTGAAGAAAAGGTAAGAAGAGCACTACAGAATTAATAAATGAAATACTTTCAAAAAGTTTGATCTTGAAGCTGAAAACCTCGCCCTACTTTTTTCAAGAAATTTGTGAAACTGCATGTTCACGAGAATCAATTTCAACTACTTTTTTTTTTTTTTTTTTTTTTGACAACGGGGAAAATTTGCATTAATTAAAAGTAGAAGTACAGCCTAATGCTAATACAACCAAACATAAAACAAAACAAAACAAAACTGAAACTTGAGGAGCTTCAGTTGCTATTACAAACTCTAGGAAACAAAAACAAACTATTACATATCCAGACCAACTTAGATTCCGCTCGAACGACGGTAGGTGGAATTGGGGTAAATGCCTTGCTGAAGAAGACCTGATATGAGAGGAAACCTGCTGAAAGACGACACCTAGACGATCTTCAAGAATAGATTGCCACAACTCCCAGGGCCCTTGAACAGAAACAGCTTCCTGGGATCCTACTGATTGAAGTAACAAAGAAGTCACGTCCATTGGTAACTTCTGACCATGTTTCGAGGGTAAGAAGAGTTTAGTCTCACGAGACTGAAACTCAAAATGCGTGGAGGTCGATACTTGCCCCAAATTCAATTGGGGGGCCTCCCACAAGATGCATTTTTTGAGTGTGATGACATTGAAAGTCATCACGTGAACCTCAGGCGAACTATTGAGAGATAATTCACCCACACTACGGATCCGAAGATCCGACCTTGCAATCTCTAACCTAGAAGATCGAACCACAACAGGATTAAAGTAACCACCACCTCTCATCTTTCCCAATACTGAAATCCCTACAGATGCGAAACTGGAACTGAATAAACCTAAACTAAAGCTTAAACAAGAAGCATAAACAAGACAAACTAAACCAAAGAAACCCCAAAAAACATAATACCACGCCGAAATCAACACCACACAACCCGCGAAACGGTAGGAAACTTTCACTAACCAACAAGTGCTTCCTTAGCGAGCCAGATGAACCGACAACAACTTACACTAGCGGGGAACGTGGAGGGGACACTAAACTCTAAAGCTCAAGAGTAGAGCACGGGAACGGGGAGGGGGAACCTAAAACTTATCACTTCAAATTCGAACGGGGGATCGGGGAAGGGAAACCTAAAGCCTAAACTTCAAGCACCACTAACCGGGGACGAGGAGGGGGAGCTAATCCTAACTACTTCGTAACAAACTAAAGACCGGGGGAGGGCACGCAAAGATGAAGCGACAGGACAAAAACTTCACACCGTGTGGCGAGCGACTCGACGCCGGGGAGGGGCCTACACAACGAGGAAGAGGGAGGGGAGGATTCGAAGTCGGGGGAGGGAAAGTGTAACCCACTACCACTAACAGGTAGGGGGATGATATGATACTACGGGGAAGGGGAGGGGCGACGCTACTGCGGGGAGGGGAGGGGCGACTCTACAACGGGAAGGTGGAAGGGAGACCGCCGACTGCAGGGGGTGGGAACAGAAGACCAGCGAAAACAGGGGAGGACGCAAGAGGAGGACAACGACGACGCAGGGGAGGACGAAGGAGAACGCAAGGGAGGACGAGGGAGGACGCAGGAGGAGGGGACGACGGCGACGAAAATAGGCTCGCCGGCGACGAGGCTGAAAGGCCCGTCACCAGCGAGCCTAGGGAGCGGCTGCTGTTTTGTGGGCTTTAGGGTTTTCAAGAGGAGAGAATTTTTTGAGAGAAATAGTATATAATATCTTAGTCAGTTTTGTTCTTTTTTAGATACAACATTCGCTTAAGTTTGCCTACAAAAATACCAACACTAGAAGCTGCATGTGATTAAAGAAAATCCATGTAAAAAATAAAATTAATATGTTAAAAGAATACAATAAGTTAACAAGTCATTTCTCATTGCTCACGCATCTCTAGTGGGTTGGTTGATCTTGGTTGGTCTTGGTTAGTCTTTGAGTTTTTTTCTTTCTCTCTCTTTTCCTCCTTCTTACACCTCACATCCCACTAAAACTCCCACCAACTCATCTTTTTTTTCTCACAATGGTTTGGTTGGTCTTACTTGGTTTTTCTATTTCTCTCTCTTACTTTTACCATACCCCACCATATACTCTCTCTCCTACCCAATGTTTATTTTTATATAAAATAGATAATTTAAATTAATAAAAGCTAATTAGATTACGTTAAAACTAATTAGCTTACGTTAAATTAAATTAGCGTTAACTTGACATTATAGTAACTATGTGCTAATTAGCTTGCGTTAAATTAAATTACGATTTGGAAATTATTTTGGGGATTTTGTGGGTAGTTTGGATTATTTTGGGAGTAATTAAGATTATTTGAATCCATAATATTGGCTTAGTTTAAGTAATATTAGGTAGGAGAGAGTAATTAAAAAAAGGGTTTTTTCACCATATACCCCTGATAAATTTTTTTTTGCACCATATACCCTTTCAACTTTCCAAATTCACCATATACCCTCCACGTTTCAAAAAATACATCCACTTACCCTTTTGACTAACGGTGTTAGACTTCCGTTAGTCATTAGGCCCTAATCCTCCCCTAACCCTAATTAACTAACTTAAATCAAACCCTAATCTAATACCCTAATACTAACCTTAACCCTAAACACCCCTCCCCCACCCTAACCCTAATTAAACCCTAACTCTCTCTAACCCAAATTGCACCCACCCACCCAACCCAACCCCGGCCTACCAACCCCCCAACAACCACCGCAGCCCTCACCGCCCCCCACAACCACCGCAGCCTCCCCCGCACCCCCTCCCCTTCCCCCAGTCGTCGCGCAGCCCCCTCCCCCCTTCCCCCTTCGTCGCAGCCCCCCACCCTCCCCTTCCCCGGTCGTCGCGCGACCCTCCCTCCCCTTCCCCGTCGTCGCGCGACCCTCCCTCCCCCTTCCCCCGTCGTCGCTTGGTTCCCGGGCGTTACGTATTTGGTGTTTTTGAATTTTTTTTTTCATTGCGGGGAGGGGGAGGGGTTCGGCGGGAAAGGGAGGGGGGAGGGGTTGCGCGGGAAAGGGAGGGGAGGGGTTCGGCGGTTGCGGGAAGGGGGGGAGAGGGTGGGCGACTGCAGGGAGGGGGCGAGGAGGGAGGGGGTCGCGGGCCGCAGGGGAGGGGGGTCACGGGGGGGGGGAAGGGGGGGGATGGTGGTGGTGACGGGGAAGGGCGGCGGGGAGGGGGTCGGTGGGGGAAGAGGAGGGGGAGGGGGAGGGGGCAAGGGGGAAGGGGAGGGGGTGGTGGTGGTGACGGGGGAAGGAGAGGGGGAGGGGGTGGTGGTGGTGGTGACGCGGAAGGAGAGGGGGGAGGGGGTGGTGGTGGTGACGGGGTGGTGGTGCAGTGGGGGTAAGGGGTGGTTAGGGTTAGGGCCCAAGTTAGTGGTTGGGACCCAAGTTAGTGAATTGGGTTAGAGTTAGGATTAGGGTTTGATTTAAGTTAGTTAATTAGGGTTAGGGGAGGATTAGGGCCTAATGACTAACGGAAGTCTAACACCGTTAGTCAAAAGGGTAAGTGGATGTATTTTTTGAAACGTGGAGGGTATATTGTGAATTTGGAAAGTTGAAAGGGTATATGGTGCAAAAAAAATTTGTCAGGGGTATATGGTGAAAAAACCCTTAAAAAAAATAGATTGGGAAGAAGTGTGGTAAAATATATGAAATTTGGGCTCAATTTATAGATAAAATTATTTTATAGCCGTTAATGTAATTTTTTTTTTAAATTATTAGCAGAATTATTTTTTTTAACGTTACAAGTTTTTGTAACGTTTACAAATTACAATTGAAGAAATCAGCAATAAAAGGATAGCAAAGAAGCGCTGCGTGGCAGCTTATCATTCACTGAGCAGTGGGCTCTGACGCGCGTCGACCCACCGACAAAGAATACCTATCTTTGGGCCCAAGGCCTTGTTTCGATTATGCGTTTCACCATATTGCGCAAAGATCTCTTTCTCCCTTTTTCTTCAAAACAGTGCGTTTCATTTGGGCCCATTATATTTTGCTCGCCAACTTCTTTGCCACGCGGTAGATTTTCATTTGTCTTGTGCACTCCATCCAAGGTGCATATGGTCTGGATTTCCAGACCAACCAACCCAAAGGGCCAAGTGCCCCAATAACAAAACTAACTAAAGCTAGTTTTACTATTTGCTAAACCAACCTAAGACCATCCCATTGCATATGTTCTTAACATGGTAAGATGAAGAGTCTTACCAGATCGGAACCTCTCGCAGGTGAACCTATCCCGGATTAACGGACATACACTTTGAGAGTGAGGGGAAATGGTAAGGGGATCCCCTCTTCCAAAGTGCTCCTAGTGGGGATTGAACCCCCAACCTTGTGGTTGGAAGGTTCTTTCTCTCACCACTTGACCAAGCTTAGCTTGGTGTATTTGGAGTAGAGGTGATCATGGGCCGGGCCAGGTTCGGGCCGGCCGCGCCTAAAAAATTGGCCATTTGTCGGGCCGGGCCGGGCCGGGACATAATTCGGGCCAAAATTTTGTGTCGAAATGAGCGGGCTTTTCGGGCCAAAATCAAACCGGGCCAAAAAATAGCCTAAAAAGTCATTTTTAGCTTGCCCAAAGCCCGTCCCAAAGCAAAAAAATCGAACCGGGCCCGACCGCAGGCCAAAAAATTCTGCCCAAACCCGCCCAAAAATCGGGCCGGGCAGGGCTGGAGTTGATAAGCTCTAATTTGGAGGTAGACATCATGGTGATGACATCAGTAAACACGGATGACAATAGATACTGGACAGATCTTTTTTTTTTTTGACGGGGGATACTGGACAGATCAAGATCTGCGTAGACCCTACCAAATTTTCAAGGTCTAAATCCAATTATTTACAACCCAATAATACAGGGCAGACCTGGATCTAAGTGACCTCTGACCTCATATCATATTTGAATTTGGGTCCAAACTTTATGTACAGAAACCTCTCCATAGGCCCACTTAAGCTATTTTTCCTTTGTCTTTTTTTCTTTTGAAGGGTTTCCTTGTCTTATTTTTTTCTTTTTTTAATTCCTTGTCTTTTTTATTTCTTATTTTGAAATGTTTCCTTGTCTTTTTTTTTTTCTTTTTTTGAAAGGTTTCCTCGTCTTTTTATTACTATGAAATTAGAATAAACCAAGTCTAATGCAGCACATATTTCTATCAATTGAATTAGGGTGAGCAAGAAGCAAAACCCAGTATGAAAGTAGATTAAGATTACAACTCCAGATATGCAGCAATTCATTAAAATTTAAAGCACTAGCCAACTCTCATAGTACAGAAATAAAGAACAAAAATAGAAGGTAGTGTGTAACTGTAGGTAGTCTGACTTGTCTTTGCTGTAATTATTCAGAGTAAACTTGCTTCAAGCTGTGAACAGAAAACACCAATCCTGCAAAAGGTCCAGAAAAATGGAATCAACTTACGGACGTTAACAGAAGAAAACGATGTTCAATGAAATTCGGAAGTACCTTTAATGAAACTCAGCATGATTCCTGCAAAACATCAATGAGATCTAAAGTTTAAGATACAAGTGCCCAGCAAAAGAATAGAAGACATGCAAGAAAAAATCTTCATTTGCAAGCCTTTTACGCCTCCAAAGTCTGAGTAACTTCAATTTCATTGGGATCACATTCCGAGCTCTCTAAAATCAGACATCTTCACTGGGATCAAAGTTCTTAAACCGAGATTTAAAATCTTCCACCAATATAACTTCTTCATCTTTGCTAAGCTTACAATTCCTCCAGTCAGCCCTATCGGGCATTTTGAGCAGGCCAGCCATAACCTAGCAAACATTACGAGAGGAGTTAGACCCCACAGACATCAATCATTAGTCAGTAACACTAATGTATTTGCTATCTTTTTAAAGCATCACCTCACGACCAAATTGAACAGGGAAATTCTCATTCTCATCTATAGTGTGTCCCAGTATCGTGCCATCATGAAGTTCCACATAGAAGAAACCAGAAGCGCCTTCAAACTTTGCTTTCAACAATTCTCTTGCTTCAGAATCATTATCACCTACAACAACATTGAAAAAGCACACTGACGATACCTAGCCTAATGCAGCAGCAGACAAGGGGCTTGTGTGGTCAAAATCCAAAGCTGAACAGATAATGACTTTAGGATATTGTAAACAGGGAAATAGAACTTTGCATTTTGCTGAGCCAGATGAGACGATCTTACTCTAGCAAGACTTTCAACCTTTTAGAGACCCTATCCAATGGGAGGTCCCCCAAATTCTTGTCTAAACAAAAAAGGTGGGATTGAGCACCAGAGCCCCAAGCCAAAAATGATGATCTCAGATCTGATTGATTTGAACTCTGCATCTCTTACAGCTTGTTCGATTTTAGTAACCGGAGTACTCAGACACAAGTATGAGTGTCAGACACATTCTTCTTCTTCTAAGCCTTATTCCCAAAATGATTTGGGGTCGGCTAACATGAAGCATGTCATGATATGGGGCTATGTTTTACGCTGGCCGCCCCAAACCTACCGCAACTCTCCTCCTTTATCCGGGCTTGAGACCGGCAGTGAATGTCACACAGACACTCACAGGCGGAGTTGAGTGTCAGACACATTGCAGCTCAAAATTTCAGACACAGGGACACTATCCTAAAGGTGCACACAGGTACAAGGGCACAACATTCATGAAACATATTCCTGATTTACAGAACTTTTGTATCTGCTCCAAATTATAAACCAAGTAAACACACATTTCACATTGAACTGTTTGCTAGTTCTCATCTAATATGTGATCTCAACCCATTTGTAAGCATAATAATTTTCTAGTATTTCCCATTCGTTTTACAAATTTCCTAAATGAATAGGTCGTTCAAGATAATAGAGGTGTTAAATAAAACCAGGGACCCACGTCGAGCCATCCTGACGAACGAGCAGCATCAATTGAATCGGCAAACACAAAGACGAAGACGCATGGAAAATTTCATTGAGAGGAATCAGCAAAAAAAAGAAAAAAAAGGTAAATTAATGTGTACTTGAAAGATTGTCCTCGGGCTGGGTCGGCCCTGGGGACCAGCACTACGTCGAGGCTGATCAACTGTGCTGCTAGATTTTTAATCATCTGCAGATATTTTTGTGACTTGTGAGAGACCCCTAAATATATTCATTTGAAAAAAGCGCCCACATATTTCAACGAGAACACCGAAAAAAACTAATTCAAAAGTAAAGTTTCGGGTAAGGATTCCATACCCCTGTCAGAGTGATGAATGTCCAACATGTGTAAGAGTTGAGACATAAAAAAGAGTCGAAGTGACAAAAATGATATAAAGAAAGAAAAGGAAGAAAGCAGCATTCTCTCCATATAAATATCGCTAATCTCAGAGGGGAAAAAGTGAGTTTAATAAAGGCGTTTTTAGTCACTTCTTTTATTTGTCCACCGTTTCTATTATAGTTGTTAGAAATATTTTCCAATTACAACCTTCTTTAGGTGCTTCGTGACTCAATAACTTCTGCAACTTATATTTATTTTGGATACAACCACCTTTTGAGACACTTTCAGATTGATGATTCTAGAAAAGAAAAAACAAATCACTCATGGGTATAAATGTGTAATTAAGGGTTTGTTAAGCACTCCTTTTATAATTCTTATCCTCTTTCATACCACATTCCAAAACCTCTCTCATGGCTCCCCTAAGTTAACACCTCCACAACCAACACCACACAACCGCCACTGTTACCATGCACCAATGCAAGAGTAGAGTACGTCAGAGATGTGGAAGTTGGAAAGGTAGTAGTTGGAAATTTTATCTAATTGTTTAAATCAAATGCAGGAAAGATGCTTATTGCATTCCATTTGTTTCTTTTCCATCCACTCCTTCCTACCAAACAACATCTAATCTCCGCAAAAAAAGTAAAACCCTAATCATTATCCTCAAGACTTAATTATCATCCGTACTGACTTTAGGAAATTGAAAGACAGGAGGATAGAGCTTTATTTTTTTGCCAGCATGAGACATTCTTATCTAGCAAAACTGTATACCTTCTTGAGACTTCGTCCAATGGAAGTTTCCCATTCTGCAATTTCTTCATTTGTTCCCCAAGTGAGAAAGGTCGGACCAAGCCAAAAGATATTTCAATAACTTGATTCAACCTGACAATCAGACAATCTCAGATTTGATTGATATGAACTCCATCTCTCTCACAGCTTGTTTGGTTTTTCCCACTGATAGGCTAGGTTACTTAGACACAAACATGTGTGTCAGACACGTGGCAGCTCAAATTTCGACACAGGGACATCTGCCCAAACTTGAACATAGATACAAGGATACAGCATACATGATATATATTCCTTATTCTAAAATACTTTTGCATGCGTTTCGCACACAACATTGATTTGTTTGCTAAATCTCATATAAACTCCAATTTTAATCCCATCTGTGAGCATAATAATTTTCTCCTCTTTTCCTTTTGTTTTACAAATTTTATCCACGTACATATGTGGTTAAAGGTACTTGAGGTGTTGGTCAAAAACTGATGTGTCGGGTAAGAATTCCGTTGGAGTGATGCGTTTCCAACTGTCCAACATAGATATGTATGAGTTCAGGAGAAGATGTAGAGTCAAAGTCACATAGATGATAGGAAGAAAAGGAAGGAGAACAGCTTTTCCTCCATACATATTCCGCCAGATTGGGAGGAAAGCAAAGTGAGTTTAATAAAGGAGTTTCCTTTTTATTGGGTGCTTTGTGACTCAATATATGCTCAATTTACTTTTTTCTTTAATAAAAAGAACAGCCTTTAGAGACTCTCTCCCATTTATGAAACTACCTTTTGCCAGGTCTTAGAGTTTAGACAAAAAAAAAACATCCTCACATGACTGCATATATGAAATTAAGAGCTAATTAAGCGCCCCCTTTATACTTTGTCAGTCTAATTTGTAAAACTTTCATATTACATTCCAAAACCTCTCTCATGGCTCCCTACTTCCTCTTTCTCTCTCTCCTCCTTACCCTCATCAGCTCCATGACCATCACTCTTGGCACCAAAGCAAGAGCAGAGTACGTCAGGAAAGTGCTTCTTTAAAAGGTAGCAGTTGGCAACCTTCTCTAATTCTTACTCCCCCTATGCCCCAAAAAAATCCTCAAAGTCAAAGTTCAAGTGTTCAACCATATTTGTCCACTAGTACATAAGTGAAACATTTAAATGTGGGATCTTCTTAGATTCGTCACAATATAGATTTATCAACTTTTTCTAATTTTTACTTATACACAATTAAAGATATTAACGCTCAAAGTTGTGTGTTGGCAAAAGTGCAAACTAGATATGGTAGAAGTAAAAGAGAGAGCATGGGAGTAATAGCTAAAGATAAACTCGAGTTGGTCATGAGCTTTTTGAGTCAGATTGAGGAGAGCATGAATCAACTCCTTTAAGCTCAACTTGAGCTTAGGTTTGAGTTGAGAGGGAACCTATCTAGGCATCCAGCTCAAACTTCAATCATGTTGAGCTTAAGTAATCAGTGAGTAGTCTCAACTCTCAACTCCTATACCCCTATGCATGCCGCAAACTTTTACTGCATGTCCTGAAGAAACACCTTAAAATTTGACACTCCAGCTAACAAGGACATACATCTCAACCTGCAACCCTAGCATGTACAGGCAAATTATCATTCAAGAAAATTTATTTCCACTCATAGCAAAACATGAAAGACAGAAAAGGCAACAAAAAGAAGTCAATGGCAGTGCCTCAGCTAATCACAGATTAACTTACCTTTAATTGTCTCAAAATCAAAACCCAGCTTTTTAGCAGCTAAGTTGAATATACTTTTCGCGGAAGATGCTTTGGTCTGTGGAATAGGTACTGCCTACACAAAAGACATTAACTATAAGTGTACTAAGAAGTACTGATATAAATTGAAATGCACATCATACGATCTGTACCCAAATATAATTTACAGGTTGTTATTTCGTCTTTACTAAATGATTAAACCTGGAGCTTGCTGTAGCGAATTGCATTCGCCTCACACAAGCAAGATACTGTTTCAGAGACAATTGACAAGATTCTAAATAAATCAAGACAAAAGTGATGAATCTCAGGTTCCACATCAAAGAGCAGTATAAACCTATTGCATTCTAATTTCATAAGTTATAATATTTTCACAGGGATGAATAAATAAGTTGAATTTATTTACAAACTTTTAAGTATATATACATGGGTCTTGTACTTTAGTAGACCAGGTTATTGGGTGGGTCGGACTTGGTCGGTGCAGTCCAGCAGGTCAGGTCATTAGTGGGTCGCCTTATCGAGGGGCCAGAGCAGGCTGGGTCAATAGCGGTTCAATAAAGGGAGGGCCAATAAAGAAGTAAGGAGATAGGGGATAGGAGTGATTTTTTTTTTTACCATTTCTATTATCTTTCACGAAATTATTAGCCTAAGTTTTGGCCTTGTATTTACCTTGTCTAATTCCCTGTCCGTTAGTAAAAACACTAAAATCTTCGACCAAACCTTACGCCCATTGGACCACCAAGTCTACTTTAAAGTAGTTTCCAAGCTATTGTTAATGGTAATAATGTTACAAATGTTCGAAGTTAATATTAAAAGTTATAATCAGTTGACGACTTGACTCTACTGAATTAACTCTAGTATTCCCTTGATTAACTCTTGTACTCCCTTAATTAACTCTAGTACTCTACTTGATTAACTCTAGTACTCCCTTAATTAACACTTTGTTATAATCCCTTATAACCAATATGTAATCCATTTTGGCTAAATTATAACCTTTTTTCCCTTATGAGGCCAATTTTTCAAAAGGATTATATGAAAATGGATTATCATGTAATATCATGAAATTGGATTATATATATATATATATATATATATATATATATATATATATATATTGCTGTTTCTTTTACACAGTAGAATAAGCAAGGTCAGAACAGAGCGCCAGTGAAACCTCAAGCCCCAATACAAGTATCAAGATGGTGCTTATCTCCAGGTTGCTTGGCGTCCAGGTCTCCAGGACAATTACTTCCTACAGGTATATACTTGACCCTCTGTTTTTGGTTCAGCTTGGACAGCCAAAATATATAACATACGCCAACCAAAGGGTCAAAAGTAGGCACTATAATTCAAAAGGAAAGTCTAACATCGATTACATTGTACAAGTAATTTGATGTACAACAAGGAAGAACAAAATATAGATGGAATTTTGAGCCATAAAGGAGACATCTGTCTTTCATGCATGTGGGTACTAACAAACAGTGAATTAACCCTCACCTGGAGATTAGCATGAGTGCCTCGTTTAGATATCAATTCAAAGAAGATGAGTTCCTTCCTTTGGGTTTTGCAGTACATCCGGAGACTGCTCTGATATCTATTTAGGTCTCTTTGACAATCTGGAGGTAGAGATAAAGTGCTGGGAGAATGCTCGACTGGTATTAACAGCACGTGATCATCAACCAGTGGGCCTTTCGCCAATGCGCAGTATAAGTTTTCTCCAACAGTAATGATTAGGTGGGACTCCACATTGGGGCTTGACAAACAAAACCAGCATTCTTTTGACCTGACATGTGTGCAATCATGTATTAGGTTATTATGTAAGCTAGAGCATTAAAAAAAATCATGTTCAATAGACATTAAGAAGTCGTCCAACGGAACAGAAGCACTAAAATAAATGCATAACCTTCAACACGACAAAACATTCTCATAAAAAAGTATCAATACAAAAACACACAAAGAAATGTTAATTTCAAATGATCCACCAACCTATTAGTACTTGCCGTATGAGATCTGGATCTCCTGTTAGCAATACTTTCACCTTCTGCAACCAAGTCATGCTTAAATTGACACTCTGGACCCCTCTCGCATTTCCCCTTATTAAGAAAATCAAAACATACACCTCTCATATATTGCTCTCTTGCGTCTTCATCATGCCGAAAACGGCAGTCGTCTCCACGTGGGCATGAACCAAATGACAAATATTTAAAACAGAGCTTCTCTGCATTTCCATTGCCTTGCTTTTGTTTTTTCACATCATAACGCCAATACTGTTCATCAAGAGTACTGTCCCCTGGTCTTTTGGTAGTCTCTTTTCTAGGTGTGTAGTCAACAATTGTGTATGGAGATAAAGTCGTATTAGGAGGTTTTATGCTTATTTCTGCCACTGTCATAGTTGACGCTGGAGTTGGAGAAATAGCATGCATAAATCTCTGAAAATCACACAAATGAAAACAGATTTAGAAAGGCCCAAACAGCATAAATGAGCAGAAAACCAATCATAGAGAGAACGTATAAAAGAGCACTCACAACAAAAGTATCGTTGAACTGAACAATCAGAGTTCGGAGAAAGGAACATGACCACTACATGAAGGATGTCTTGCCCTAATTGAACTGTTCATTCTCCTTCCTCCTCAGACTACCTTTTGTTTGGAGACATGCATAGTCAATAGCATTTTGTTTATGGGCAAGCCCATGAACCATGAGTTGACAAGGTACAATCTGGGCATGGCGGCCGACACGAGTACACGACCCATAAGATGTGAATAAATGCTAAGAGGAAAACTATTCATACATGTTTGTTAAACACGGGCACCACTTACCACCTACCAACTGCAACCACTCACTCATCCTAGTTCTCCATTGACCACTTAACATATTTGTAATTATTATATCACTAAGAAACCTATAAAAATATAAAGTATTAAGTGGTTGACAGGGTAAATAGTAGTTGGCTTATAACATCTCCTGGAGAACAAGAGAACATTTAAATGCCCTCCAATTAACATTTTGTCCGACTAAGAATATAAGATAACCTAACAGCTTATCGTTTACTGAAAACTTAGCAAATGAAAGTGATGCAAGGAATCACCCCCATGATGTTGTGCCAGTCGCCACTAAGAACCATTAGAGAAAAGAAAAAAGCATATCCTTGAGATGCTTTAACAACTGAATCATTATCATAATCGTCGAATAGGGATTAGGGACACTAAACATTCTTGCAGAAATTTGACAAATAGTAATTAAGTGGTTACGGTTCCTTGTTCGAAGGACTAGAGTTCAATAATGTATTTGTTGATATGACCAAATTTCTAAGGTTGAGGGTTTCCAACACTTTCAGGATCATGAATCAAGTGTGCATACTTGTTTGATTTCCTTTAATATATCCAACTAAGCATTTATGTAAGTGCCCATCATCAAGCTCATCATCCACAACCTTGACTCCTGCCAGCATAGCAGTTTCAAGAGCATTTTATCTTCAGATTTTTCAAAGGTTCATCAACGTCCTTAGCTTGTTTCATCATCATTGCTGGACTTTATTTCTATTAAGCCTCTAGAAGCATCTAATTGTTTCCATCAGCATCTCGACTTCATTTAGTCAAAGTCACCTTAGAATTTAGATAAAGTCAATTTGCATAAGAGGCTCAATATATATGGATCAAGATTCATCAAGCCTAGAAACTCACAGATCTGTCCTCAAAAGTTGCAAAGCTTCCGAGGAAAAGCAATGGCTGCCGATGCCAGCAACTACAGTCTCAGCATGAACATTAACCAAGGGTTCCAAAGCTAGGATTTCGTGATTCAGGAATGGGATTGTAATTTAACTGGTGAGTTTCCATGATCATGTAATCAAGCTAGTGATAGCTTTGGGCTTAGAAGAAGAAACAGGGGTCAAAATGACATTAAGACTAATATATATGAGGCCAGAAATCAGATATAACTCCTCCCTTCTAACATCAACTCACGAATTATCAAGTCTCAGAAATCTTGTGGCTTGCTGGTTCCAGTTTAAGGTTCCCTAAAATTTTCAGGTACCCAGAAAAGACAACGAGACATGGAGACAAGGTAAAACTTAGGCAGATGGGTGACGAGAAACCATGCCCTTTTTGCAAGCTTTTCTTTATCATAGTTTTTCCTCTTTCCATAGTCTATACACCGACAATCTGACCGCACGGGTCCATGGTCCAGATTTTTCTGTTCCCAACACAAGTGGATGGGACTGAATTCAGCAACCAATTTTAGCTAAGAATCCATTTATTAAATCTTTGAATGAATCTCTATACTTACAACCTGATCCGTAAGGACCGTCTAAATTAGGTCAGTTCAAGGCTCATATTATTAGTAGTTATGATTAAGGAAATGACTGGTATGAGCAGAAGCTTTCTAGAAAAAGTACAATGAGGTAGCAGCGCAATGTATGAAACTTGAACTGCATAATGCTTATGAAAAGATTGAACCTGTTTCTCTTTATTTCCTACAGGAGCAAGGCCAAAGAAACGGGTTACATGCACAGCATCAATATTAGTGTATGGTTCCACGAGCATAAAAGACAGCCTTTGAACCTGCAATGTGATAGCTATCATGTAGAAAACCCAATGTTAGAAAACTCGAGGCGAGTGGAAAGAGACAAAAAGAGAAGGAGATTCTCTACTAAAATAACATCCATGCAACAACTAAAAACATGTATGTAAATCAATGCCCCATCTATGTAAATTACGAGCCTAACACAGCCACTTCAAAACATGCATCGGTAGCAATTTCTATAAACAAAATATGATCATAACTTACCGAGGCTTAATCTCTGCTACCAATTCTGCTATAGTGGAATCGCTGCCAAGGGAGTCCGATAGCCCAGGTGGTATATCACTGGCTGAGGCCCTATTTGTAACTCCGCTAGGCCATTCATTAGTTTAACTAGTTAAGAAACCCAAACTAGACACTATTAAGACTACTAACGATTATAGCTCGTAAGGAAGAAAAAAGTAGACAGCCAACAATAAAGCAACTAGCAAGGATATGTTAAAAACAAATCAACTACTCCAGGCTCATCAGCTAATGCCCGTAACGCATCCACATCATCCTGACTATATGTTCCAAATTGTTGTCCACTTGGTGATTGCCTACCAGATAAGTATGCCACAGACAACCCTAATTATCAATGAGGTAAATCAGCATAATACAAAAGGAACTATTAACATACAAAGATGAACCATAATGCTAATATTGATTTGATTTAAAAACATCTAACCCTTGACTGCACTCAGTCCACTCAGATGCAGAGGAAACAAATACTTCCTCCGTTCCATAATAAGTGAAACATAGGGATTGGGCACAAGATTTAATAAACATCACTTTCAAAAGCCAAAAAGTCATAAAATACCCTTTTCATTATCAAAAGGAGAAGAGAGAAAAGCAAACCACACAAGTTTGTGATGGGTACTCTTGTCATTTTATCACTTTCTTTTTTCCATTTAAGGTATGTTTCACTTATTTTGAAACGTTCTTAAATAGTAAGTGTTTCACTTATTATGGAACGGAGGAAGTATATGTTAAGTGAGCTGACTTTGCCATACCAAATAGCCATTATGTCTGCTAGCATTTGCTATGGCAATATATAGACAGCAGAGCCCAAAAATTACAATTATTCCTCCTTTACCATCTACTGCCCATTCCATTTGACGTTAAAAGCAAAAGGGAAGTTGTGATCATGTCTGAAAGCCACAATCAAATGCCTAATTCTTCCATGAGGCATAGTCGAGTAGATATGCTTTCTTAAGCGTCCAAGGTGATACATGCTACTAAGCAACCATTTCTTCATTGCTTTAACTTTTCATCGTGCTTATACCGCTGTGTTTAGTTCTCTTCATGGTATTATAAAAACATTTGCGTGAAATATACTTGACTGTCATACTAACATACTACTTCCATCGATAAAATGATCTAAGTAAACCTTCCCATTTGAGGCATCTCATTTAGCATTCGCCCTCATAATTCCCTCCCAACAAGACGTCACTAATATTTCACACACATATCTACTCTTCACTTCAACTTATCACCCAGACATACCAATTCACTTTCCATATAATATTATGCCACTTTGTTAATCCAATTCATCACCTTCCCTACTGCATTCTCTCATTACCTCTCCCACTAACTTGTTCTCTCGTACGAGACCGATCTTCTCGCTTTTTATTACCTATCTACAATCCCCCCCCCAACTTACTACCCCAAAAATAACAAATCCAGTTCAAAAGAAAATGCCACAACTTCAAATTCCAACTTCTAAAGCAATAACCACCTGCAACTATAGCGTCAACCCAGTTCAGCTTACTAGAAACGAATAACGCTAACCTAATTAACAAAAATAATCAAACTCCCACATCTAAATTACCAAATTCATGCAATAGAAGGTAAAAAAAATCATGAAAGAAAAGAAATACAAACCAAGAAGAGTGAAATTGCCGCTGTCTTTCAACCAAAACAAATTATTACAAACCCTAAAACCATCCATTTTAAACCCTAGATTGGCGGGATCTTTAACTGCAGCTGAGAGAATTTTAGGAGCAGCAACGCCAAAATCGCCGATAAAATAAGTGGGTATAGGAATATTACGACGCTCTTCTATGTACTCCATGAATTCTTCTACAAGTTCTGTTGAGTCTGGGAAGAATTGTCCGACGCATAGTAAAGCGTCGAATGGGCCAGCTGATTTGTTTACCTGAAATTTGATACAAGCTTTTGTGTTAGAAAAGGAAGTAATTGAATTTAAGTGCTAAGTTGAGTTTTATGGTGGAGAGAGAAAGAGAGAAATACCGAGAGGAAGCGTTTGAAGAGCGCGGAGAGGCGGCCATTGACGTCGCCGGAGAGAAGAATTCGGGGAGGAGAAGGAGAAGCCATGGGAGACAGAGAGAACGAGAGTGTTAACTTTTACTTCTTTTGTTTGAGTTTGTTTTTCTTTCGGTCTTTTTTGAATTTTTTTTTTTTTTTTTTTTGTTCAGGAAAGATAATTGGTCTTTTTTGAATTATTGACATCAATAATCCCAATTTTCACTAGTTTTCTCAAAATAATCTCAACTTTGAATTATTTTAGAATCATTGTAATTTTATCGGGTTGCTTCTGACATTAATCCAAACTCTTATCTTTCTTGCCATTGCTAACCCTTTTTTAGATCTATTGTGTATATGAAAAGTGATAGTTGAGATTATTTTGAGAAGCTATATCTTAGTAAAATTGGATTATTACAATATTGTAGAATCATAATTTTTATTGGTTTTCCAATTTTTTTGTTTGAATAATTTTAGAAGTGATATGATGGAGATTATATAACAAACTCGAACTTAATCATATTTATACTAATCATAGCTTTGTTTTAATTGGTTGATAGAAAATGGTTACATAAAGGCATTTGTTATCTTTATCATTTGAGATAGGTTGTATATAGGTTGAGAATGAGTGAACCGATTTTGAAACTTGTTTTAAATTCATTACAAAATGAAAAGTGTTTGAAGATTATTGATTATACATCTAATAATTTTATCAAAACACCAATAAAAAGAATAAGTGATTGAACCCCCAAATTAACATAAAAATTCTTATAGCGATGAGAAGAGGAAAACCATTAACTACCACAAACTCGGTTAGTCTTGACGTTTATACTATCGCATTTTTTATAACCTCATTATGGATTGTCGTAATTTTTGGTGAGAGAATTTAACCCAATCGTTATTTACCGCCCGTATTTACTTAAAAATCGCCCGTATTTTTCCTTAAAATTCCACCCATACCCCTCCCTGTTTACCCCACTCTTACTCTCTCACCACCCGACCACCACCACCACCCGACCACCACCACCACCACCACCACCACCGACCACCACCACCACCACTGACCACCACCACACGACTACCACCATCGCGATCGCCACCACCGGGAGCACCACGAAAAACCGTCAACCACACCGAAACGGAATGTGGTTAATTTTTAAAAAAAAAAAAAATCCGCCACTGTGCACGGTAACGGATGAAAATTCCGTTACCACCATGGTGGTAACGGATGAAAATTCCGTTACCTCCATGGTGGTAACGAGATTTCTCATCGTTACCATGGCTTTTCCAAAATAATTTTTTTTTTGAAAAAGCCATGGTAACGGATGTGGTGGTGGTTGCGGTAGTTGACGGCGTGGTGGTGGTTGCGGTGGTGGTGGTTGCCGGTGTGGTGGTGGTTGACGCCGTGGTGGTGGTTGCTTTGGTGGGTGGGTGGTGGTTGGGGTGAGGTGAGAGTGAGTGAGGAGTGAGAGTGAGTATACATAGTGGTAGTTTAGGAAAATCTTAAAAAATACGGGCGATTTTTAGTAAATACGGGCAGTAAATAGTAATGCCCGAATTTAACCCTCTAACAAAATTTGCTTTGTATATCACGATATTGTATCAATTTTGATAATGCAATCAAGGTAAGGCAGAATATTTTGTCAACAATTTACGTAACTAAGGTAACAATGTTATGATTAGGGATGTTAACGAACCAAACTGAGACCGAACATGTCCAGGGTCAGCTCGAGAATGGTTTAAGGTTGAGCTCAGCTCGAGCTCGACTCAAAGTTCGTCAAGCTCAATAATTTAGGCTCGGCTCGAGCATGAAAGGATAAAAGCCAAGTTCAACTCGTCACTCAATGATGCAAAATTTAAATATTATAATAAATACATGCTTAATTTAGATTCATCGGGCTTTAAGTACAACCCAATAAATTTTTGTCAAACTCTTGATAAGTATGAATGTCAAAGAGCTATTTTTAATAAATAAGCTATGCCCAACATCCACACAATTTGGCTGTCTATACACGCTCTTTAATAGAGCAGCTCCCCTGTTACTCTTTATTCCTCTTCGATGTGGGATTTTATTATCCCAACAAAGATTTTACAATTGTCAGAGCCTAAAAGGAGGTAATTGTTGTGTTGCATTGCAATGTAAGAGGGGTGATAAAGCGCTCATTGTGAGCGGTATCACCTGCCCACTAACAGGGGTAAAATGGTAAAATAACATATTTAATAAAGTCAACTGAGAAGTGAGGAATTGACCAGGGAATGGAAGGGTTTGTAAGGCTTTCCTCCAATATTTTGTGACCCCACTTTGTCTTCCTCTTGCAAAAAGCTAGAAATTTATCTCTCTTCTCTCTCTTCTCGGTAAAAGCTAAAAATTTCTCTCTCCCTCGAATTTTTGTTTCTCCTGTAAATGTGTTAATTTCGAGTTTGGAAAGAAGTAAGTTATTTAATTTTTTTGTTCGATTGTAATTAAAATTGTGGAATTTATTAGGGTGTAGTTTTCTAACCCACATTCGGTTGCAGGTGAATTTATGTTTGCATTGGAAGTGGGCAAAATTGAGTGCTGGTGAAGAAGACGACTTAGAAAGAGAAAGATCGAGAATGGTTGATTTCTGAAATGTTGGTAAGTAATTTGAACACCATTTGTAGTAGTAACCTATAGAATTGTTGTTGGTTGGAGTATGAAAGAAATGAAATTTTGAAATTTTTGTTTGATGAAATTATATATAGTTGATAGAAATTATGTAAAAAGTGAAATGTAAGTGGATTTTATAGTTGTTTGCGGTTAGTAGTGGAATATGAAATTGAGTGCAATTTCGAAATTATATATAAGGGTAATGTAAATGGATTCACAATTTCCAAAATTAACAATGAATCCACCATTGATTCCACATGAAGAATGAAAATTGGTATTTATTTCCTTTACGTATCCCAAAAACCATATATTATCATAAGTTATTTGAAATTAGTGTGGAGTGTGCAGTAGTGTGGACTCATAATATTGCTTTTGGTTCAAATCAACTCACCGATCATAAATTATATCCTCAATAAATTACGAAGTTGTAGAGCAAATCATGATTTGTATTTTTTGTTATGATGAAAATCAAGTCACGATCATAAAATATATCTTCCCACATGATAAAGTTTGAACGTTCTAATGTAATCATTCCTTTATCCGGGTAATTTCACTAATTATTACAAATTATATAACCGATTATTATTATGTGTATGTTAATATAACCCGAGAGAAAATAGTGGGTGCTAAAACAGGGACATATATATGGTAGATTTGGTTGAAGTTGGGGGTTTCGTAGGAGGGAGTGCGGGGATGGTTGTATTTGTAATAGTTAGGTGTAATTTGTAGTGCAATTTATAATCTCAAAAGTGATTTCGACTTGGCCATGTTGTTAACTATTTGAGTTCCATATATTGTATGTTTGTTAGTTTGTTTAAGTTTGAAATATAAAATTATTGAAGTTTAAAAAAGGAAATTTATGAAAATACATGTATTGAACTGAATTATTTGTTGAAATCGCTTGACAAGGAACCGTGAGTTTTGATAATGGTGACATCCGAGGCGAGAGCGGGTAGGAGGGGACGTCGTGAGTCGGCATATAAGAAGCATGATAATGTGAGTTCAGTTTATAAAGTTAGGATTAAATTGTTGTGGAATAAATTGATGTCAACTATTTACAGAAATCGTATATGAAGTTTTGAAACTTGTTATAGGTGGATGTGGAGAACTTAAGGGAATTGGATGAGGATGAAGAACAGGAAGAAGAAGAAGAGGAGGACCGGGAAGCGGGGACGAAGAGGTGGGAGGAGCGGGAGGAAGCAAAGAGGAGGACGAGGAAGAAGATGAGGAGGATGAGGAAGAAGAGGTATAGTGGATTGTATGAGCCTCTAGTTTGTGTATTATTTAAAACACTATGTTGTAAACTTCAGTTAACGAATAGCATTTAAAAACAGAGTGTAGTGAACATAAATATCACAATGCATTGAGGATTTTTTGTAATGTACATAATTACCCAATTTTTGTAATGTGCATTGAGGAGTGTTGGGCACCATATTTTCCAATTGACAATGGGGAGTGGATAATTGGATAAATTTCCCGCAAGAAGAAATGAACTTCAAATTTCAAGAAATGAAGTTCGCCATACTAGTTCACCATTTGCGGGAAATAAGTGGTTGAAATATAAGGGTTCTCCATAAATGAACAAGTGTTCCAACTAATATAAGAGCATGGCCACTCATGCCCCAAAAAAACATATCATTTCTCTCTCTCATCAACTTTCTCTCTCATCTTACAAAAGTTGATCATCCCTTATGACCATTTTCTCTCATCTTACAAAAGTTGATCAAACACATAAGTTACATAAACAAGGGTTCTCCCATTTATAAACAAGTGTTCTCCGTGCATAAACAGGTGTTCAACTTACACAAACAAGTTGAAATATAAGGGTCCCCATACATACTAACTAATTGAATTGAATGAGTCATTATCTAATTGAATTAAAAGAAGGAGTTAATCAAAGAACAAAACAACTTAAGTAAGGTTTTATGTATTTGGATTGAGTAATGTAATTGAATTGAACAAATGAATTAATCTAATAACTAAATAAAACAACTCGAGTAAGTTATAATGTAATTGAATTGAACGAAGGAGTTAATCAAATAACTAAATAAAACACTTCGAGTAAGTTATTATGTAATTGAATTGAACGAATGATCGAGTTAATCAAATAACTAAATAAAACACTTGAGTAAGTTATTATGTAATTGAATTGAACGAATGAGTTAATCAAATAACTAAATAAAACACTCGAGTAAGTTATTATGTAATTGAATTGAACGAATGATCGAGTTAATCAAATAACTAAATAAAACATTTGAGTAAGTTATTATGTAATTGAATTGAACGAATGAGTTAATCAAATAACTAAACAAAACACTTGAGTAAGTGATAATGTAATTGAATTGAACGAAGGAGTTAATCAAATAACAAAATAAAACACTTGAGTAAGTTATTATGTAATTGAATTGAACGAATGAGTTAATCAAATAACTAAATAAAACACTCGAGTAAGTTATTATGTAATTGAATTGAACGAAAGAGTTAATCAAATAACTAAATAAAACACTTGAGTAAGTTATTATGTAATTGAATTGAATGAATGATCGAGTTAATCAAATAACTAAATAAAACACTTGAGTAAGTTATTATAGAAAACAATTGTATAAGTTACATAAACAAGGGTTTCCCATATAAAAACAAGTGTTCCCCATACATAAACATGTGTTCCCACGGCATAAACAATGTTTCAACGAACACAAACAAGTTGAAATATAAGGGTTTCCCATACATACCAACTAATTGAAATGAATGAGTTATTATCTAATTGAATTCAAACAAGGAGTTAATCAAAGAACTAAACAACTTAAGTAAGGTATTATTTATTTGGATTGAGTAATGTAATTGAATTGAACGAAAGAGTTAATCAAATAACTAAATAAAACATTTGAGTAAGTTATTATGTAATTGAATTGAACGAATGAATTAATCAAATAACTAAATAAAATACTCGAGTAAGTTATAATGTAATTGATTTGAACGAATGAGTTAGTCTAATAACTAAATAAAACACTCGAGTATGTTATAATGTAATTGAATTTATCGAACGAGTTAATCAAATAACTAAATAAAACAATTGACTCAGTTATTATAGAAAACAATTGTATAAGTTATATAAACAAGGGTTCCCCATACAAAAACAAGTGTTCCCCATACATAAACATGTGTTCCCCCTACATAAACAACGTTTCAACTTATACAAACAAGTTGAAATATAAGGGTTCCCCATAAATACCAACTAATTGAAATGAATGAGTTATTATCTAATTGCATTAAAAGAAGGAGTTAATCAAAGAACTAAACAACTTAAGTAAGGTATTATCTATTTGGATTGAGTAATGTAATTGAATTGAACGAAGAAGTTAATCAAATAACTAAATAAAACACTTGAGTAAATTATTATGTAATTGAATTAAACGAAGGAGTTAATCAAATAACTAAATAAAACACTCGAGTAAGTTATAATGTAATTGAATTTGTCGAACGAGTTTATCAAATAACTAAATAAAATAATTGACTCAGTTATTATAGAAAACAATTGTATAAGTTATATATACATGGGTTCCCCCATATAAAAACAAGTGTTTTCAATGCATAAAAATGTGTTCCCCATGCATAAACAATGTTTCAACTTACACAAACAAGTTGAAATATAAGGGTTCCCCATACATACCAACTAATTGAATTGAATGAGTTATTATCTAATTGAATTAAAAGATGGAGTTAATCAAAGAACTAAAAAACTTAAGTACGATATTATGTAATTGAATTGAACGAATGAGTTAATGATCTAACTGAATTGAACTTGAGTAGGTGGTTATGTAATTGAATTGAATTGAATAAGTTATTTTCCAAAAACACTCCTATGGCACAGTGCCTTACAATGTGTTATTCACTCGTAAACTCGCGTTTGATGTTTTAGCTCGAACGAAATTGTATCAAAACAAGAAAACAATGAAATCAAATAATAAGACACATGAATTTAACGTGGTTCAATCTCACATCCGAGATCTACATCCACACTACCTACTTTTTTATCATTTGAATCTTAAAATATCAAACTCTTGATACAATACGATTCCCCCACTACTAACTCCTAGTAGTGCTCCTCAACACTTAACCCTAAGTGTTGCTACTCTATAATGATGAAGTTATGTAAAGATTAAGTCCTCACAAGTGTGCTTCTTAGATAAGCAAATCGAGGAACGTTACAATCGTTATATACAACTTTTAACTCACTGGAACTACGTGCTTATACATTGTCTTTATGGGGATCCGTTTTCACTTTCAAAAAAAACTTATTAAAACCAAATATGAAAACGTGATACTTTCTTCCGATTTGTATCCCTTATATAATCTATCAACCGAATAATAATTAGGATTTTTGAAATTTACCACCTTTTAAAATCTCAATTTTCAAAATCACTACCTTATAAGTTCATTTTTTAAAATAACCACCTTATATGACCTAAATCTCATTAAATACATACCAAAATGACAGATTTCATCAAGGGAAATCGTCCTCAAAAAAGGTTTAAGAACGATTCCATCACCTCCCCTTTATTCACTAGAATGTATATAAGGTTTAAACGCTTGTTTACGAACGATTTATTGGACAAAATCACAATTGGTATGTATTTAAAGATATTTAGGTCATATAAGGTGGTTATTTTAAAAAATGAACTTATAAGGTAGTTATTTGAAAATTGAGATTTTAAGAGGTGGTTAATTTCAAAAATCCTAATAATTATTCTCCAAGATATGATTATCTTCTTGAATAATTTTTATTCCTAAAATCAAGGGATAAAATCTTTTCCTATCCAAAATCAAATTTTATGTTTTATAAAAACGACCAAATATTAAAGTATCTTGTACTTTCCACCAATATGTTCAACACCTTAGGGGATCCTACCTAAGATGACTTACCATCCAAGTTAATTCAACTTTACATAGTGAAACATTATGTTATCGACTGGTTAATTTAGTTATACCATGTCAAATAAACATAACTAAACAAGTAACTCAATTAAGTATCTAACATATTAATCGTCCTTGTTAATTATTAATACGCCAATTATGCATCTTGGTTCACATAAATGTTAAAGACACCACATATAAACTCCATTCCCACCATACTCAATAAAATAACATACTTATATAGAATACCATCTACTTCCAAAATTCATTAGTAACTCAATAATCATTATAAAGCTTTAATATTCTAATATTCCCATATAACACTTCATAGCCATGAGTAAAATAATTCTTCCATTTACATATAGAAGTCAGATTTTGTCCATAACATCAAGCGTATAATACATCCAGGCACATATAAACCATGTTTTCACAAGGTTACAAAGTGATGAACATAATAGCTTACCTTATTGCGCTTTGATCTTTCCCCTCACAACGCACTAGTGGCTACCTTCTACGTCCTCTACAATAATCATATAAGTGATATAACCATATATTAATACCTATCATAACTCATATTAATTTGACATGAACCTACGCACTACGTACATAAATTATTAGTACCATTAGGGTACTTAGTCATCCTATTAGTATAGTATACTTACGTTAACAAGTTAAGTTTTTGCTGTCAAAACATATTTCAGCGAGATTATGTACTCTGCCCAACTATTAATCATATTAATATACGTATGGTAGATGTTTATAATTTTATGTTACATATATTATTATTATTTTTAAACTAAAGGAAACATGTGTTTGCCGCCAAAATCATCTTCATCCTCAAAATTACAATGCAAACCTATAACGACGGAAAAGCTTACGAGTGGTGAACTTCTAACTTACCGTTCTCGCACACAAAAGGTCGGAATCCAAAACCGAAAAGTCGTATGGGTTGAGGGTAATGAGAGCTATGCGTGGGTTGATTTCGCGGTAGGTTCCGACAAGGTTTGATGGTGTTTCGGAGCTGCCGAAATGGGGTGGTTTACCTCGTCGGCGGCCGAGGTTATCTTCGTATCTTTGACGGGGAAGCTCACAATGTTTCTTACGTGAGTTTCAGAGTTGCTAAAGCTTGTAGGTGATAATTTGGAGGGGGTATTTATAGGGAGAATAAAAAGAGTGACATAGATAATTACACGGTTGAGAAGATAATGAAAAAACGATCTTAAAAGATAACTACTATGAAAGATAAATATGGTTATTCAAGCTTATCATGTTATTATGAAGATAGGATAAGTACAGTTTGTTGAGTTGATAGAATTTGAATCTAAACCGGATAGTATTTGAAGTAAGATAGAATTAAGTGGGAGGATGTTTACGTGAAGAAAATTATAAGGTTATCATTTTTTTCCTTTTTCAATAAAAATTTAAAGAAATAGTTTAATTAAATAGTTTAATTAAATAGTTTAATTAATAAAGTAAATAAATATATTATTGAATCGAAATAAATCGAATTATTTTTGCTTAAGAAAATAAACACATAAATATAATTAGTAAGGTTAAAATTTTATAGGTAAAATATAGAATATTATATATATGCACATATACATAAAAACACACACAAAAAGAGAGAGAGGAGGAGAGAGAAAGAGAAAGAAAATGGCTGGAGGAAGTACTCCGAGGAGAGAGAGAGGATACTATCCCCACATGTTTTTCTTTTGTTTCCTGAGGAGTATTCCCATTCTAAATACCTTTCCCAATGTCACTATCACTTCATTTGAGGCTCACACCAACTTTCCCTTATTTTAATATGTTTTATACTACAACCCCACCTTTTAATTTTTTAATAGTATTAGTGGGCAGGTAAGCCGCTCACCATGCGCGCTTTATCACCCCGTAATGTAATGACATAGGTAACAGTTCATAGGCAATTGTTGCCAGTGCCTTACTACTTTTTTGAAAATGAATATAAATGTGTATTTATAAACAAATACAAGTTGATTGAATTAGTGAGCATCTCGCAAATTTTATATGCTTTATAGTCCAATATACAAAAATGGAGGACTTCGTCCAACATTATAAAGTGGTCCACTATACAAATACATGCTCTTTAACAGCAGATTTATAGTTAAAGGGTAATAAAATTTTATAGGGAAAATAAGATTGTTGTTTATTTTCTTATCAATGTGGGACATTACTATTCATCTAAAAACTATATATCTAAAATATTTTCGAGCTTGTTCACAAACTTTCCAACCAAACTTAAGGAGGCTCGACTCTACTCGTCATAGTCTCGAGCCGATCCCGAACTCGAGTCGAGCCACCAAGCCGAACTCGAGATAGTTTGCGAGCCACCCCGGTTCGTTAGGACTCCTAGTTATGACTGTACACCAATAACCGGAAGACTAGGCAACTAGCTCGCTTTCGAAGACAAAGTTTATTCCCGTTAATAATGAAAACTAATTAGGGCTATCGGCGTAACTTTAAAGACAAAATTTATTTATAGCTTTGGAGGAGAATGAGAATAGAAAATTAAAAAAGAGGCGGTAGGTCAATTTTAGAGAAAAGTGTCATGGCTTATTAGTGGCCTCTTCCAACTTGTGTTTGAATCAAGGAGGACAAATAGAAAGTGGATAATCATAAAATCTAGCAACCAACCCATTTCTCTAACATGTCTTTGGAAAACTTTAAAGGGGTTGCTAGAATAATCTTAAAATAAAAAGGGGAGGGAAAAGGGATGGGGAGGCAATTATATTTAGGGCGAAAGTTCGGTGTACCGGTTTGGATTAGGGCCTAATTCAATCCGATCCAACAAAATTTGGATTTCAATTTTCCAATCCGAATCCAAACCGATTAGAGTTTGAATTCGATCCAATATTCCAATTCAATCCGAATTTTCATACTCTAGATGGGATCCGATCCAAAAATCCAATTTTTTAAAACTCTAATTTTTCGATGAAATAAATTAATCACAACAAGAAATTCTGAGTCTATTTAGGAAATGAGGAATTAAGTGATGTTAGGGTTTTAGGGGAAGGGTTGAAGTGATACGCCTATCGGGCTATGGACTAGGTTTTTCTAAAAAAAAATCAGTTAAGTACTTAACCCAATCCAAGTATACATAATATAAGGCATATTGCTATTCAACTATATTGGATTTTGGAACCAATTACCCTCAATCCAATCCGATCCGAAAATCCAATATCCCATAAAATCTCAAACCGAATCCAATCTCGAACATCGTTTGAATTCGATCCGAATTACTAATTCGAATTGGATTGGATTTTGGATTTTATCCGAATAACTTTCACCCCTAATTATATTTACCATATTAATAGCCTATAGCAACATCACATGTCACATGTGACCTTATTTACCTATTTAATGGAAATTTTTTGAAGTAGGACCAGGGGCGGATACATTGGCCCTGTTTGACAATTAGCGGATAGCGGTTATCTGTTTATTGTATTAGCCGATAACTGATTGTATTAGGCATTTGACTAGTCTGTTTGTATAAAAGGTGTTTGGTAAGTAGACGATAGCCGATTGCTACATAATTGTGTAAAATGACTAATAAGGACATGTGCATAATCTATTGTTGTACCTTTTGTTATCTATTATATGTAATTTTCAACAACTTTGGGACATAAATGTAATTGGTCCACCCATTCCCAAACCTCTAATGTCAAAAAGCTCATTTCCCTAACTTTTTCAAAAAGAGCTTTTTAGGTTCAATAAGCCAATTGAAACCTCTCTTTACTAAATACTCAAATTAGAAGATTAACCAGCCAAATCCTAATATGAGTTCAAACCTCAAATTTTACCCCAAACCTCTTTTACCGAACAAGGCCGTTATATGACCCCGATGGCACATGCCCTACCAATAAAAAAAAATTATGTTTTTTTCTTCTCATTTTGAAGCAATTAAGGGTGCGTTATCTTCACCTTAATAAATTAAGTTATAGGTTCAATCGGTCCGGTTCGCTTTAAGTTTCAATCGTGGCAATAAGTTCCAATCGGGTCCAATAAGTTCCAATCAAAATATAAGTTCCAATCGGGTCCAATCAGTGCCTAATCGTGGCCCAATAAGTTCGAATAAGGTCCAAATAGTCAATGATCAATAAATTTTAATTAAAGTAACACTATGATTATTATATAGTATTATATTTGTAATATTGTCTATTATTTTATTATTCATATTACTATTATCTCGATTATGTTATTATTAATTTTTTTAATTAAAGTACCCCTATGATTATATAGTATTATATTTATATTATTATCTATTATGTTATTATTCATAATACTATTAGCCGATTATGTTATTATTAAAAAAATATTATAATCATGGTAAAAAAGGTTAACAATAATAATCATCATAATTATAATATTTTGCAATTCGTATTTAAATAACTAGAGATAACATGTTTTCGTTACTAATAACAATGAAAGATATAAATGTTATTATTTGATTTCCTACTAGTGCTTTATGAAATCAAAGCAAGACTATTTGATATATTAGTGGTGAAAGTTGTGTATAGGCAAGTATATAAATAGTATTTTTTTTTGTTAAAATGTTAATCATAAGAGATAATTTATAGTTACTATTTTTTTGAAGGATATGTTTTAATAATTATTATGTCATAATAAATTTTGAGGGATAGTATTTATGTTAGGGGTAATATTTATGTTATTACTCATCAAATGTTTTGTTACATAAGGTCAAATAAGTTCCAATCGCGTCCAATAAGGTCTAATAAGTTCCAATCGAGTCCAATCGTGGTCTAATAAGTTTCAATCGCGTCTAATAAGTTTCAATCGAGTCCAATAAGTTCCAATTAGGTTCAATAAGGCCTAACAAGTTGAATCAGTCCAATAGGTCCAATTAGATTCAATAAGGCCTAACAATTGAATCGAATAAATTCCAGCATAAGTTCGGTTCGGTTCGTAGGGTTATTCGGGTGAAGATAACGCACCCTAAACATTTAAATCAAAACGACGCATAACTTATACATCTTAGGCCTTGCCACGATGGTCAAAGCTCATCCCAAAGTGATAAAAAGTCTAACTATATAAGTAATAATTTATTTTTGTCTTTAGTGATATAGTGATAAAGTCTAACTTATACATTTTTTTTTGGGTTACAGGGAAAGAAAAACTAGGTCCTGCTCCTAACATAAAAATCGACTCTACAAGATCCTTTCTGATGATGGAAGAAACTTATACATCTTTTGTGTATTTAGCTTTATATTTTTTAAATACGTACATTCCTCATATTATAAGAAACATCATATTATAATGATCATTTAAAGTGATAAAGTCTAACTATATAAGCAACAATTTTATTATTAATTTTAAAAGGTACAAAGAAAATTTAAGCCACCCTTTGCTTAAGATAGTTAATAAGATAGTTAATAACTGTGTTATTATCAAAGCTCATTTTTTTACAAACAATTTGTCTGATAAATTGATTTATCAATTTGAATAGTAAGTCTATTGAATTTTTGAATAGTGCCCCTCTAAACTTAAAATTATAGATTCACCTCTCTTTAGGAACAATATGGTAATGATACCATTAAAGTTGAGATTAATGAAAAACAATCCAAACTTGGGATTTATGACACAATATTTCCTTAGTAGTTTATCTTTAGTAATTTCATGAATAAATCAAGAATCGCAGTCTTTTCAAGTAAGCCATATTTCATTGTTTGTAGCCCGTGGACATGTTCACCAAAACTTCACCAAATAGCTATGAGATCAAATTATCTAGTGAGCAATAATTAACATCCAAATAGAGTATTAGACCCACTTCTTTTCAAATCACGCACAAAAACTTGATTTGAACTGAAAACCGGTAAGATACAAGTCCAAAAACTCACGAGTCACGGCCTTAATTCAATAATTCAAACAGCTAAACCCAAGTAAAACAAAAAGAAAATAATGGCCCTCAAATTTCTCTATCTTCGTGCTCTTTCCTAATTTACAATCTCTAACGATTATTCTCCTAATTTTCGCGCAAAATCAACCCTAACTTGGAATTGCTCTCGTAATCAATTTGATCTTCTTCAACTGCAAAATCAGGTGAGCTCTTTTCTGAACTATCTTCCCACTCTGCCTAATTATCTCGATTTCTTCAATTTGGGCGAAACTCATATTATTTCTATTAATTTGGGTCATTATGTTATTTCTTTTAGTGATTATAGTCTTATTTCAGCTGGAATTTAGTTAGTTGACAATTTAAATTTTGCTTCGATTTATAATTTAAGTAGCTCGAATTTAAGTAGTGTATTCGTCGATCCACAATCTATAAAACTTTCTAGGTATTAGTGCGGAATTAGGGTTTGTTTGTATTTCTATGTTTGCGAATAAGTACTATGGTTACTTGTTTTCTTAGGACTTGTTCGTTTTTTTTTTCTCTAAATTATATGTTTTGGCCTTTGAATTGTCGAATAATTTGCTTGCTGAATTGATATTACAGAAATTTAGTACACTATTGAGCTCTGGTCTGAAATCTGAATGTTGTTTATGTTAAATTTCTCATTTTGATATGTTAAATCAAGGATGTGACTTCATACATTCAGCAAGAGTCTAGTAGACATTGGACAGAGAAGTTTTATTTAAATGTTAGATTGGTCCCCTAACAATGAACTACCATTTATAACTAGAAATTATATTGAGTATCTGCCCCGTATGTCTTTAACGTAATAGAATTACGATGTAAAGTTTCGGAATGTGTCAAAGAATTAAACTAGACATCTGTTTCCGCAAAGGAACGATAGCCTTTACAACTAGTTAGTGCCTTGGCCACGTTTTTCATGCCGTCCTCAAATTCTCATAATTTCCATCCCATTTTTGCTTCACATATTAGTCGTGTTAGCATCAGTGTGATGTTCTCGAGGAAGATAAATTGGAAAAACTTGTAGGATCAAGCAGCAGAATTGTTTGTGGTGGATTAAAATCTTGGGGTTTGGGTGTAAGGGATTACTTCGTCAAGCTATTTCAATAAAGGGGATTGTATTTTTGTGTTAGTGGTTAAAATATAATAAATAGTTGTTGCTCTGGATTTATTTGGGAGCTAGCTTGACTTGCTTTGCTACTAGAAAGTATGGCAAACTAGTAAAAACTCAGTCGTCTAGCATTGACATGATGCTGGAGCTTCCTACTTAAAGACGTATGGGGTAATATTGTATTGTAGGATGCAGGCTACTGGTTTGACATTGATTATCATTTTGGTGATATTGTAAAATAAAATCTATTGAGATTTATGTTGAGTAAAATGCAGATAAATGAGAAATTGTCATATTTGATGTTTAATTTTCTTCTTAGTTCTATTTTGCTCCACATTTCAAAGAGGGAAGAACTATATGTAACAATTCTGACAAACTATAATGGAAAGAGGGAACAAGTTTAAGGAAGGAGTGTGTATTAATTAGTGCTTAACTAAAAGGTTCCTACTCACATCCCCACAATAGTCAGCAACTCCGCATCATTAGTTTAGAAGGAACTTTAGGTGGGAAACCTGTTTTAATGGCTTCCGCTTTAGTGTATTGTACAAATTTGCTAAAGGACGGTATATAGCTTAAACGTTTATCATATATAGCTTAACATACATATTCCATTTGTCTATATGATCTATACTTTCCGTTTTTGATTGCTTCCTTTACACTTTTAATATAATCCCATCAAAGTTTCCACTAAGCTCTTTAATTTCTAAACATAAGCACTTAAAGAAGTATCCTTTTCCGTTTGTTTACCGTCAAATATATTGGCAAAGTAAAGTGCAGATTTTTCAATGTGTTGAAATTCAAATCAGGCACTAACACATTTTTATTTAGCCTTCTCATGCTTACCCCTTCATTATCTTCTTCCAACTCGGTTCCCACCTTAATTGTGGAACATGATACAAAGACGTATCTTATCTTGATCTGCCGGACCTTAACTTTAAATGCAAAATACTCCTTCCGTTTTCTTTTAATTACACGCTTGTAGTTGCACTATCAACATACTCCAATTTGACTCTCATTGGTGATTTATACACAAGGAAAAATGTATTCATGTGGGATTTATCGATATATATCTTCCAAATACCCAAATCTCATAATATCTACTTATTGATAATTAAAAACATATGTCACTGGTTTTGCGCGTGCAAACTTGTAAGTCAAACGGTGTGGATTAAGAAAATAGAGGTAGTATCCAAATGTAAGCATCTATATGTATTTATTTGGAGTTACACCTATAAGTACCCACTACCCATAGCATACAGAAATTTATACTATGATAAGCTACTTATGACACTGAGGAATAGGACTTCCCCCTATGGTTTGCAGACTTATTATGCATCCATTGCCTTTGTAGTTGGTCTTACTTACTAACTTACCATGTCAATATGATATAGCTATAGAAATTTAGAGAACATATGCCGAAGTCTTTATTAAAGGTTAACAAGCAGATATGTCCCTTTGTTAAGTTTATGCATCTCTGTGTAGATTCTAGAAACAATTTTTCTTAGCAATCATCCGAAACATTCCAATGAAGTTCTATACCATATATCTTTGAACTGTGTAAGGTGTTGGAGCTTGCGGGTCTAAGAATTATAGCGACCTCTACACTCACCGTTCCCCTTGCAACTAGTGAAACCAAAACTGCTGAACTTGAACTGTCCCTTGCCATGCTTCTAGCTGAACCATCCTCATCCAGGGCACCCCTCAACTTCCATACAATTTTGATGGTATCTTTGAAGCTTGAAATTTGTAGTGCAAGTGCCAAATATGAAGCGCTCTCTTTATCACGATGCATGATATATCTTATTTTTATCATGTTTTCTTTATATATATAGGAACAAGATCTTATGAAAACAATACTAAGATGAAAACTGAATACAGGGGTACATTCGTAGGGAAAAGGCTACTTTTCAAAAAATTCCCATCCATTGATAAATGTTTGTTAAAATAAAGTGTTCATTTTGGTTTGTAGGCTGAAATTTGTACATATTTTACGAAGTCCGTTCGTAAAAATTGTGATACATGTCTCGTTGTCACATAATTCATAATTTTGTTTGATTTAAGATGACCTTGTATCCCTTTACATACTAACTTCTACCCCTTTAAACTCCAAATGTACCTCTTTATTTTAATATGTACACCTTTTTTACTAAGGTGTACCCCATTTTCGATTTTCGGTTCGAGTTTGGTTTTTAGGCGATCCTACCTCTATATATGATATATAATATTGATTGACTTCTTGATGATAAAGCTTATAATTAGAAAAGTATACTATTCATGTTCCTAGTCTCCTACATCATGGAGAAAGTGCTTTATTCTAGAAAATGGGAAAATAGTCTTTGTTGTTAATGTATCTATCAAAGGAAGCAACTTTTCTTGTGTATTCCTATTCATTTATAGTATCTGCTTTCCATGAAATTGATTTAGATACCTGACAAGAGGGTAAGGGTATACTTGACTCAAGCCTATGCGTGACATCTTGTTATGTTTTCTGGTTCATAAGGAGACACTAAAGCGATCTTTTGAGCTAGCCAACGTATGCTCATCATTCATTCAGCTAGTATGAAATTGGCTTCAATACTTTGAATTACTTGACTTGTACTAACTATTTTTAACTTGACTCTATTTCATGAACAGAGGCTAAAAATCCTTCCAAGGTTTCATGAACAGAGGTTATAAATTCATCTGAGGGTAAGCCTACACATGAAAAGTCTAAAGAGGAGAAGCCTGGAAGGGGTTCAGCTGGTAGAGGTAATAGCTTCATCATCTTATTGTGGATAACAGTTAGCATGATTTGTGGAATAATTATGTATCTCAGTGCAGTCCTTTATTATCTAACCCTTGGGCCTCTTCTTCTAAGAATGATATTGTGGAAATAGCAGTTAAACAGTCACCTATCTTGTTACGAATTATTGAGATTCTCCGACACTTTAAATTATCATAATGAGTTGACTTAAAATATGCTTTTATGGTGACTTGGATTGTTGAGTACTACCCATTGGCAAGTATAATCTACTCTATTGGCATCTAATATTATGGTGATCTACCACATGTTTGAGAATTGAATTTGTAATCCTGAATGCACGCTGTATTTATAAATTACTTCTTTATGGACGAAGTCCTAGTTTTTTTGTCATAATAACAGTTTTGCTATTTGCACCACTGATATATCGTGGTTTGAGTGGAGGTGCTGGGATTTCTGTTCACATATAATGCTTGCCTGTTGTCTCCATACTCCGCTGAGTGACTGAGACTGAGAATAGCTTTTTATGGTTCCTCTTACGGGCAACTATTTGAACTATTCAACATACCTTATGTGTGTGTTTGTGTTTTTATTGGCAAGACTTTGAACACATGGAAGATAAGATGACAAATAAAATGCCACTAGATAGGAGGATACATCAGGCGGCGGAACTTGAACCATCACAAGGTAATTTGCAGTCATTACTTTAATGCATTTGATAATGTTGATTCTTTTTGCTTTTTTAATCTGTATATTTTCTGTTTTTGATATGTTATCTCTAACTTATGAATATTAAGATGCATATGTTGTAAGGTTGTATCCTTAAGAGATATGTCATGTACCTTAAAGTTGAATTTGTTGTACTTTATAAGTAATTCTGAAGTTGTGGAAGGTAGGTGTGGAAGGAAAAGTGAAATGAAGTCCATATCCAAAGTAGGGCATTTTCTACTAACAAAGTTGCTCATGAATTACATAAATAAGTAACGACCTCATCAACACATGCAGAAAGAAGAGCTCATAGATCTGAGTTTCCTTACATTTCCTATAAGAGGTTATTATTCTTTATAGGTTGCATGTTTACCCACATCAGAACTTCAGGTTCCGCTTCATGCTTTTGGCGAGCTTGTGCCAAAGACTGCCATATTGATGCCATGTCGTTCCCTCCAACAGTGGCGTTATGAAAATAGTGAACAAATTCATGCATGCACAATATATATCAGAATGTTTTGTGTACAATGGTTTTGTTGCACACAAAGCTATTGTGCAACAACACGTTATGCACACTAAGTAAGTGACAGGCTAACTCGCACATATACAACCTTAGCGGAAGCTGAAACCTAACTTCAAGCGCACATAAAAATGGAAACTTTTTGACACTTGAAACAGGACATAGGAGAATCCCTAGAAACAAGTACATTAGTTGAAATTGTGTGATTTTTCCTTTCAAATTACTACATTTGAGAACCACTAAAAAGGAGTTGCGAAATCTGAGTATAATTAAAAACCTAAAATTTTGTTGCAGGTGAAATATCTTTGAATAATGATACCCAATTGTGTCATAGTGGAGAAGATGAAAGAGATTCTACCACAATCGGTAATCAACATTCACCTGATGGTAGTGACAATGGTAAGAATGAATTTGAAGCCCGTGTCATTTCTTGACATTTTAAAAGTATGATTTCTTTTTCCTTTCAATTTTATGGAATGAGAATTACTTTTTGCAGAAGTTTGTGTCACCTTTTAGTAAATATTCCCGATTTCTCTCCATGTATCTAAGTTAATATTTACTTATTGCATGACAATTAAAGAGAGTGAAAGTATATAGAAAGATGGGGAGGGGGGGGGGAGTTTGGGTTCCAAAGTATAAATTACCAAAAGTAGATGTTACTTAAATATGGCACTTCTCGAATTGGAAGATGTTAACTTAAATATGTCATGAAGGAAGTTTTTATATGTAGGACATGTCACTTTATGAAGATAGTATATTACTTTCTGAAAGAGGTAATTAGAGATTCAAAGTTGCCATTGTCATTTCACTTCCATAGGTTTGCAGCGTCACTTTTAAGGCTAATGATGTCACTTCGTTCTTTTCTGCCAGATTTGAATAAATAACTCTTCTGTCACATTTATATAAGACAACTTATTTGAAGAAAATTTCACTTCATTTTCTTAAATACTACCTACGTTCTTTTAATCTCATATTTGCCAATGCATAATGTATTAGACATCAATATCTAATTTATTTATAAAGTACATATGAAAAAAGACGGTATCTTGAAAAAAATATGTCGACACGAATTGAACAAGAAATTGAAAAAGAAGAAAGTGAAGATAAAAAAGAAGAAGAAATTATAAATCACAAACAATGGTCAAAGTGAAGTTTCCGAATAGTGGCAAAGTACATAGTAAAAAAGAATGAAGGGAGTAGGTACTCAAGAAATTAAAATTGTACTAATTGTATTTCAATTTTAAGGCTTCCGGGTTATTTTGAAATTGATGAAGTCACTTTAAAATGTCAACAATTTTATGTCACCGCTTTCCTAAGACGTCACTTTATGGATTATTAATCACATTTCTTATGCTACTTTTCTTAAGCTCTCCAAGGCTTCCAGCATCACTTTTTAAACTAATTATGCCTCTTCCAGCGTCGCGTAAGATAAATAACCTTTTATTTCACCTTATATATGAGTCATGTTTGGTTATCAAATTGTCCTGCTCCATTTCACTTTTAAGGCTATATGTGTCTTTTTTAACCTTGCCACTGCCTAGACTTTGTCTTAATCAAACCTGAGAACAATCACGTTACTTTTTGAAATAGCATCTGTGCCACTTTATATTCATCTAAAAAAAATTCCTTCTCTTTTACAGAAAACCTGCAAGAAGAAGATTATACATATGATGATGACCAAAGTATTGGGGGGATCTCTACTTGGACGTGAAGTTTTAGATCTAGATGACTCATTAAATTTATATAAGGCCCATGCAAAGGCAGTTGGATTTAGTGTTAGAAAGGGGACTTCACGTAAAAGGGGCAATAATAGTGTAATTTTTGAAAAGTACTACATTTGTTCAAAGGCTGGTTTAAGAAAAAAGGCAAAAAAGAAGGGCAAACTGAGAGCGTTAGTGGGACTCCGACTACAGAGGGATCTGCGTCAACTACCAGTCAAAGGAAGAGGAAAGTTAGAGTGGTCAATGAGACGCGCACAAATTGCAAAGCATATATACGTTTTAAAAATGAATAAGGAAGGCAAGTTCATTGTTACTGATCATAACTTAATCCATAACCATGACTTTGTAAAACCAAAGGAATGTCATTGTCTAAGATCAGAGATGTCCATCTCAAAAGGTGTACGCAAAATCATTGGAAAAATGGAAGATTCAGGTGTTAAGCCAATGGATTCCTGCAACTCCATATGCAATGAAGGTGATGGTCATAGAAGGATTTGTCATGTTAACATGGTTTCAAGGTTTCATAATATAGAGGGTTCTGACATGCAAAATGTCTTAGATGTCATGCAACAAAGGATCACAGAGGATGTTACATTCTTCTACAGAGTAAAAGTCAATGATAAAAATCAGGTCGTGGGCATTTACTGGCGTGATTCGACAATGTTAGAAGACTACATAACATATGGGGATGTATTGGTATTTGACACAACATACAGAACAAATAGACATAACATGATTTGTGTTCCTTTTTTTGGAATAAACAACCATTGGAAAACCACCATGTTTGCTTGTGCGTTTATTTCTGACGAGAAGATAGAGACTTTTGAGTGGCTGTTGGAAGTCTTCAAAATGTCTATGCGTGGAGTTGCACCGAAGTCTATATTCACCCACCAAAACCTAGCAATGAATAATGCAATTGCAAAGGTAATGGAATCATATAATTCTCACTTTCTAATATATACTTTTCGTGTACTAAATCTTTGCTCCATTTGTGTTCTACACACATTCTAAGAAAGGGATGAAAGGTACAATATGTGAGCCTAAATTGTAGACAAAAAGTTTCCAAGATTAGAATGGAGCAAATTTATCTGGACGGACTAGAGAGGAAAATGGAGCAAAGATTTTGGGACGGAAAGAGTATTTGCTACCTTTTATTTTCAGTATGCAACTTTATAATTTCAATATGCCGTTTTAGAAGACTATTGTGAAGCTTGAGCTAGATTTAGGCATTATCGGTGATTTTTTATACGCGTCATGTGAACTTGTCGTTATAACACAATTATGTGTATGTTCTTTCAATCTTAAACGATAGTAGTTTTTTTTTTTTTTTTTGTGAAGAGTATTATGAACTTCCACTATTATGTGCAAAATAATATGAATTGAGCTAGGGGCCCAAACTTTAATGCTTCCTCCGTTCTTTTTTAACTGCAACGATTCCCTTATTTGGAAGTTTCATATTATTGCAACATTTCCTTATTTGGTAATATCTTCTCTCTATCTCTCTCCTATCATATGGGTTCCATTTTTTACCTATCTCTATCTCTCTCTTCACATGGCTTTATTAAAAAATGTGCCAACAGGGTATGTTGCAATAATAATGGAACGGAGGAAGTACTTATTATGTAAAATATAATGGGGTTTATTGCCAACAGATTATGCCGTTGAAAAGCCTTAAGAGATTGAAAAAATAAAATTGCTATTTTTAAATTAAGAAAAAAATCCCTCTTCCCCGAGACCATTGGCTCAACATCACCCCTCCCTTTCTCCTTCCCTCTCTGGCAACCCCTCCTTTCTCCTCTTTCCTTCATTATTGGATGAATCATATTGGTTGGTAAGCTGGCTGGTAGGAGGATGGGAGAAGGAAGATGGTGGGGTTGGTGGTGGCTCGGTGGTCTGGCAGGGATTGTAATGAGTTGTTGGGGTTGCCTGAGAGGGACGAGGGAGGCACACATTATGTACTATTCAATAATAGTTCTCTTTTTTGTTTTCTTTTTTTTACCGCCGACACTTGACGGTGAGGCCACAATAGTGTGTGAGCTCATGCTTAAGCGTAGCGTAGTCTTTATGCTTTTGTATGTATTAGTGGAAGTTCATATTATATTTAACATTTTAACCAGTTCTCCTGAAAGTTACTACTCCCTCCATTTCACAAAGATTTGCTCACTTTCCTTTTGGTACGTTTCACAAAGATTTACTCACTTCTCTTTTTCTATTTTGATACATGAGGCTCACCACATCTTTTTACTTTCTGTACTCAGATCTCCTTACTTTATAATTGTTTCTCTCTGCTTCCCCACCTTTGCCATCTTTCACCAACTTTTCCCTCATTTTCTTGGTCTTGATGAAAATCAAAGTGAATAAATCTTTGTGAAATGGAGGGAGTATCTCGCAATATATTTGAAATTTCAGAATCATTATGTCATCTTTAAGCTTTAGCACAACACGTTAACAGAGTGTGTAGTTTAATACTTCCTCCATTCTATAATAATTGTAACATTACCCTATTTACACATTTTTAAGAAACCCATGTGAAGAGGAGAGAGATAAAGATAGATAAAAAGTAGATCCCATGTGATAGGAGAGAGATAGAGAGAAGATATTACCAAAAAAGGAAATGTTACAATTAATATGAAACTTCCAAATAAGGGAAACGTTGCAATTACAAAAGAACGGAGGAAATATACAATGTATATAGGCTTTAATACACATTCAACTATATTCATTGTCACTTTCCAAGATTAAAATGTCAGCATTTTGTTTGTCGTATGCCCACTATAACATATTGTTTTATACTCCCGTTGGTTTTTATTAGTTTACCCACTTTCCTTTTTGGGTTGTCCCTTATAAGTTTACCCATTTCTTTTTTTTTTCCATTTTTTGGAATGGTCCTACCAATTGTTTATTATTATCTTTACCTTCGCACTTTACTTTTCTTGGCCCACAACATTAACTTCTATATAGTATGCCAATAAATAAATACTTTCTCTTTCCTTCTATGATCCACATACCTATTTCTCCTAAAACTTTGTGTCCAAAGAAGTGGGTAAACTAATAAAATCCGGAGGGAGTTGTTTGATTATGTGTGTTTGTACTTAGCTTTTCTTAAATATAAAAGTTACATATCCACATATCACAATTATAATTTCACCTCTACCTATGAGCCTGTTACCTGTGGCTAAAGAAATGCCATGTATTAGGCATTAGCTGCATGATCTCACTGTTTTAGTAACTCAAAAATCTTTGTCGACCTTCTTTGGTTATATTTCACGTTATAAATATGATAACCTTATATCACTTTTTCATATTTTATCTGTCACCTTTTGAAGATGATGTAGGTCACTTTTTTTTTCCTGAAGCCATGTGGGTCACTTCTTAAATAGTTACTTACTGCTCTTAATTCTCTGATTCCTTTTAATTATTGCTGACATCAGTAAAATATGTGTTAGCTTGTAGCTGTAATGAATCAGCATAGATAACAGACCAAGACCAATAGATTTATGGCATAAAAGAGCGATTAAGGGAGTGAGAAAGATGATATGGGAAGAACAAGTGATGATATGATTGAATGGATGAAGAAAAACCACCGATTACAACCTAGCCACTCTTTCGAGAGGAATGGCATTCTCCCAATGAAACTAACAGACTAATACTCAACAATATTTAACACTAGCTTTTCTTTCTAATTACCCCTATATATAGAGTGTTTCCCTAAATAAACCATCTAGCTTATTCCCCAAGCTAACTTACAAAGATAATACCTAGATCTCACCACAAATATCAATTCATTACATTACTAGCCGCCCAAACTTCCACCTTGTCCTCAAGGTGGATAGTAATTAGCCCTACATTCCCGGCCTCGGTAGCGCTGGACATTGTTCTCTTCCATTCTTTATTGCCACTGATGATCAAGCTCCTCTTCGGTAAGTGACTGATTGACTGTTGTGGGTTCCGCTTTGGGAAAAATAATCAGCAATTGTTCATCAAGGTGTATTGGTTGTTGGGTCGAAGAGGTATTGTTTGAGTTGGTATGGTGAGTGTGCTGGTTGGAAGGATGGAAGGAGAGTTTGGTGTGAACACCAGGGTGCGGTTAGAAATCGTTGTCAAAGAAGCTTCTGCCGGTATTCTCTGCGTAATCGCCCCGCAAAAGTGCACCATCACCATGGCCGTTTGCCTGCGAAGCTTCTTTGACAGCTTTGGGTTTCCACTCTTTCGGTGAATCTGACCCATCACCAGATTCGCTAAACCTGTCACCGGTGAAGTTGCGTGTGCAGCATCTCATGACTCTCCTGCCATATTCCCTTCTTTCCCTTTTCCTTCTAGTGCCACCTTTAAATTTATTTGTTCCTCTTCCCGTGAAACCACCACCGCCGCCAGTAACTCCACCTCCGTAATCACTCGCCTTTCCACCAGATCAGCTACTTCTAGTGTCAACGCGCTCGAGTATTTTACTGGTGAGCCAGCCTAGATCAGCGTCGGAACTGCACCCTACCGAATCCTTCTGTACAACCCTTTTTTCTTCTCTATGGACCATGTAGGCTTACCTTCACCTGGTTGCTAGTTCTTTCTATGAGAACCTGAGAACCATTCTGTGAGCGACAACCACCAGTCTCTGTTGAAGCGTCACCTTCATTTGGTTCCACCGGTGACGAAGGTTCGTAAACTGTCACCTGACCTTTCCACCTCTTCATCCTCTTTCCTCACCACCATCGATTTTACTTCATTATCTTCATCCTCAAGCTCCTCTCAAAGTAACTTCAACTCTCGGTGGATTAGGGAAAGAGCTTCATCAATTATCTTCTCTAGATCCTTTTAAGTTTCTCGCAACTTCTTCTCATGATCTCATCCATTTTTTTGGCGAACTCTTTACCGATCTCCTTTATGTCCAGACCCAGAGTTCCAACAACTTCCATGAAAGAATTTTTTTTAAGTCGAAAATCAGCAAGTTAATCTCTCTGAAACAAACTGTGCTGATACCATTTGTAATGAATTAGGATATAAAACAGACCAAGACCAGTAGATTTATGGCATAAAAGAGAGATTAAGGGAGTGAGAAAGATGATTTGGGAAGAACAAGTGATGATATGATTGAATGGATGAGTAACTCACCGATTACAACCTAGCCACTCTTTCGAGAGGAATGAGATTCTCCCAATGAAACTCAACATAACTTTTCTTTCTAATTACCCCTATATATAGAGTGTTTCCCTAAATAAACTACCTAGCTTATTCCCCAAGTTAACTAACAAAGATAATGCCTAGATTACCCTCACCCCAAATATCATTCATTACAGTAGCTTTAGAATATCCCTTTATTAAAAAATGACAGCTCCTTCATATTATACCTTTGTTAATATAAGATCATTATTTTTCCTGTTAAGGCATTCCCAAGTACAAGACATCGTTTGTGCATTTGGCAACTCCAGAATTTCATATCACATTTTGACAAACTCAAAAGTGATCTCACTTTTAAGGACATCTTTAACAAGTGTTTGACTGGATGTGACAATGAAGATGAGTTTTTGAAATGCTGGACAAAGATGATCAACACTTATAATCTCCAAGAAAGTTTTTGGTTCTCACAGCTATACGACCTGAGGGATAAATGGTGTACAGCTCTAAGCAAAGACTTCTTTTCAACTGGAACGTTGTCATCACAAAAAGTAGAAGTGGTGAACAAAGCTATGTCATTTGGAGCTAATGAGACAACAAGCTTGTATGAGTTTTATCACATATTTGAAGATATAGTGAAAGGTTGGCGTGGTATAGAGGAAAGTGACAATTTTAAATGTACTACAGAAAAACATCCCGCAAGTGAATCACGATGCAAACTATTAAAACATGCAGCTGAAGTTTACACATTGGATATATTTGATATCTTCCAAAAGGAGTTTGATATGGCAATGGGTAGTTACATACGTGTAGCTGCAAATGAAGGAGGTTCCCAGATTTATGAAGTGTCACTCAACGAAGATTTTACAGAGAGTCACAGTGTTGCATATGATGATCAATTGATTGAACTTTCTTGTACGTGCATGAGCTATCAAGAATGTGGCCTACTGTGCTTTCATCTTTTGAGAGTTATGCATATGCACTGCATATTCAAGATCCCACATAAATACATCACAAAACGTTGGACTAAGTTAGCGAAGTCTGATATTTGGGCTAAAAACAAAGGTATTTACTTGATATAGAGTTTCATGCTTCTCAGCATTTCTTTATAAATGATATTAATGTGCCACTTTTCATGTTCTGCGTCTCTCTTTACATGGGTATGCCACTAAAGAAGTATCTTATGTCAGTTCCATTTTTTTTCAGTCTCTATTTAACCTCACCATAATTGTGTGACTTTTTACAATCATTATATTGTTGCGTGCGTAATGCCACTATTTGAGAATAATGCCACTATTTTCCATGTTACAAAGATGATGAGGCATTACCTGTTGAGGATAAAGAGGAGCTGCATACACCATGGCGTCACACAATGGCTCGTAATTTCTATAATCTATTGACTACATGCCAATTTGACGAACATGCTAGGAAAGTTTGCGAAAAAGGGTTGAAGGACATGTACAAAGCTGTGAAACAAAATCTTGACAATAATTGAAAACTACACTATTGTTGACTACAGCGTACAAGAGAATTCTGCAACTCTAGGATCCTAGAATCAGAAACTGTTGTTGCGGAAGTCAGATTTGATGTGTTTGGAGTGCATGCCATGTTGAAGAAAAGACGTGTTACTTCTATTAGTAACAACAATGAGCACCAGGAATTCAGGTATGAGCTTGCAAGGCATGAGAGTCAAACCACATAACTTCTCAGGGGATTGATATTACACATGGGTAAATCAGCGAATGCTGTGCAAGAAGGCTGAGTGGATGCTATTGACTCAGTGTTGCCCTCCATAAATTGCTCAGGTTAGGTCTCATTACCTCTTTACTTGATCTTAGAGTTGCACTTTAGGGATAGCATTGAAACTTCTAGTATCTGCCAATATGCATCTGTTATACACTACACTTGTCTCATCTGAGGATTGTGAAAATCATAATGAAAACAACTAGCTTCTTCTTGTACATGTCGGCTGTTAATCGCTCCATACTCCGAAACATATACACAGTCCCAATTCCATACATTAAAACATGCTTTGGAAACTCCTTGTTTGAGGAGTTGAATAGGTAATGTGTTTAATTAGTATTCCCAAAGAAGTGCACTATTCCTATCATTTCCAGAGGGAATGGAATCAAAGAAGGGGGAGGAATGGTAACAATAATTTTTACCCTTATTAGATGTTTGGTTCCACAATGGAAAGGAAACACTTAGGGGGCGTTTGGTTTACAAAGGGGAAAGAGAAAGAAGGAGAATGGAAAGCTAAATCGTTAAATTTACTAGGTTGTTCGTTTCAAAATATCTAAGGGAAACCCTAACATTTCACCACCACAACCTTTCCCTCTAGAACCACCATCACCAGTCCACCACACTTTCTCTTTCGATTTGAACCACCTTGCCACCGCCCCCCTTCTCCTCTTCCTCCTCCACCGCTTCCCTTCCCCTCTTGCACCGCCGCCGCCCCCTTCCCCCCGCTGCTGCCCCTCTTTCCCTCTTCCTTCGCCGGTGCTTCTTTCCCCTCAAGGCAATGTTTTTTTTCCCTCTCTCCTCACTCTGTGTTGTAGATCTAGTGGTCTGGTGGTGTTTGTATGCGGTGTGTGGTTTTTTCGGTCGCTGCGGTTGGTTTTTTCACGCTGTCTTTCTCAGATATACTTGGTGGTGGGTTTTCGTGGTGGGTGGTGTGGGTTTTGTGGGTGGTTGGCCGGTGTTGACGGTTGGGTTGGGGTGGTGCTGGTGGTCGTGGTGGAGGGGGACAGTGCTGGGACAAGCGGTGGTGGGGTGGTTAAGGAGGTGGTCAATGGTGTTTCAAGGAAAGAGGTAAGTGAAACCTTGGGGTGAAGTGGGGAATGGATGTAGAGGAGTTTGGGGGTAAAGGTAGGTAAAGAGAATCATTGAATTGACCAAACAAACAAGTAATCATGTAAGTTGATTCCATTACCTTTTCCTAAAAACCTCAAACCGAATGTCCCCTTATAAGTGTGGGATTGAGGAGGATAACGTAGTGTGTTACCATTGGGTTGTAGAGGGTAATAACTACGAGGAAATAGTTACCCTCATGAAATGGAAATCATTAGTTCATTACCCCCATCCCTCGTACCAAACATGTAACGGAAATGGTTTCTACTTTCCATTTTCAACACTTAATGATATCTCATACCAAACATGCTGTTCAAGATTTGTTGGTGAAATGGTTGTGAATGTTTTGTCCTCTTCTCCTTAATCGCAGCCAATAAAGGAAGAAAAAAAAGCGTGGATAAGGGAGGAATGGATTGGGGAGGAACTCAATCTGAGGCTGTAAGATAGCTGATGAACTTGTCCCTCTATTGCATTGAAGAATTTGAAAAGACACTGAATATTTAGAGCTGAGCTCACTAAGGAAATCTTTATGACATCAGGGTGTCAAAAAGACCAAGAGGCCTCTTTACTATTGTTGCTACTTCTGGTTTGGTTATGTTCTAACAATCATGACCTCTGAATTTGGGAACAGTAAGTCCACTGTTGGCTGTTGTTTGTGGCTTCAACATGGTTTACATTGATGTTGTAAATCGTCAACTGACAAGAATAAGCTCTCTATAAAACCAGTCATATAATTTTGTATATAGCTACTGCCACTGTTCTTGTTATTGTAACTGTAGATGCTGTTACTGGGCTTTGAGGTGCTTGAACCTAATTGTCTCGTTCTTGATTACATATCTAATTGTGAATGAGACTGTCTTACTTTCTGTCCTCGTTTTGGTTTACGCATACTAATTATATGCAAACATGTTTTTTTAAGGTTCAGCAAAGTTCAAAAATACCGATGATAGGGGATGTTCCTGATTGTGTGCTTTCTGCTTCGGCTGAAAAGTTTGGCGTACTTTTATTTCATCATACCTTGTTTGATTTGGATGTTGTTCTGGCCTACCTTTATTTACCAAAAGATTAGATTTAACAAGGACGAAGTGTCCAAGAGCATATATATGAGAAGACCTCGGCAGGGCAATGATTCTCAACATTGTTCAGTTCCAAACAACACTAACCTAGTAAGAATGTAAGATGGTTGACAACAGTATTCCCATCTTTATCAATATGAGGTTCTTTTAACAAAATCAAATATCGCACTGGAAAAAGAACATCGATTATTAAATCAAGTTAGCATATTATCCAACTTCATTTTCTGTAATGCTCCTTTTTTTGCACTATGAATAAATGTCATATCCATCTTATATATACTCCCTCTGTTAGTTTTTAATTTACTTACTTCACTTTGTGGGAGAATTAACAACTAAGGAAGAAGTTCAAATGTTAAAGAGAAAAATTGAAAAGATGGAGAGGTGAAACTGAAGTGAGAGAGAGAAACTAAAAAGGTAAAGAGAAATTTTAATGCGGACTATTATATTAAAAAGTGGATCACATTGGTGATAAAAGAGGAGAAAATATACGGAAAATGTTGTCAAAATAGAAAAAGTAACAGTTGATAGATTAAAAAGAACGGATCAAAAAAAGAAAGTGTGTAGATTAAAAAAAACGTAGTAGTATCTAGTATGTGTTAAGAGGCAATGATGTCCCCTCATTGTTAAAGATTTATCACTCTTGTGCCATCATCATTAGGAATTAACAAAACTGGTTACCTGGTTTTGCGGGTAGTTGAAAGTTTGGCCCGACCCAGAAAAATCGAGTATTTACAAATAGGGTACAAATTTTTTCAGGTTGGGTCATGAGTACCCAGAAGTCACTGGTTGCCCAAAAAAATGCCAAATGTTTCCTGCTCGTACAGTTCTTCAACAAGAATGAGTTTTTGCGCAGTTTGGTCTTCAAGAGGTTAATGGTAGAATGCATTTTCTATTTCACCATATATGTAACACACTCTACCCCTGCGCATTCTGCAAAGTCCAATCTACATACTGCACAGGCAACCATGAGCATCTTTCTTTAGTCTCATCACCGAGTTTTAGCAGTGAGACTTTGAGCAATAAGAAACTTAAGTTTCAACTTAAGTTTCAACATAAGTGAGACTGAGAGTAATAGGACTCAAAATATCAGTTAAAAAACCATCCAAAAATAGAAAGGCACGAGTTTCAGGGTACCCACTTAATCACTTATACATGTAGCTTGATCTGCTTTATGTTTTTTTTTTTACCACATTGGGTACTCGATTCGCTAAAAATGAAAAATATTATTTTATTACCCAGTTCTATGGATGCGGGTTGTCGAGTCGGGTTTTTTTTTAACAACCTTAATTAGCGCCACAACTCTTTTATCACATTACATAAGCGTTCTCTTTTCTCGTTATGTTCTTTCTCGATCATTACATTTCGCTAGGCTGGTCTAGTACAACACAACCAAGCACCACCAACACGAAACCGAAACTTTTTGGCATTCCGTTTTCGTTTCTAATTTCTTACAAAGCTGATATTAGTGACCTGAAGTCATTGCTTCTGATGGTTCGAATAGTAGTCATATACTCATATTACTCCTATTTTTATTTAGTTGTTCCACTCTGATTTTAGTAAAAACTAACAAATAAGTACAATATATGAATGTATGAGTATAAAAACTAGTCATAAGATTTAGCAAAACAGGACAAATTGAGAACAATTATATGAATGTCAATAACATGATTTAGCAAAACAGGATGAATTGAGGACAATTATACCAGTCATATGATTTAGCAAAACAGCACGACTGGAGTACTATGGACTAATAATCAAACAACTGGAATATGAGGTACACCGTACACGAGGCTTATGTTGTGATAACATGGGAATAAAGCAAATGAGTAATGTCGTGTTAAGTAATCTATATATATATATCTAAAACCTGCAGAAAAACACGCCATTAGGCTAAAACTCGAGCACTCGAACCTACGCCTTTGATTCGGATACAAATCGACTAACCAACTACTCCTCCTAGGTCTTTATTAGTTCACCCGTAATCCTTTTTGGGATGTCCCTTATTAGTTTACCCATTTCTTTTGTTTCTATTTTTGGAATGAGACCACTAACTTTCCATCACACATACATTCAACTTTAATATAAAGTATTAGTTTCTCTTTCTTTCTATGTCCCACAACATTATTTCTCCTAAAACTCTGTGCAAAAGAAACAGGTAAACTAATAAAGACCAGAGGGAGTGCTCTATTATCTCATATTGGTTATTATGGGAAAAAGAATATATTTAAAGACAATATACTTTTCTATTTTTAAGACAATTAAATACAAATGTATATATTAATACTCATTAAGCTATTGTTAATAATAGCGTGTCCTACTTTTCAGCAATCTTATATTAAAAAAAAGCTCTTCAATTTTTTATAACCACCGTAATTAACACTACTACACCATTTCATTGCATCGATTGTATTCTTACATATTAACCTACATTTAAAAAAAGATTGTATTATATTTTTTACAAGTAATTATATATTTATATATATGTACTCTCTTGAAGGCGAGGTCATATTGATAAATAATTCATATTATAATTTACTATGTACAAAATTTAAGAGGAACTGGAAGATCACTTCCTATGCACAATCGAATGCATATAACTCTTTTTTTTTCCACTTTTCTCAAGTGTTTGATTCAAGACTTCAAATTCACATTGATATATTATTAGGAGCATCGCCCGAGCCAACAACTAATTCTAGCTAAAAAGCACGATTCCACGAAGTATCTGAGAATAAAATGCACATGTCATATTGGAGTTATTAATGAGTGTAATTCTAATTAATTATTTCTTTTTTGTTGGTAAAAGTTAGTTTAATAATCTATTCTTTGGTATTAATGAGACAACAAAATGTTCAATTTGCTGAATTGCACATGGACGAATTTGACCCTTTTCCCCCGTGGACGGACGCGGTTTACTTCTATAATTCAGTTCACATTTACAAAATACTCCCTCCGGTCTTTATTAGTTTATCCGTTTTAACGTAGCTTGTTTTAGGAGAAATAATGTTGTGGGACATAGAAAGAAAAGAAACTATTATTTTATATTAAAGTTGAATGTATGTGTGATGGAAAGTTAGTGGTCCCATTCCAAAAGTAGAAACAAAAGAAATGGGTAAACTAATAAGGGACATCCCAAAAAGAAATACGGATAAACTAATAAAGACCGGAGGGAGTAACTCGAAAGTCAACTGTCCAAGTCTTCAAGTCTTTTCTATATTATTTGATAGGGAAGTCTTCAATTCATTTTGTTAATACTACAGCTTCGTTTGGTAGATCGTAAAATATTTTCCTAGAAAACTGTTTTCCTCTATTTTCAATTTTACATTGTTTGGTTTGCAAAGGAGTGTAAAACCATTTTCCCTAGGAATAAAATTGCTCTCCCAATGATGGAAAACCATTTTCCCTTCAAAATGAAGGGAAAACTGTTTTCCTTATCTCTCCTGTACACTCCTCTCACTACATCCTTACTTTCCTTTTCATTTTCCTTTCGTTTCATCATTTTTCTTACATGGAACAAAATAACGGAAAAGTAGTTTTGGAATTGTGTTTTCCAGTGTAAATTGTTTTCAATGAAAATCATTTTACACTGAAAATGTTTTTACGCCCCACCAAACGGAGCCTACATGTGAGTGACTGAGTACATATTAATTAGTATGTATGAATATAATCTTCATTATTGACTTTTACTATAATCATATGAAGTACTAAATCTTACCGTCTTTAACTAAACCTTAGAGGAACATAGTTAGGGGAAGTAAAATGAAGCTTAAGTGCTATGTCAATAAGGTGAAAGACTACTAATGTATACATACTTTTTTTTATGGCCTAATGTATACATACTTTTGATATCTCTTTACATTTTATATATGTAACACAAGGATTTTTTGTCCCAAACTAACTTTAACTTTCAAGTTTTTACGAGAAATTACATTATAAAAAATTTGTTGTCCTAAACTACCTTACTTTTACCATTTTGTTGTTGACAGCTACCTTATGTAGGTTTCCGGCGTTGACTTTTTTGTCCAATTTTTTTAATGTCACGTAATATTTTTTTTTTGGCCCCCTTTCGGGAACCCGTGGTCAGAAGAATTTCCTCTGGGCTGCTTTCGCACAGGGTCACTTACCCAGAGACCAAACAATCCCTAAACCCCAAACCCCCAACAATATTGAAATTTTTTGCTTCTACCAAGATTTGAACTTTGTAATATCACTTGACCTATTCAAACCTTTTTTTCATTTTCCCTACTCTATTTTCCCTATTTCCCTGTGCACTCTCTCTCTCTCTCTCTCATATCTACGTCGATATTTTGTACCAACAATCCACCATTAAATTCCTTAAACAAAAACTGAAACAATCACCCTCTCAATCACCTTCTCAATCTCCTCGAATCTCAAACAATTTTCACAAGGGTAATTTTGTTTTCTTCCACAATTTTGAACTGAAAAAAAAAGTCAACGCCGAAAATCGGTATAAGGTAGTTTGGGACAACAAATTTTTTATAAGGTAGTTTACCGCAAAACTTAAAAGTTAAAAGGTAGTTTGGGATAAAAAATCCTAAAGACATTTGATAATAATTATTAGAAGCCCAAGAAATGCAAAATTCATGACATATTGATGTATAATTAGAAAAATACATATCTTTTCACCTCAAACATGACAATTTAACGAGTCTACGACCCATATCGTAAATATGACAATTTTATCAAAACCAAACGTACTACTATATTGCCTCACTCAAAATAATAAAATATTACACTCACCCCAATACGTAAAAGACTAAAAGTACGTAAAAGTACCTCACAGAAATTTCAGAAAGCTCATCTAATTTGACTTCACAATTTTTACCAGAAAACTTGAGCTCTGCCATTCGTAGAAGGATGCAACTACAATTTTTTTTTTGAGAAATTTCATTAAATGAAGGCCAAACGATATCTACAATAGGTATTAAAGAAAAATAAGATACAATCAAACAAGGTTAAATCAAATACGTCTTGAAAGGACTACAATGAACCAAATCGAACAATAGTAGCCTGTATTTCTTTGAATCAAACAAATATTGATGAACAAGTCTATCATTCTAACATAGTTTGTGTAGAACATTCTAAATAGAACTATAGAATTATAGGATGCAACTACAACTTGACATTATTAAATTATGGAAATCCTCCACTCATAGTAGATTTATTTGACGAATAATCACGGGTAAGCTCCATCTCCAACAAAAGTAAATCGTAAAACTAAATAGAACTGTAGAAGTAGTAGAAAGAGAAACCGTGTACGAGAGAATATTCAAGATGGTTAAGATTCAAACAAAGTGATCACGTGTAAGCTACTAAGCTCCATCTCCAACAAAAGTAAATTGTAGAACTAGATAGAAGTAGTAGAAAGAGAAACTGAGAGAGAAAATTCAGGATGGTTAAAATTTAAACAAAAAAGAAAATTCAGGGAAAAGCAATATCCAAAACTTATACCATAGTACAATATAATCGGGTATACCATATTTCAAGGCTATTTTTTTTTTCTCATTACTCATTTATAGAGCTCTAAATAATAAGAAAAAAAAAATTATGAACAAAAAATTAGCTTTGAGAGTATGGTACACTCGATTGTATAATATAAATTACAAAAACACCAAGGGCCAAACATTAATAATGGCACGTTACGTAATGGATACGGTATCTTGGGGTATTGTATGAAATTCCACAACCTTTGGACTTATACGGAGTACCATAAAAAATTTTCCTTATTTTTTGGGGATATAAATAGTGTTTTTACAACATGAATATACCAAAGACTCCCAACATATTTCAAAGCTCCACTGATATTAGTGCTAATGCTATTGGCTGCTTAAAGTGACCAAGTTTGTGTTGCCTTTCTAAGAATGGCAAGTTTGTATGAATGGTTGCGTTGAGTCAAAGTTTATCTTTCTGTATCTCTTTGTTATCAATTTTTAATACTTCTCTTACTAGTATGTATTTTTTTTGTTCTTCACACTTTGAATATTCGTTTATACTTACTTCGTTCCGAATCAAATGCAACAAATGCACTTTTACGCATCTCGAGGTATTATTTTGACCACAAATATTTATAATTACATATAAATAAAAATTATAAAAATTACATTTTATGAAAGTATGTCACGAGGTGAATCTAACAAGATCCCACTTGACTATGTTTTTCATTATGTATAAATCACAAATCTTAGTCAAAGTGAAAAGTGTGAATAGTGAAAAAGTGCATTTGTTGTATTTAATTCGGAAAGGAGGAAGTATATATTTTTGAATTTCACTCCCCGAATAACCACTTGCCAAATTTTCCATTAATCAATGAACAACACCAGAATGATGTTGGGTCAACTAATCAGAAGTTTTAATTTTTTTAGGTCAATGCCATGCACGGGATTCATGCCAAACTTGAAGTTAATCCTAAGGTAGAACCACTGCTTCCATAACCCTTCTCCTTGAAGTCCTTAGCGACCTTCGCCCCAACCTATTTGCTTGAACCAAGAGAGATGTGTGACTGATTGGCTTCCCATACTTCCTTCTTTGAGCAAGTTCGGTATCCAATTTAAAGTAGAAGTAGGTTAACATGAGATTTTGATATCATTAGGTATCCAATTTATTGTTCAAGTAATAAGTTCATATACATGATGATCTTCTTTTAGTTTTTTTGCGAAAGTTGGTTTTCCTAGTTGAAGTAGTGTATATTAACATGAGTTTTTGAGAAAGTTGGGTATCTAAATTGGTGTTTAAGTTAGTTCATAGACATAATGATCTCCTTTTATGTATCTGTTTCTTGTAATATCCAAGTAGGTAAGGAGAATACATGTAGGTTGTAAGCAATCTCGTAAAAGTATAATTCCTCAAATATACCTGCCTGTCCCCCATTCTTACTCTTCCTACACCTACAAGCTTTGAAATTAATTCTATAGTTTTTATCTTACATCTGAGTATAATTTAACACTTTTTGGATTTCCCTCTGCACTTATATAGAATATACACATAGGGAGAAGAATATAAGAAAATTAAGTTTCATACCCAAATGAAGTAGGATCATGTTAGATCAATCCCATGATCCAAGTCTACAGAGATGAGCAATAACTTACTACCAACTATCCAGTAGATTACATATACATATTAATTATGAAAAAGATTTTTAAGATCTACTTCTGATTAGCTTGTATAAATTCTCACTTGCTGTTTGTTGGAGTATAGAGTTTTAGTTATTGTTGTTAGTTAGGTTGTTAGATGGAATTAGTATAATTAGTATAAATAGATAGGTTGTAATATTCTAATACTTCACTTTTTACTTCTTACACAATAACAAAATGTAGACATTTACATTTTCTCTCTCCCTTCTCTCCATTTCGTTTCTTCATTGTTCTTCAACCTCAAGCTCATCAATGGCTTCATCTTCTACTTCTTATGATTTTCTTCCTCCCTAACCACGAATTCTAACATGGTATCAGAGCGGGAATGATCCTAGCTTGTAAATTCCGCACAAAATTCTTGTTCAAATCAAATCCCTAATTCGTCATAATTTTCCCCAAAATTTTCTGTTCGGAGTTTTCTGAATTCACGCTCAAAATTGAGCAATTAGGATTCAATTTGCCCATTTATCATCTAATTTCATTCACAAATTATCTTTTCGAACCTTAAATCAAACAATTTATCGATTCTTGAGATTTTCCCTAATTTCTAGGGTTCCTTTTGCGATAATTGCTGATTCGCGAACCTAAAATCATCATTTCTTTCCAATTCGTTATGATAATTCGTTTTTCATTCGAATTTCTTTGAATTACTTTCATCACAATCAGCGTCGGATTAATTTGTTGATTCATCAACTTCATCCTTCTTGATCTCTTCGCTCAGTTCTCTCAAGATTCTGGATGTTTTTCCTCTGGTACAGATTGAGGGTTTCGAATTTCCACCGGTATGGGGAATTCTCATTTTGGTTGTGATTTCATCTGTGCTTGCTATTTTTGCTCGCGAATTTTCGCTACTATCCCCTCTTCGAATTATGAAATCCTTCTCTTATTAGAAGCATTCAAGATTTGATTCTTGCTTTCGGTTCAAGATTTCATTCGCAAAGTTTTATTGCTGAATTGATGATTTTGCTCAGTTCTTTGCACAGTTGCTTCGACAATACTTCAACTCGTTTGATATCTTAATCTTGATTAATTGGAGATATTTTTTTGTGTGTTTTCTTGAAGTTAGAAATTTGTTTTGTGTTGATTTGTAATTTCGTAATTGTTGAGAAATTGCGTTGATTCTTGATTGGGATTTGGAGATTGGAGTAATGGTTTATTGGATGTTGATTGTTTGGTAGTTTTCCACTTTTCTGGAATTGTTGGTGGTTGCAGTGAGAAATTTTCTGGAATTGTGGTGTTGTTGTAATTCGTTGAAGTTTTGGAGATTCCATGTTTTTGATATTTTCCTATTGAAGTTTTGCTTATTGTTCCTTGAAATTCTGGATAATTGTTGGTGGGTAGTGAATTTTTTGGGTTGTGCTGCCTTCCTAAATTTGGATGACGTTGAGTTTGTTGTTATTGTGCTGATGTTGTTGTTGTGTTGTTGATATGATAATGTTGTTGTTATGATGTTGGGATTGGTGAATTTTAGTTGTTGAGTAGTTGTTCTATTGGTTGTTGTTGTTGAGTTTATGTTTTGATGGGAGTTTGATGGCAATCAAATTGTAGACAGTGACTTGGGTGTGTGTTGTTGTTTGTTGTTTTTGTCCAACAATATCAAATTTGGATGGGTTGATGTTGTTGGTTTCTTTTTCTTTTCTTCTCCTTCTCTGAAATTCTTATTTTTATCATCTGAATTCAGTCTATCTACTGAATTGTTTCTCTGAATTTTCTCTGTGATCCCTGTTGAGTGATCATTTCTCTGTTTTTGTTCAAAGATCCATCGTGATATCTTTTTGCTTAAAGCCTACCTTGTTAGGTTCTAATTTCATAGTCTTATGACTTTAACGTCCAACCCATAGTGGTTATCTTCTTTGTTTTCCACCCATAGAGGTGTGTTTTGTGCCCTTAGAGGCTTGTTTGTTTCAACCCAGAATGGTTTCTTTCGACCCATTAGAGGTCTTTTCTTGTGACCCAATAGATGGTCCTTTTTTTTCTTCATGATCCATTGTGATCATTTTCATAAACCCATAGAGGTTTGTTTTGATGAGACCCATTGTGGCTCATTCATTCAGGACCTACAGAGGTCATTTCTCAAAACCCAAAGTGGTTATTTTTCAAAGACCCAAGTGGTCCTTTGTCGCCCATTAGAGGCTTTGTTGTGACCCATTAGATGGTCAATTTTACACCCATAGTGGTTGTTCTTCAAAACCCAATAGATGGTCTTTTCTATGATCATTGTGATCATTTTTGATGAGACTCATTGTAGTCATTTTCAAAGACCCAAAGTGGTCCATATTTTTTGTTTCTTTCTTTCTCTCTCCCATCCATATTCACTCTTCCTTCTTTTCCTATCATTCCCATCTTCGTTCCTTCCATTTTATTCTCTTTTTCTTTTCCTATATCACTTCATCTCCTCCCAATTTTATTTGGGTTCCGTCATCAATTTTTTTTTGGGTATGCTATGGTGTATTGGTGAATTGGTGTGTACTGTTGTCCTTGGTGTCTTTGGAGGATAGGAAGTAGCCAACTATTTTGGGTTCATTTTGTGGGTTGATGCAACATTGGTTAATTGTTGAATTTCAGAGGATAATAAGTTGTTTTCTCAGTGGTTTACTCCAAGTGACAGTTGTGGTTATGTCACTCAAGAAATGGGATTATTTGTCTGCAAGTTATAGTGGATTGTTGGTTGGTTGTTGCCATTTCTACTGCTTCTGGATAGTTTGCAATGTTGGCTTTGGGAAGCCTGTTGATCCACAATAAACATGATTCCTGCCTCCTGGTGCTGCAGCTGCTACACATCCATTTAATTTATAACCCATTATTCATCACAATGAGCTGAATATGAAGCTATGAGGTTGGTTATTGTTGCTGCACTAGTTATATGGTTTTATTGAATAAGGGAGAATGTTCAAAGTACCGGTCTAATACGGAGGCTACTGTTGTCATATATGTTATCCCATTTCTATTCAAACTCGAATGATTTACTGAAAATCCTTCTAGTTTGAGGGGGGCTCTTCTACTTCTTCAAAGCTTGGCATGTCTCCAAGTCTTTCCATGCTTGAGTAGCGTATATTCGACATCTCGAGTTGGCAAGTTAGAGCAACGTTGATTGGTAGATCTCAGTTCACATCTTAGTTGTATGATCTAATACTTCCCACTTCAAACTGGAAATACTTTTCACCATTTCCAGTTTGAGGGGGGGTGTTGGAGTATAGAGTTTTAGTTATTGTTGTTAGTTAGGTTGTTAGATGGAATTAGTATAATTAGTTTTGTTACTAATTGTAATTAGTATAAATAGATAGGTTGTAATATTCTAATACTTCACTTTTTACTTCTTACACAATAACAAAATGTAGACATTTACATTTTCTCTCTCCCTTCTCTCCATTTCGTTTCTTCACTGTTCTTCAACCTCAAGCTCATCAATGGCTTCACTTCTACTTCTTATGATTTTGTTCCTCCCTAACCACGAATTCTAACACTGTTAATGAAAAGCTATCAATTTCTTTCAACCCTTTCATGGTATTAGAGCAGGTTTAATCCCCTCTCAAATTTTCGACCCTCCCCTCTCTCTCTCCATGGCAAACAATACTATCCCCAATACCGCTCAACCTGATCAGCCCTTTTTGGTGGTCACCCTTACCAACATCCTCAAACTCACCACTGTTGGATTTCACCCAAGTTGAACGCGAAGAGTTTTGGCAAGGACTTGCAGCGACTCGCGGTGGGTGCCGCGACTCGCGGTGGCCGCCGTGACTCGCGGTGCTCGTATGTGTCTCGTGGTAGATTGCCGCAAGCCTACCGCGACTCGTGGTATATTCCGCGACTCGCGGTTTCCGAGGTATCCGAAATATTTTATTTTCTTCTCATTTTCGGATTTGTTTCGGAGTTGTTTTATAACCCTTATATAAATACCTTCTTGGCCGTTTTCCTCCCTTAATGTTGTTTTCATTAACCAAAACACATGGCCAACTTCTTTCTTCCGAGATTTGAGCAGTTCTTGAGAAACTCCAATCCTTGATCCGGGTGCACGGAGTCGGGGATCGTTGTGTGAACCTTGGGGGACGAACGTCATCGAGAATTCGCACCGGAGATGGCGAAATTCGTTTCTAAGGCAGTGGCCTCCATACCACGGCGCAACGTTGTTCTTGTGGAATTCAATCAAGTTCAGTTGATTGTTATCTGCAGATAAGTTCCTTCTCTATATTGTATATCAATAAGTTATGTATTTGTTCTTCATGAGTACATCAATCAAACTGATTATTTCCTACAATTTAGAAACGAATTTATTTAGATTGTTGTATTCATGTTGATGTACAATTTATTCTAACCTAATTTCAATTATCTACCTTGGAAAGGATTCCTTGAGTATTGGTTATTTATTTAGGTTTGGTTAGAAAAATTAAGTCTTGTGAATAGACTTGAGGTGGAAAATTTAGAAGCATATGTCTAATGTTGATTGATTGAATTGGATGGATTCAGTGTATGTGTTCTCTTTTGAGTTAGACGAATCATAAGAAATTAGATTTGTCGATATTCTATTCATATTGCAACAAGTATGCCGAAGGACTATTACCTTTCAATTGTTCTTGCGTTAGAATTGTTCCTGTGTCGGCAAGGTGAAATTTCTGCATTAAACTATTGAGTTGAATTTCTCATTAGCCATATGGGGACAAACACTTGATTTTGGTGAAGTCAACGTGATGTACAAGGATGTGATAAATCCATTAATTTTGTAATGTTTGAATCTTGGATTTGGTTGGTCAAAAATCTTCGCAAGAGTGCAATGACTGATATCTCGCGGATTCAAGTGCTACCGAGTGAATCTCATCTTTTGTTATCTATCTCAAGAAGCTTAATGGGGTATCTTGTGTCGTCTCTGCAAACGAAGAATTAAGGTAGCTGATGATATGTGGTTATATGGCTGCAAATTTGGCAACTACAGTTGTTGTGGGTTGCTAGCGAGGTGCACCCTTGGCATGCTACAATAAATTAATTTGAGTATCAAGCGTGTGGTGCTCGATAAGAGGGAAGTTTCCTTAATTTAATTTCGTACTCTTAACACATTTGCACAAGTGATTTTATGTGTTCCCCTCTATATATAATATTTATCTTTGGTGACATGTTAGTTCATGTGGGGGTTGAGTTAGAGGTTGAGACGTTCAAGCAAGAAAAAAAGGGATTTGGAGGAGTGTCAACTATGTGGAATTCATAGCACCTTCAACAGGCTTGGCGAAAGGGAGGTTTTCTCTTATCGCTAATATTCCAAGTATAGCTTATTTACATAATTTATTTTATGTGTCAATTGCTTGGTATTTAATTTATACTTGTGTCCTCAAACTGTTAGTTTCTTTTGAGAAATGAGTTTGTGTTTGAGACTAATGAGTATATTAGTTTAGCTTGCTTGAGTAGACATGATGAGAAAGCAAACTTCATGATTGACCTTTTTGAGTTATGAGTTGTATACTTCTGCTTGTTGTATTGTATATGTTGTACAAGTGTCGTACATTTGGTTGTTTAGAGTTGCTTTGTAAAACTCTTGTAGAGTTTAAATTTGTTGACCATGTTTAGTCATATGGACTTTTGGTTTGGTTGAATGACCTTCGGGTTTATTAGTTGCAACTCTAGTGCTAAGTCGTGTCTCGGAGTAACCCCATAGTTGTGTTTATTAGGGTTATTGAATTATTTGAGTTAATTCTTGAGGACTTAGCTTCTTTGGTAAACTTGGAGTAATGATTGGTGAATGCTATCATGTTTCATGTGTTGATTGATTAGAGGCTAGCATTCCAATCCTTTTATCAAGGGTCTAGGTGAGACTATCTAGGACTCCTTGTAAAAAAGCAGAAGTTTTGAGATTAATGGTGGCTGTGTGCCAAGTGAGTGAAATTATTCAAGGTTGAAGGAACATGAGGGCTTTTAAGAGGATTATGGGTATTGTTCAGGTGGGGGTTTATTTTCTAGCTATGTTTGGATTTCTATCCTTCCTTTACACAGCTGGTGTTAGAATTTAGTTCTATGTGGCTGTTGTTGTGCTGAATTTGATGATGTGTTTATTTCTTCTTGAATGACCTTTGTTGGATGAATCTCATGATATCATTGATGATTTGTTAGTCATTGGTATGATTGTTCAGTAGTCATGATTATGTGTTTGCTGCCTGATTCTCTTCGGTGATTCTCCCACTATTGTTGATGTGTAGTTCAGCAAAGGAGTAGCAAAAGATTAATTCTCTAAGTTAGCAAAGTTCGGTCTTGCTTGTAACCTCCGTGGTTAGAAAGTTGACATTGTTGATCAACTATGTGAAGTCTAGGGGTTAGTCTCTGGAGGTGATGATCAATTCACAAGGGGATTTTATGACTTCTAATTGGGGCTAGTGCTTAGAGAAAACCAAGCTTGAACATGACTCATTAGTGACCTGTCATACTCGCTGTGTATGTCTTTGCCAGACCATAGTTGATACTTTGGTTGTGTGTTGACCTTCAATAGACTTTGAAGTTGTAAGCTTGGAAAGCCATGGGCAAGGTACATGGTTCTGAGGTTCATTAATGTTTTGATATTGACCTATGTAGTTATCTCACCTGTTGCTAAGTTTGCCTAGGCCAGTGGCTGTGTTTGCATTGGGATCGTGTTATTTAATTGCGCATCAATTTGATTCGTAAAGTGCATACTTGAATGACATCTTAGAGAAGGAAGAGTCATTAGATCTTCCGGGATTTGGAGCTGACCTGTAAGGTTTCCTTGGTGAGAAGACTTGAATGGTCCGTAGGTGGTTTATAGTTTATACCACTATCTTATGTATTTGGTGTTCATACTCTTGATGTCTTTATGAAACTGAAGGTTTCGACTCTTAAGTCAAGATGGAAGTTGGAGATGAGGTAATTCATGTGGTTCATGGATGAAAAGCCAAAGATTGGTAAAGGTACCTCTCATGTCGATCTTGTTCAGACAACATGGTTTGAAACAGGTTCAACTAGAAGGTTGAATAGTTAGCATGAACTGTTATGTTCAATATACATGTTTATGAACTAGTTTTAGAAAGTGATTTTCTAAATGATTATGCTTATATGCTTACAAGTGTATATGTTGGCATATTGCTCTTGACTGGTTGCTTTGTTGAGGAGATGCAAAGTAAGATGTGTTGCAGAGCTAACCATAAGAATAAGGTCATTGAGTTGAACTGATTGAGACAAAAAGCCGACTGATGAGGAAATCATTGGCAAGTTACCGTTGTGGGGGTAATGAAATACTCACTTATTTATATTGTGATGTTTCAGGTGCTTACTTACATTGTCATGTGAAGGCAATGGAGGCACATATGGACAAGAGCATGCACAGATTAGTGTTGTGTTCACTGAGAGGACCTGATGGATGCTTTTGAGGTCCCGTGTTGGGACTTGCCATACTCACGTGGGGTCACATAACCATAACCAGTTGGTGTCTCAGCTAGTTCAAACTTAATGGATGTGTGAGGATCCATTACCAGACTTGGTGGTTTGAATAGTGAGCTTGATGGTATAGTGACAAGATAATCCATTACCTTTGTGGTGGCTTAATTTGTTTGAGCTTGATGGATTGATGAATCTATAACCTTTGAGTGGTTCAACTGGCAATTGAACTTGGTAGATTCATAGATATTAGGTTGGGCAGTGATTGTCCTTAATGTGTCTATAGTTCTAAGACGGGACTTATAGACACACTGTGGCATACAATATGATGTTGTATGTGGCATACAATGAGATATTGTATGTGAGGTTGAGCTTGACCGCTCTTAATGTTTCCATATCCCAGCAGGCTTGGGTGGTCCTTGGAATGGACTTAATGGTTACACCGTTGTGATGCCTTGTGCATGATCTCACATGGTCGGTATCATAGTCCTGTAAAAGGGATGGTCTACTTTGTTCAAACCTAATGGATCGTGAGAGTCTATGGTGGTTTGACAAGTGGAGCTGATGGTACTCGGCGGCAACCACTATGGGTTGTGTTGGAGTCCATGGCCTTTATGGCTGATTCATTTAATTGAACGTAATGGACATGATGTTTCTATGGCCTTCGTGGCTGATTCAATTTATTTGAACGTAATAAAACATCAGATTTGAGTGTGAAGGGATGGCCTCCTTCTGTCGAATGTCGTACTTGTAGGCATTCTAGAGCGCTCACTGGAATCCTAGGGTGATGGCCAGGATTGTTGAACTGTGTGTATGTTCACAATCATTTGAAAGACATGTGACTTGTCTTAAAGGGAATTTGAATTGTATGATCAACAGTGTTATATGTTGTTCAAGAGGCAATTCATGGATAACGCGGAGTTTCTCAAGCTCTGAGGGTAAGATATGTGTTATCGCGTCCCTTCTCTCTCCTGCAAGTTCAATCCAGTGGACACTTGTAGGTGAGGGGACACCCCATCTCACTAACATGCTAGTTCAAGCCTTGGACACTAGTTTGTAAGTATAAAACCTTCCTTTTACTGCTCATTTCTTGTTTCTCATGTCTTCGCGTTTGTGGGGGATTGTTGGATTTCACCCAAGTTGAACACGAAGAGTTTTGGCAAGGATTTGCCGCGACTCGCGGTGCTCGTCTGTGTCTCGCGGTAGATCGCCGCAAGCCTACCGCGACTCGTGGTATATTCCGCGACTCGCGGTTTCCGAGGTATCCGAACTATTTTATTTTCTTCTTATTTCCGGATTTGTTTCGGAGTTGTTTTATAACCCTTATATAAATAACTTCTTGGCCGTTTTCCTCCCTTAATGTTGTTTTCATTAACCAAAACACATGGCCAACTTCTTTCTTCCGAGATTTGAGCAGTTCTTGAGAAACTCCAATCCTTGATCCGGGTGCACGGAGTCGGGGATCGTTGTGTGAACCTTGGGGGACGAACGTCATCGAGAATTCGCACCGGAGATGGCGAAATTCGTTTCTAAGGCAGTGGCCTCCATACCACGGCGCAACGTTGTTCTTGTGGAATTCAATCAAGTTCAGTTGATTGTTATCTGCAGATAAGTTCCTTCTCTATATTGTATATCAATAAGTTATGTATTTGTTCTTCATGAGTACATCAATCAAACTGATTATTTCCTACAACCACATCTAATTATTTATCGTGGAAACTTCAGCTTCAAGTCACCCTAATTGGGCATGGCTTGTTTCACTTCCTTGATGGCTGGCATCCTTGCCTAGAACCCACCAAACCATCTACTGCCCCATCCACCACTTCGGCGGCTGCCACCTCTGTCCCTAACCCCGCCTACACTACATGGCTACGACAAGATAAGTTGTTGTTGGGTGCTCTCATCGGTACTCTTGAGCCTACAATCGTTCCCCTAGTTTCCCGTGCTTCTACGGCAAAAGAAGCGTGGGATATCCTTGCCTAGACCTTCGCTCGTCAATCTCGTGGCCATGCTAAACTACTAAAAACCAACTTCAAACACATCACCAAAGGCTCTCAACCCGTGTCGGATTACATGAACTCTATCCGCGTTTGTGCCGATCAACTTGCCATTCTTGGTGACCTTGTCAAACCCGAAGACCTTATTGATCGTGTGCTTGAAGGTCTTCAAGATGATCTCAATTACAAATCTCTTATTGAAGCCGTAAATGCTCGGGATACCTTGATCTCATTTGATGATCTTCATGAGAAAATGCTCGTTCGGGAAGGCTACTTGCTCAAAACCTCACCCTCTCTCACGCCCACCCCCTTACCCGCTTCCGCCCACCTTACCACCACACGCCCACTCCCTCCTCCTCTTGGCCCACTGACAACAACCCCCGCCCTCCTGCCAACTCTACTAAACCTTACCACAAGAAGTCCTCTCCCTCCAAAGGCCCTGGGTACCAAGGCAAATGCCAATGGTGTCATACCCATGGTCATTCCTTATACTGCTGTACTAGTTTTCAGCAACAATTTCCCGATGCCCGACCAACCCTCCCACCCACGCTTTGCCTCCCGAGTCCTCTCCTCAAGCCAATATTGCCACCACTTCCCTTGCCTCCACCTCCCCTACTTGGTTACTTGACTCTGGGGCATCACTCCACGTTACCAACGACTTCTCCAACCTCTCTTTACATCACCCTTACAATGGATCTGAGGAAATTATAATAGGCAATGGTATAGGTGTCTCTATCTCTCATATAGGTTCTATATCTCTCTCTACTTCTTCCAAACCTTTAACTCTCTCTAATGTACTTTGTGCTCCCACTATGAATCGTAATATCATATCCATTTCTTAACTTTGTGCTGACAACATAATTGAATTCTCTTCTAATTCTTTTTCTATGAAGGATCGCCTTACGGGGGCACAACTCATCCAGTGGTCCAACTAATCGGGGTGTCTATGAACTCCCCGCATCTCATCCTATTTTTGCGCTTTCCACCATCAAAAGTTCTCGCAATCGATTGGCATCATCGACATGGTCACCCATCCTTAGCTATTTTTAAGCATTTAGTTTCTCAATTCAAGCTTTCCGTTTCAAGTTCTTTCACGTTTAATTGTGATGCATGTCAATGTAATAAAAGTCATAAGTTGTCTTTCCCTCAATCAACTCTTGTTTCCCACTCCCCTCTTGAACTTATTTACATTGATTTATGGACTTCGCCAATTTACTCTATTGATGGATTCAAATATTATGTCATCTTTGTTGATCATTTCACAAAATATATTTGGTTCTATCTGTGGTATCCGATTTTTGACTGTCTTAATTAACATCGAATCCCACAAAAGTCTCTCATTGGACTATGAGTTTTAGAAAACTTTGAAGTCGCCACCCTATTAATATTTGAATAGGGACAGATTTATTTAATAAATCATTTTAAAATCAATTTTAAGAAATATCATTTAAAACGATGATGATTTGATATAGATAAGGCTTTTTTGAAAATTGGTCTTTCATACCATGAGATAGGGTTCGGGGTTTAGGTTAAGAGGTGCGAACGTCCCGGAACTCGTCTCCTCTTCCGTTCTACGAACGGGCTCTTACTAAATGCGTTATTTTCCATTTTAAAGTAATCATGGCTATTCAAAAGAAAGAAAATCACATAATTTTCACATACGTGACATCAACCATTTTTATTTAGGGCCAATATATCATTTGTACATGGTAGGTTTGAGCACTGAAGTTGCACTACGTACCAATCATTGCGGGATTGGAATCCACTCATGGATCAAAACCATCGTAGTTCGATCTTATGTCTCACCCTAAATGGCCAATTCCATTGGGGAAGAAAAGGAAAGGATAGATTATGAATAACTCATCTTAGAATTAAACAAATCTATTAGGAAAATGAGGTAATCACTCCAATTAGTGATTGAAATGGGGTTAAGGGATAATAGATTATGAATAACTCACCTTTAGAATTAGACACATCTATTAGAAATGAGGTAATCACTCCAATTAGTGATTGAAATGAGGTTAAGATAATCACCTTAATTAGCAATTAAATATGAAGGAGGATCAAGATAATCACCTTAATTAGTGATAAAAAATGGAGGTTAAGATAATCACCCTAATTAGTGATTATTCAAGGCTTAAGATAATCACTTTAATTAGTGATTAAATGAGAAAAATAATCGCTCTAATTAATGATTATTAAGGTTTAAGATAATCGCTCTAATTAGTGATTAAATGAGGAAAAATAACCGCCTTAATTAACGATTATTAAGGTTTAAGATAATCACTCTAATTAGTGATTAAATATGAAAGATTAAATTAATCACCTTAATTAGCGATTAAAAGGAAGGTTAGAATAATGGAAAAATAGAAAAGAATAATCCCACCTTTTAGCGGTCTTTCTCATAATAATCCCTCATTAACTTAATTTCGGAATAATCCTACCTTTATACCCCGTTTTCTTAAAATGGACCATTTTACCTACAACCTCGTTACACGAGTTACTATTCTCACCTCTTTTCCCTCTCCTCTCTCACCCCTTTCTCTCTTCTCTTATCTCCTTTTCGATTTCAAAGAACCACCCAACAAACCACCAACACCTACTCACAAATTACCCACCACCAAACCAGCCCCACCGACCCAGAAAAATGCACCACCGTCACCCACTTTCTTGAACTGGGCTGCGGGCTGCGGGGTGGAGGACATTGCGCCGGGGGGGAGGGCTGCGTCGAGGAAGTGTGCGGGGTGGGGCTTGCGGGGGGAGGTGAGATAAAATGGAGATCTAGGAGATTGCGAGTGGAGGAGGAAGCACGTAAAGGCGAGTGGAGGCTGCTGCGACTAGGGGTGGGAATGAGCCGAGCCGAGCCCGAATAGTGGTAGGCTCGGCTCGAGCTCGAGTTTCGAAAACAAGGCTCGGCTCGAGCTCGAGGCTCGTCGAGCCTCAAAAATGGAGCTCGGCTCGGGCTCGTGTATTAGAATAAGAGGCTCAGCTCGTGGCTCGGCTCGAGCTCGTTTGAGGCTCGGCTCGAGCTCGTGTTTGGGCTCGAAGCTCGTGCTCAAATGAATGTTCGAGAAAGGGCTCGAAATCTCACAAATAAAAAAATTCATACTAAATTAGAAAATATATAGAGAGAAAATGAGAAATCAGAATTTCATACCTGTTGGTGGGTCGCCGGCTATGGCCGTTTGAACAGGTGGCGACGGTGGTGAGTGAGAGATGCGAGTTGCGACTGACCAGCGGTGAGGGAGGAAAGAGATGCGACTGAGCAGCAGTGAGGGAGGAAAGAGATGCGACTGAGCAGCGGTGAGCCAACGGTGGTGAGAGAGAAAGAAATGCGACTGAGCGGTGGTGATAGCAGCGAGCCAGCGACGGTGATAGCAGCGGCTGTGAGGCTTCGGTGTTGTGAGTTTAGCCCCCTTAGGGTTTTCGTGAGTTTTTTGAGTTTTTTGGCAAATGAGTTTTAGTGAAGTAATGTTTTTTAAGTTCTGTTGAAACTTAAAGTGGGAAGTTTTTACTAGTGAGAGTATTTGCTTTTTGGTTGTATTTTTTTCCTATTTTAAAATATACATTTTCAGTGTTTTACCTTTTTTTTTACTAATGAATAATAATACTATTTTTTAAATAAAAAAAAGTAACTCGAGCCGTTCACGAGCTTTTCGAGCCGAGCTTAGCTTAGCTCGTGGCTCGTCTCGTTAGGTCTCAAGCCGATCCCGAACTCGAGCCGAGCCTTAGCGAGCCGAGTCATGACCGAGCTTTCACCGAGCCGAGCTCGAACAGTTCACGGGCAGGCTTGGCTCATTCCCATCCCTAGCTGCGACGACGGCTAAAGAGGGGAAGTAGAAGGCTGGGTGTTCGGGATTGCCGAGAAACGAGGGTGGTGGTGGGTTGGTGATTTGTGTGAGAGTGGTGGTAACGAGAGAGAATACGCAGGTGGCAGAGTTTGGGGCGGAGTAGGTGGTCCTTCCTCATTTTTTGCGAGAAACGAGGGTGGTGGTGGTTGGCGATTTGTGTGAGGGTGGTGGTAATGAGAGAGAAAAAGGGAGGACGATGGTGGTTTTGTTGTAATGGTGGGTTTAGGAGGGTGGTGGTGATGAGAGAGAAATGGGAGGATGGCGGTGGTTTTGTTGTAGTGGTGGGTTTAGGTTGAGTTTTATTTTTTTTAATTTTAGTTTTAGTTATTAGTTAAGTTGTATTAGAGATAAATTTTAGTTAATTAAGCTGGTCAAAATTAAATAACCATGGTCAAATCGGTTAATCTTCATATTTACCTCTTTTTACAGGTTACTTTTGAAATGGGACCATTTTAAGAAAACAGGGTATAAAGTTAGGATTATTCTGAAATTAAGTTAATGAGGGATTAGTATGAGAAGACCGCCGAAAGGTGGGATTATTCTTTTTCATTTTTCCTAAGAATAATCACCTTAATTAGTGATGGAATATGATGAAAGGTTAAGCTAATCATCCTAATTAGCGATTAACCAAGGTTTAAGATAATCACCCTAATTAGTGATTATACTTAGGAGGAAAGTAATCACCCTACTTAGTGATCAAATTTTAGGATTGAAATAATCACTTCAATTAGTGATCACGTTTATAATTTTCAAGAGGTCTTAGGAAAAGAGGTTTGCTTCCTAATTGAAGGTTTTTGGATGGATGAGGAATAATCTTAATTGAAGATTATTAAATCATTTTGAGAAAAAAAATGATCAATTTGAAATCAAAGTTGGAGATTGCGTTTGGCTAATTGGAATTTGACCATTTAAAGTGGGACACGTGAAATGGCCTAAAATCAATTAGGAGATCATAATTACCTTTCTAATTATGTCAAATTATATAATTGATCCATTTGAAGATTATGGAGAACAATTTTGAAAATGTAAGATGGATCATCATACAATTTAACTTAGTTAGATTTGCAATTTTTCCTCTTAATTAAAATTGGGTCATTTAATTCATATGCTATGATATATTGGGCCCAACATGCAACATTATTTGTAACATTGGTTGCTCATTTTATTTAAAAAGAATTGTGGAATTATTTATGAACATTATGCATAAACATCTCCATATTTTTTATTAATTGAGTGATGTAATGACTATTTACAAACAAATTATTATTACAACAAAATGTACAAAATCTATGATCTATACAAATCTTCAATCTTGATCTTCACCATGATGCTCCTTGATCTTCTACCTCTTGAATGGGCTTTGGAATTCATGTTTATTTGTGAATTTGTGAAAGTTAAAGAGTAATTAATTTCTTTGATTTTAAAACCCTAGCCTCCTCCTCTCCCCTCTCTCCTCTTCCTCCTCAAAAAAACCATAACCCTTTTCCTTCCAGTTTTGGGGCTGCCATCATCCTTTCGATGGTGGTAAGCCCCCAATTCTTCTTTTTTCTTCTAGTTTTTATTGTTTTTGTTATTAATAATCTTCCATTCTCTCTCTTTTTGAGAGTTTTCTACCCAATTTTTGGGTTCTTTCTCTCCTTTCATGGGAGTTTGGAGTTTGGTTTTATTCTCTTTCCACGTGGAAGTTTAAAAATTGGTATGAGGAATTGTTCTTATTGGTTGAAGTTCAAGACCATCAACATCGAAATATTGAAAATTCGGATGCGGTCAACATGGTTAAATCAAGAATTTTCTTCCCCAAACTATGTCAGAATGAAAGACTTCCCCATCAATAACTGCGTGATTCAACAAATACAAGGGGGCTGCGCTATATGTTCGATATGGTTCATTGTAGTTTCTTCGAAGACGAATTTGAGTTGATCTTGTCTGATTAAATCTTGTTTTTCTTTAATACTTATTGTAGATGCCGTTTGACTTTCAATTAATGAAAATTCTCTTTTAAAAAAAAAAAAACTTCTTTGATTTTAATTTTTTATGACGATTTTTATTGATTTTTATTTACATAATAAAAAGAAACCATTTTAAGAGAAACTTAAAATTTCATGATTTTTAATTAACATTTCCGTATGAAAAGAAAACATTTTTATTATGAAACTTGAGTTAATCACTTTATTTCATTTTTTCAGATTGCACTTTTATCCCTATACTGACTTGTAAACTTCATAACTTTCTGTAGAAAGCATTAAATTGAGAATGTGATACGCCTATGGATACCACACGCCCACTCCCTCCTCCTCTCGGCCCACTGACAACAACCCCCGCCCTCCTGCCAACTCTACTAAACCTTACCACAAGAAGTCCTCTCCCTCCAAAGGCCCTGGGTACCAAGGCAAATGCCAATGGTGTCATACCCATGGTCATTCCTTATACTGCTGTACTAGTTTTCAGCAACAATTTCCCGATGCCCGACCAACCCTCCCACCCACGCCTGCCTCCCAGTCCTCTCCTCAAGCCAATATTGCCACCACTTCCCTTGCCTCCACCTCCCCTACTTGGTTACTTGACTCTGGGGCATCACTCCACGTTACCAACGACTTCTCCAACCTCTCTTTACATCACCCTTACAATGGATCTGAGGAAATTATAATAGGCAATGGTATAGGTGTCTCTATCTCTCATATAGGTTCTATATCTCTCTCTACTTCTTCCAAACCTTTAACTCTCTCTAATGTACTTTGTGCTCCCACTATGAATCGTAATATCATATCCATTTCTTAACTTTGTGCTGACAACATAATTGAATTCTCTTCTAATTCTTTTTCTATGAAGGATCGCCTTACGGGGGGCACAACTCATCCAGGGTCCAACTAATCAGGGTGTCTATGAACTCCCTGCATCTCATCCTATTTTTGCGCTTTCCACCATCAAAAGTTCTGCAATCGATTGGCATCATCGACATGGTCACCCATCCTTAGCTATTTTTAAGCATTTAGTTTCTCAATTCAAGCTTTCCGTTTCAAGTTCTTTCACGTTTAATTGTGATGCATGTCAATGTAATAAAAGTCATAAGTTGTCTTTCCCTCAATCAACTCTTGTTTCCCACTCCCCTCTTGAACTTATTTACATTGATTTATGGACTTCGCCAATTTACTCTATTGATGGATTCAAATATTATGTCATCTTTGTTGATCATTTCACAAAATATATTTGGTTCTATCTGTGGTATCCGATTTTTGACTGTCTTAATTAACAGTCTGAATCCCACAAAAGTCTCTCATTGGACTATGAGTTTTAGAAAACTTTGAAGTCGCCACCCTATTAATATTTGAATAGGGACAGATTTATTTAATAAATCATTTTAAAATCAATTTTAAGAAATATCATTTAAAACGATGATGATTTGATATAGATAAGGCTTTTTTGAAAATTGGTCTTTCATACCATGAGATAGGGTTCGGGGTTTAGGTTAAGAGGTGCGAACGTCTGGAACTCGTCTCCTCTTCCGTTCTACAGAACGGGCTCTTACTAAATGCGTTATTTTCCATTTTAAAGTAATCATGGCTATTCAAAAGAAAGAAAATCACATAATTTTCACATACAGACATCAACCATTTTTATTTAGGGCCAATATATCATTTGTACATGGTAGGTTTGAGCACTGAAGTTGCACTACGTACCAATCATTGCGGGATTGGAATCCACTCATGGATCAAAACCATCGTAGTTCGATCTTATGTCTCATCCTAAATGGCCAATTCCATTGGGGAAGAAAAGGAAAGGATAGATTATGAATAACTCATCTTAGAATTAAACAAATCTATTAGGAAAATGAGGTAATCACTCCAATTAGTGATTGAAATGGGGTTAAGGGATAATAGATTATGAATAACTCACCTTTAGAATTAGACACATCTATTAGAAATGAGGTAATCACTCCAATTAGTGATTGAAATGAGGTTAAGATAATCACCTTAATTAGCAATTAAATATGAAGGAGGATCAAGATAATCACCTTAATTAGTGATAAAAAATGGAGGTTAAGATAATCACCCTAATTAGTGATTATTCAAGGCTTAAGATAATCACTTTAATTAGTGATTAAATGAGAAAAATAATCGCTCTAATTAATGATTATTAAGGTTTAAGATAATCACTCTAATTAGTGATTAAATGAGGAAAAATAACCGCCTTAATTAACGATTATTAAGGTTTAAGATAATCACTCTAATTAGTGATTAAATATGAAAGATTAAATTAATCACCTTAATTAGCGATTAAAAGGAAGGTTAGAATAATGGAAAAATAGAAAAGAATAATCCCACCTTTTAGCGGTCTTCTCATAATAATCCCTCATTAACTTAATTTCAGAATAATCCTACCTTTATACCCCGTTTTCTTAAAATGGACCATTTTACCTACAACCTGTTACACAGGTTACTATTCTCACCTCTTTTCCCTCTCCTCTCTCACCCCTTTCTCTCTTCTCTTATCTCCTTTTCTGATTTCAGCAACCACCCAACAAACCACCAACACCTACTCACAAATTACCCACCACCAAACCAGCCCCACCGACCCAGAAAAATGCACCACCGTCACCCACTTTCTTGAACTGGGCTGCGGGCTGCGGGGTGGAGGACATTGCGCCGGGGGTGGAGGGCTGCGTCGAGGAAGCGTGCGGGGTGGGGCTTGCGGGGGGAGGTGAGATAAAATGGAGATCTAGGAGATTGCGAGTGGAGGAGGAAGCACGTAAAGGCGAGTGGAGGCTGCTGCGACTAGGGGTGGGAATGAGCCGAGCCGAGCCCGAATAGTGGTAGGCTCGGCTCGAGCTCGAGTTTCGAAAACAAGGCTCGGCTCGAGCTCGAGGCTCGTCGAGCCTCAAAAATGGAGCTCGGCTCGGGCTCGTGTATTAGAATAAGAGGCTCAGCTCGTGGCTCGACTCGAGCTCGTTTGAGGCTCGGCTCGAGCTCGTGTTTGGGCTCGAAGCTCGTGCTCAAATGAATGTTCGAGAAAGGGCTCGAAATCTCACAAATAAAAAAATTCATACTAAATTAGAAAATATATAGAGAGAAAATGAGAAATCAGAATTTCATACCTGTTGGTGGGTCGCCGGCTATGGCCGTTTGAACAGGTGGCGACGGTGGTGAGTGAGAGATGCGAGTTGCGACTGACCAGCGGTGAGGGAGGAAAGAGATGCGACTGAGCAGCAGTGAGGGAGGAAAGAGATGCGACTGAGCAGCGGTGAGCCAACGGTGGTGAGAGAGAAAGAAATGCGGCCGAGCGGTGGTGATAGCAACGAGCCGGCGACGGTGATAGCGGCGGGCATGAGAGGCTTCTGTTGTGAGTTTAGCCCCCTTAGGGTTTTCGTGAGTTTTTTGAGTTTTTTGGCAAATGAGTTTTAGTGAAGTAATGTTTTTTAAGTTCTGTTGAAACTTAAAGTGGGAAGTTTTTACTAGTGAGAGTATTTGCTTTTTGGTTGTATTTTTTTCCTATTTTAAAATATACATTTTTAGTGTTTTGCCTTTTTTTTACTAATGAATAATAATACTATTTTTTATATTTTTTAAATAAAAAAAAGTAACTCGAGCCGTTCACGAGCTTTTCGAGCCGAGCTTAGCTTAGCTCGTGGCTCGTCTCGTTAGGTCTCAAGCCGATCTCGAACTCGAGCCGAGCCTTAGCGAGCCGAGTCATGACCGAGCTTTCACCGAGCCGAGCTCGAACAGTTCACTGGCAGGCTTGGCTCATTCCCATCCCTAGCTGCGACGACGGCTAAAGAGGGGAAGTAGAAGGCTGGGTGTTCGGGATTGCCGAGAAACGAGGGTGGTGGTGGGTTGGTGATTTGTGTGAGGGTGGTGGTAATGAGAGAGAATACGCAGGTGGCAGAGTTTGGGGCGGAGTAGGTGGTCCTTCCTCATTTTTTGCGAGAAACGAGGGTGGTGGTGGTTGGCGATTTGTGTGAGGGTGGTGGTAATGAGAGAGAAAAAGGGAGGACGATGGTGGTTTTGTTGTAATGGTGGGTTTAGGAGGGTGGTGGTGATGAGAGAGAAATGGGAGGATGGCGGTGGTTTTGTTGTAGTGGTGGGTTTAGGTTGAGTTTTATTTTTTTTAATTTTAGTTTTAGTTATTAGTTAAGTTGTATTAGAGATAAATTTTAGTTAATTAAGCTGGTCAAAATTAAATAACCATGGTCAAATCGGTTAATCTTCATATTTACCTCTTTTTACAGGTTACTTTTAAAATGGGACCATTTTAAGAAAACAGGGTATAAAGTTAGGATTATTCTGAAATTAAGTTAATGAGGGATTAGTATGAGAAGACCGCCGAAAGGTGGGATTATTCTTTTTCATTTTTCCTAAGAATAATCACCTTAATTAGTGATGGAATATGATGAAAGGTTAAGCTAATCATCCTAATTAGCGATTAACCAAGGTTTAAGATAATCACCCTAATTAGTGATTATACTTAGGAGGAAAGTAATCACCCTACTTAGTGATCAAATTTTAGGATTGAAATAATCACTTCAATTAGTGATCACGTTTATAATTTTCAAGAGGTCTTAGGAAAAGAGGTTTGCTTCCTAATTGAAGGTTTTTGGATGGATGAGGAATAATCTTAATTGAAGATTATTAAATCATTTTGAGAAAAAAAATGATCAATTTGAAATCAAAGTTGGAGATTGCGTTTGGCTAATTGGAATTTGACCATTTAAAGTGAGACACGTGAAACGGCCTAAAATCAATTAGGAGATCATAATTACCTTTCTAATTATGTCAAATTATATAATTGATCCATTTGAAGATTATGGAGAACAATTTTGAAAATGTAAGATGGATCATCATACAATTTAACTTAGTTAGATTTGCAATTTTTCCTCTTAATTAAAATTGGGTCATTTAATTCATATGCTATGATATATTGGGCCCAACATGCAACATTATTTGTAACATTGGTTGCTCATTTTATTTAAAAAGAATTGTGGAATTATTTATGAACATTATGCATAAACATCTCCATATTTTTTATTAATTGAGTGATGTAATGACTATTTACAAACAAATTATTATTACAACAAAATGTACAAAATCTATGATCTATACAAATCTTCAATCTTGATCTTCACCATGATGCTCCTTGATCTTCTACCTCTTGAATGGGCTTTGGAATTCATGTTTATTTGTGAATTTGTGAAAGTTAAAGAGTAATTAATTTCTTTGATTTTAAAACCCTAGCCTCCTCCTCTCCCCTCTCTCCTCTTCCTCCTCAAAAAAACCCTAACCCTTTTCCTTCCAGTTTTGGGGCTGCCATCATCCTTTCGATGGTGGTAAGCCCCCAATTCTTCTTTTTTCTTCTAGTTTTTATTGTTTTTGTTATTAATAATCTTCCATTCTCTCTCTTTTTGAGAGTTTTCTACCCAATTTTTGGGTTCTTTCTCTCCTTTCATGGGAGTTTGGAGTTTGGTTTTATTCTCTTTCCACGTGGAGGTTTAAAAATTGGTATGAGGAATTGTTCTTATTGGTTGAAGTTCAAGACCATCAACATCGAAATATTGAAAATTCGGATGCGGTCAACATGGTTAAATCAAGAATTTTCTTCCCCAAACTATGTCAGAATGAAAGACTTCCCCATCAATAGCTGCGTGATTCAGCAAATACAAGGGGGTTGCGCTATATGTTCGATATGGTTCATTGTAGTTTCTTCGAAGACGAATTTGAGTTGATCTTGTCTGATTAAATCTTGTTTTTCTTTAATACTTATTGTAGATGCCGTTTGACTTTCAATTAATGAAAATTCTCTTTTAAAAAAAAAAAACTTCTTTGATTTTAATTTTTTATGACGATTTTTATTGATTTTTATTTACATAATAAAAAGAAACCATTTTAAGAGAAACTTAAAATTTCATGATTTTTAATTAACATTTCCGTATGAAAAGAAAACATTTTTATTATGAAACTTGAGTTAATCACTTTATTTCATTTTTTCAGATTGCACTTTTATCCCTATACTGACTTGTAAACTTCATAACTTTCTGTAGAAAGCATTAAATTGAGAATGTGATATGCCTATGGATAGGTAAGTGAGTTCTTTATGTTGTATCAAAATTTCATAAGCTTTTAGTAACAACTCGAATTATGGTGAATTTTATGCTAAAACTGGTCAAAACAGGATCTTTATCAAATTCGTTCTTTGAAATCCAATTTGATGAACGTACTTTGAAGTGAATTTTGTTATGAACATTCTAGACACTTTAAAGGACTAGACTGGAAATTTTCACTTGAATTGGACATTTTAAAGACCCTTTTTTATTCATTTTCTTAACTGAAGAGAAAATTAGTTTTCTAGAATTTAGTGATTAAATGAATGTTTTTGTAAAAATGATATAAAATTGTATAAAATTCATATGAACATGATTTTTATATTTTTGGAAAGCTACTGATGTTCTATTTAAATTTGATATTTTTAGTTTTGTCTAAATAATTTTATTTGTAGCTATATTAACAAGACAAGCTTATGTGGTACTGGACAAAATCAGTTTTTCATAACAAAGTTGTATGATTTTTAGTTATTTATACAAAATTCCTTTGTTAGAAATTCTAAAGCCTAGTTTCTGGAAACATCTTGAATGTCATAGGAAAAATATTATATCCTATAAGATATTTAGTTAATATAGACGAAAAGTAAAATGAAATACAAAATTAAAACTGACCACAGTTACAGCATCACATTTTCTTTTTATGGAGATGTTTATGCACAACTCTATTTGAATTTTTTATGAAAACATGTTTTTGGTGATTTACAACAACTTGATTAAGAAAAATCACATAAACACATTGTTTCCTAAGAGTCTCCCCATTAGAGTTGACTATTCTAGGTGGGGTGATTTAAGGTTGGGAACCTATTAGGACTTCCACATACCCAAATCACTCCAAAAATAAGAAGAAACAAAGAGAAAGTTAGGCTTTGTTCTTTTGGACTGAATTAATGAAAATTCAGTTTAGTTCAGACAAATTCGGTTCGGTTCGGTTCGGTTAATTGGCTTTATTCGGTTCGCTTTAGTTCGGTTAGTTTCCTCTCACAATTTTTATTCACTCCCGTTCCGGTTCAATTCAATTGGTTCGGTTCAGTTTATTCGCTTCGGTTCGGTTCGATTCAATTCGGACAAATTCAGTTCAGTTCAGTTCAGATCAATGTAGTCTAAAAGAACAGAGCCTTAGTAGGTGATTAAGAAGATAATCAAGAAAAAAACAAGAACTTCAACTTTACCTTGCTAGCTCAATGATGCACTTCCTTTTTGCAAATTTTTCTACTTTTTTTGTGATTTTCTTAATTTCTAAGTGAGTTTCTAAATCCACTTAATTACTAACTTAAACTCTTTTTGTGTTTTTCTTTTGATGAACTTCTTTACTTACTAATTATGACTTTTGCTTAGATGGAGAAATTAAGGAGGAGAGTAGTAGAGTTAAGTGAGGTTGTGTGAAAAATGTTGTGTCTTAGTAAAAAAAAATGAGGGGTATTTATAGGGAAATGAGATGGTGAATTAGGGTTTGAAGAAGGTAAAAAATCAGAATTTCACCCAAAAAATCTGATTTTTTTCCATTCTAAATTACCTTAATGACATCATCTTAATGACATCACCCTAATAACATCATCAAATCTCTTTGGAAATACACATATTCTTATTCTCTTTAGATTTTTTCATCAATGAGGCAAAATCAGATTTTCAGAAAATATTCTTTCCTAAATACATCCTAATACATAGAAATGCATCGGAAAACGTGAAAGAAGTGCTGACTGGACCAACTGCGCCTAACGCAAAGTCCTGCGCTAGACACAGCACCGTGCGCTTGGCACACAAGCCTGCGTCTGGCGCAGGAACCTGTTGTGCGCTGGGCGCATGATCATGTGCCTGATGCACAGTTCGAATCTTCCGAAAAAAATCGGATTCTTGGCTCTTACACTTTGGATTTGATTCTTATTCTTATTCTTTTTCATGATTCTTATTCCTTACTAATGGATAAAAGAATGTGATTGGTGGTTAAAGAATATATTCTTATTCTTTATCCAATGAACAATGACTTGACCATCAAGAACTGATTACTACCGATTTTCGGAGACAATTAAAATCCCGTGCCTAATTGCGACTCGTTTTTTCTGTTTTTCAAAAACTAACTTAAAACAATTAACGAAAACTCATCAAATTATTAAAGACGAGCATGATTATACTACGAATTATTTTATTAAACCGGTGGTTGTAGTTATTGACTACGACTTACGGAAAATTACATTCCTAAGCCGGAATTGTATGACTAAAACGCGAAAAATGGAAAACCATACGATGGAATGAAACTTGCGTTCCGGGGCGAAATGTGCCTTTGACGGGGAGCGCGCTCCACGATGCATGACGGTTTTCATTATTTTTATTTCTTTTCAAAATTTTTATTTTTAAAATTTTATGCGCAACAGGGGTTCAAAATTTGGTGTCTACACTATCCCCTTAAAACGAAATCCGATACCCAGCAAGTGTTTATTCGTTTCAAAGCCTTGGTTGAGAAATACTTTGCAATTCCCATTAGAACTCTTTATTCCGACAATGGTGGAGAATTCGAAGCCTTACCTTCTTTTCTCACTATTAATGGTGTCTCTCACCTTACTTCTCCCCCTCATACTCCGGAACACAATGGGTTCGTGGAACGCCGTCACCGTCATATCGTTGAAACTGGTCTATCTTTCTTAGCTCATGCATATCTCCCTTTTAAGTTTTGGACTCATGCGTTCACTACTTCTTCCTACTTAATAAATCGCCTCCCCACTCCTACTCTTGCTCACAAATCACCATTTCATTGTCTCTTTGGTCAACCTTCGAATTATCTTAAACTCCGTAATTTTGGGTGTCTATGTTATCCATGGCTTAAACCATATTCATCTCATAAACTAGATCCCAAATCCAAGCCTTATATCTTTCTTGGCTACTAAAAAACACAAAGCGCATACCACTGTTTTGATCCCCTCACAAATAAAACCTACACGTCACGTCACGTTCGTTTTGTTGAACATGAGTTTCCTTACCCACGCCTAGTTCCTTCAAATTCCCCCTCCTCACCTCCCAACATTGATGAATGCTGCTCCCTACCTCTGCCAATTATTCTCCCTCCCCCACTGCAACGTCCCCTCCCCATCCCACGCCTCCTACCAGTCCCTCACCCTCCCACCTCTCAGCCCACTCCCCATACTCCTTGTCCAGCAACCCCCCTCCCCCTCCTCGCCATCTGCTTCCCCTCCCCCTGCACATGTTACGCCCCTTACTTCCCCTACCTCCCCACCTTCTCTCTCGCTCACTGTCCAACACTCTCCTGCCCCAGTCTCACACCAGCCCCCACTCCCTATTGACCCACACTCTCCCTCGTCATCTTCACCCGCAGCCTCACCTCCCAGCACTAACCCCCTCCACCCATGGTATCATTACCCGATCTCAAAATAATATTTGCAAACCCAACCCCAAGTATGCCCACCCCACTACAGTTCAAACCCGCCCAACCAAACCCTCTATGGCCTCTCTTGCTCTCAAGGATCCTATATGGCGCCAAGCCATGGAATCTGAGATAAATGCTCTTCACACTCTTGGCACATGGGACTTGGTGCCTCCAACGAATGTTACTAACCTTGTCAAATGCAAGTGGGTCTTCCACATTAAATATAAAGCTGATGGTTCAATTGATAGGTACAAGGCACGCCTTGTTGCTAAGGGGTTCCAGCAACGTCCGGGAATCGACTACACCGAGCTGTAGTTCGGACGGCTACGATTCGCACACTCCTCACCCTTGCGGTTAATCAAAAGTGGTCTCTTAGACAGCTTGATATCAACAACGCATTTCTACAGGGCACCTTATATGAGGAAGTTTACATGTCTCGACCTCCTGGGTTTGTTAGTCATGAGCATTCCATCCATGTTTGCAAACTAAAAAAGGCTATATATGGTCTAAAACAAGCTCCCCGCGCTTGGTTTACCGAGCTCACAAAGTTTCTTCTTGGTTTGGGTTTCATCCGTGCTACTTCGGATGCGTCACTTTTTATTTTACATCATTCCACTAACCCTATTTATTTGATTGTTTATGTGATGATATAATTGTTACAGGTCCTCATGTTGCTACTCTTGACTTGTTCATCACTAATCTAGCCAACAGATTCTCTTTAAAGGATCTTGGAACACTATCCTATTTCCTTGGCGTCGAGGTTATACCCTCCTCAACTGGACTCTTCCTTAGCCAACGTCAATATATTATTGATTTACTGGAAAGAATGGGCATGTTGGGTGCTAAACCTGCCCCCACACCCTTAGTTGTTTCTCAACGCCTATCTGCTAGCCTCGGTACTCCTCTTGAGGCTCCTACTAATTATCGTGCCGCACTGTACGCGCAGTGGGTCTTGAAGTACTATTTCCGCGTCTCCCCGACCAAATCCACCCACATTAGGATTACTCGTTAATGGTTGATCAAGTTTGATGGATTCACCCTCTCGAAACAAGAAGCTCACGGTCCCGGAGGGATAATATCAACCACTTCACGTCCATCCGAGGCATCCGCTATGTTTATTTCGTATCCGCCCTTTTCTTTTCGTACAATTTTATTTACTATACCTGCTTTGTGGCATTATAAACCGTATTATTACTCTTGCTTCCGTCAGGATAAATCCGACCCCTTCCTCTGTTACCCCCTACATATATCGGATATTTTAAGAAGTGAACATCGTTTTTAGTGGCGGGTCCTAAGCAAAAGAATAGGAAAGGTAATTTCACTATATTTTTTCCCAGGAACAGGACCTATAAGAAGAATATTTTTTTTATTGGGGCGGTAGCTCCCAAAAAGAAAGATTGCCTATCTTTTCTTTCATCTCCGGAGAAATACGATCGGGTGGGGCTAATTCAAATCCCTCGGGTAAAATAAGAACAGCTCCCACATTCAAACCCCCTTTTTGCCGTTAGCAATAACTTGTTTTAATTGCATATCATAAGGAATTCGAACAACTGCTTCAAATACAGTATCTGGAAGCACCGTTTGTGGAACCTCAATATCCACAGGCTTATTAGCTAAATGGCAATTGGCACATACAATACGTCCAGTCGCTTCTCGTGGATTTTCATAACCTTGCTGTGCGAAAATGGGATATGCATTCGAAATGGATGACCGAGTGATTATATATATCACGAGCGATATGGAAATGGATCGAGTAATCTGTTCTTTTATCCAAGAAAAGGTATTTATAGTTTGCATGGTCCAATCATTGATTCCGAAAATTTCTACAATAAATTGGGTAGGTTGCTAGTATAGTTCCCTATCCCCGATTCTGCTATTTACTTTAACCGAAACTGAATTTTATGAAATAATATTACTGGAATATGGGAGGAACTCCCCGCCTTAGATGGGTAGAAATATAAAGAGGAAGTACAATTTTGAATGCTTTGGTTATGTACAAAGTAACAAACATTCGAATTCTAAATTCGAATTGGATTTAGATTCGTATACCCTTTTTTATTCTTTTCAGTCATTCATTGAATGATAAATCACTACAAGTGATGGGGATACACGATTTAAATAACGGAAAATCCAATATTTCAAGATTGTATCTAGAATGACTGGAAAAGTGGAAACAAGACCAGATATAATTTGATCGTTATGGGCAAATCCAAAATCTTTGTAGATAGAGCCAATCATTAGTTCCCAACCATGGGGCGAGTGAAATCCGATACATAAATCAGTTAATAAAAGAATAGAAAAAGCTTTTATTGTGTCACTTAAGTTATATAGGAATTCCTGAACCCAAGAGTTAAGAAGAATAAGTTCTTTATTTGCCAGAATAGAATAACCGCTTAGAATAAGGAAACAGATTAAATTTGTCGAGAAGTGCAAAATAATATGGATACAATCCTCATTATGCATCTTGATCAATTGAATCGTTTCATTGTGGATTCCTATACGAAGCTTTTGTAGATGTGTTTCCGGATATTCCTTTATCATTTCGTCCAACAAGCGGAGCTCCTCTAATTCGATGAAGTTTTCTATAAGATTTTTTTCTTGAATAGCATTCAAAAAAGTTTCAGATTGTTTAGTATTCCACCAATTAGTAACCCAAGATTCCAGACTTTTTTGAAATGATAGAGAGATCCACCAGGGTAAGAATACTATAGATACAAGATATAGAAAAGAAATAAATGCTTTCTTTTTTCCATTTTTTTTTTCATCTATAAATTGTTAATGAACCCGTCGCGTTCGTCGACTTTATGCGATCTAATATTTCTATCAAACATGAATTCTATTCCAATGTATCGAATCCATGAATCTATTTTTTGTTTTTTTGTGATTTAATAATTAGTCCTTGAATCTTGAAAGAATACAGAAATAGACAAAAAGTCCACTTTGAATTTGAATGAAGAAATGATAAAAAAAAGAGTGTTTCCGGATATTGCAATTGATCCAAGTCGAAGCAAATCAATTCCTTCCTTTCGATGAATACACGGCAGAGCGACTTTATTTTTCAAAATACTTCAATTGGTACACGCAAGAAATAGGCCAATTCAGCAGCTTTTTGTTCAATTTCTCGTGGAGTCAAATTCTCATCAGTACGAGTCAAAGGAATGGCTCCCTGGCCTCTGGTTTCCAAATAAAGGACACGACGAGTATAAATACCCTCTTTAAGTTCTATTCTAATAGACTGAATATCGTTTATAAGAAATCGGAAGAAGATGCGACGGTTTTTTCCAGGGAATCCCCAACGAAAAATACAGACTATTCCTTCTTTTCTATCGAATCGATCATAACCACTACCTACATTCCACGAAATTGCACACCATAAATATGAGCTAATAAAGAGGCCCGCGATCCCATAGAAAGACATCACGATTCCTTGTGGAAAAAAAAGAATTTGCTGGGAGGGAAATAAAGATATCAAATTTCTACCAAGATAGCTGGAAATTCCAACCAATAAGAATCCTAATGAACCTAAAAAAGGATAAAGGCCCAGCAGAAATTACTTATTTTTCGAGATCCCGTTATAAGTTCTACCCATATACGTTCTGATCGCCAATTCATACTAGATCTGATTGCATTTAATTTGAATTGAAAGAATACCCAAAATGAATTGTACTTTCCTTACTCTGTCTTGTTTCCGATGTAACTCTCATCAACTAGTCCTATTCTGATGTCGGATGTGTTTCACTTTTACTTTTCTTTTTATTTAAATATTTATTTCTATTTTCATTTTTAGTTAGATCAAAATAATAACATCGACCCCTATGTAGTCCTCTTTCCACATACATAAGGGCTCTTTCATTTATGTTCGGAAGAAATCGCGTGGCATACCATCCCGCTAAATAGATATCTGTGTTATGATTCAAGTCTAAGTCTTGAAAAAGAAGAAGATCTAAACAATCTTATTTTTTTGAACATAAAGAAATAAAGAAGCTATTGCAATTGCCGGAAATACTAGGCCTACTAAAGGCACCAAAATAGATGGAAAGTTCATAGTTGTCATAGAATGGGTACCTCGATTTACAATATTGTAATTGTACCTGTTTGTTATATTTTTTTGTTGTTATTATATTAATTAATTAATTAGAATTCTATAGAAGGAGTATAGTATATAATAAGTACAAGGAATGTAGAACTAAAAAATAAATTAGCTTTCTACATATAATATATGATAATCGACTTTATTTTCTTATTCTTCATCTTTTTTTCTTTCTTTTGCTTCTACTAATTCAAGAAAATAGAAGATTTCTTATAAACTCAATTTCCAAAGGATTCGTTAGAGTCTGATCCAAGAGGTATTTTTAATAAAGATTCCCAGAAAATATCGAAAGATGCAAAAAGCTATTTTTTAATTCGAATTCTATACATATGTAAGTGTAAGAAGGGAACATGCCTTTTTTTTTTTTTTGACTAATTTCACAGAAGAAAAAGGAAGAAGTCGTTCTTTTATCTTGTTGATCGAGTTTTCCTAATTATTCACATTTTAAAATTCTTTTTCTTATTCCAAAATTAGGGTGTTGCCAACCAAAAACCCCCATTCTCTGGTTTTTACTTTGATTCCAATAAACAAAAAAACAAAAGATTTTTTGACACAAATAAAAAAAATGGACCTTAATCCTCGACTTTATTTTGATTCAAAGGAAAAAAAGCATGCAGCTGAAATAACTCACTTAGAACGCCTTTTAAAAGATTACGTGGTACGATTGGATCGAATAAACCCTTATGGAATAAAAATTCGGCTGCTTGTGAACCTTCAGGTACTGTCTTATTCAATGTTTGTTCAATCACTCTTTTACCCGCAAATGCAATGTAGGCGTTAGGTTCGGCAATAATGATATCCCCCAACATACCGAAGCTGGCTGTCACCCCACCAGTAGTAGGAGATGTAAGGATTGATACATAGAATAACTTTTTATTTGATTGATAATCATATAAAACAGACGAGATTTTAGCCATTTGCATTAAGCTCAAGCTTCCTTCTTGCATGCGGGCCCCGCCGGAAGCACATACTATAATAAGGGGTATGAATTTATTGGCAGCATACTCAATCAACCGGGTGATTTTTTCCCCTACTACAGATCCCATACTACCTCCCATAAACTGAAAATCCATAACCCCAATTGCTACAGGAATACCGTTTAGTTGACCTATACCTGTTTGAACAGCTTCAGTTAAACCTGTCTTTATTTGATAAGAATCAATACGATCTTTATAAGCTTCCTCCTCTGAATGAAATTCAATAGGATCCATAGAGACCATATCTTCATCCATAGGATTCCAAGTACCCGGATCAATCAGAAGTTCGATTCTGTCTGAACTACTCATTTTCAAATGATATCCACATTGTTCACAAATACCCATTTTTGACTTAAGCAATTTCTTATAATTTAATGCATAACAAAATTCGCATTGAACCCACAAATGTCTATATTTTTGAGTTACATCAAGATTATTAGAACTTTCTCTTCCAGTTAAATTACTACCATTCGTGATAGTTCTTTTACTGAAACTTTCACTCCTATTTACACTTTCATTAAAAATGTAACTCAAAATGTAACTGTCACTACTATTTAGGATGGAACTTCCAATACGGATTTGAGAATGAAGATAACTGTCAATGCAATTGTTAATGTGATTATTCCAGTTATCTTTAGTATAATACATGGAACCATCATTATAAGTATGGCCACTCTTAGATCTAGAGTTCATATAACTTGAATTCGAATAATTCGAAAAGGAACTTTGCAGTTCACTCAGAAAAGAATGATCGTTGTCAATCTCAAAAATTTGATTTTCAATATCAAAATATATGGAATAACTATCTCCCTTACTATCTATAAGTAAAAAAGTATCATCAGAGATGAAATTCCCAATGTCCATGACACGAAATAAATGATCAACATTACTAGAACTAGAACTAGAACTGTCATTATTTCTCCAGCTATGAATGCTTTTTTCTGTATCATTTAAATTCGGATCTTCCTTTCTACTGGTATTTTCAATAGGACCAAGACTGTCCATTGATTTACTTAATCCACATCCACACCTGTGTTCTAACTCTTTCTTAGACAACATCGAATTGAACCACCATTTTTTCATAGAGCTTTCTTGCCCCCTAGTCGCATGAAACTAAAATAGATGAATAGTCATTCGATGAAAATTTATTTGAACATTTCCTGTCAGAATAAGCATCTAGATCCAATCACTCAGATTATTAACTAAAAATTTAAAATGAGTAAGTAAAAGAAATAATTTTTTTTTTGTAAAAATCCATCGTATAACTTAGTTGTATATGAATATGATAGAACTTTTTTTTTCGTAGAATCTCGTCGAATATAAGAATGAATAAGTTTCTATTCTAATACGGAATGAAATGGACAATATACAAGATGGGTAGAAGGAGTTCGTATACTTGACTTGATATCCACAGTCATAGTCCGAACCCATGGAATATGTATAAGAATCTACCAATTCTAGGGATCCAGGATTAATGGTGGATCCAAGACAATAATAGAAAGTTTGAGTTGTTTAGTATTCAATTTTGTATTTAAGATCTTGCCGGTATATTTAAAAAAGTCTCTATAAATAGAGAGATACAATGTATATATACAATAATTGGATTCGGCTCAATCCTTTTAGGAAAAGATTGGGCCGAGTTTAATTACAATTCAACCGAACATTAATTACTTAGCCTAGACAGTATCCATTGTTGGGAATTCAAATTTGATTTCCTTCCATACCTCACAAGCAACAGCTAGTTCAGGACTCCATTACCTCACGCTCACGCGGCCTAATGTTGCCTTTGCGGTGAAAAAGTTATCCCAATTCATGCAACGTCCCACTACCGATCACTGTGCAGCTGTCAAGCGCCTCATGCGCTATCTTTGTGGTACTTTAGACAAGGGCATTAATATTTATCGAGATACTACTCCTGTGTAACATGCTTTTACAGATGCGGATTGGGCAGCAGATACCGATGTCTATCTCTCAACTATGGGTCATGTTATTTTTCTTAGTCGTACACCGCTTACTTGGTGTTCCAAGTAGCAAAGAGCCATTGCTCGCTCCTCCACCGAAGCAGAGTATTGTGCCGTTGTCACTACTACCACTGAGCTGCTATGGTTCCGTAATCTTCTCTATGAGTTGCGTGTTCCTCTAGCTCAAACTCCGGTCATCTATTGTGATAACTTTAGCACTACTTATCTCAGTGCCAACCCGATTTTTCATTCTAAGATGAAATACCTTGCCTTAGCATTTTATTTCATTCGTGAGCAGGTTCAACATGGTACATTGCGTGTGACTCATGTTAACACTGGAGATCAACTAGCAGACTTTCTTACTAAGCCACTCTCGCGTCCACGACTTGATGTTCTGCTATCCAAGATCGGTCTCTCTGACAGGTCGTCCGTGTTGCGGGGGCATGTAAAAGATAAATGTTGACTTAGTCAGTTTATATCTCTTATCTTCAGCTACAGTTGTATAATAGGATAATATTTGCTATATCCTCTCTGCATCTTGTATTCTATCTCTTTGTTGTATATGTGTTTCTCTCTCCAGTTGGTTATACTTAGCTTGTATATATTTTCACTTGTTGTTAATAAAAAGCTATCAATTCCTTTCAACCCTTTCATAACGTTACTTCAATTAGCAATTGAGAAATTTCCTCAGGGTACCCTTGAGATTTGACGTGATTTTCAAATTACCCCTCACATATAGGGAATTCCTCAGATACCCCTGAACTTTGACTTTGTGATCAAAATACCTTACTATTGACGCAGCCCTAAAGCCATTAGGCTTTTATCTCTCTCTTCTCACCATCCTCTATTGATGACTATCTAAACCCACAAGCTTTCTTTCTCCTCCCACCTCGATGCCTTTCTCTCTCATCTCAATCTTCATCTTCATCTTGTACCGCGGCTAGAACCATCTCACAATGGCAGCAAAACAAACGCAAGTGACCGATGACAAATGGCAGACCCGTGACGACCGAACGATGACAGCACCACTCGAACTCGAACAACAGCAGCAGAATATCGGCAGCTTACCATAGGAGAGATAAAGAAGGGACAACAACAACGCATCAACAGACAACACAACGATAACATGACCATCAACAATGCAACAAAAGCAGCAACAAGAAAAAGAGCAAGAGCAGCAATGACTAGCAGTGGTGACAGTAGCAGCAACGTCGATGACGACATATAAGAATAACGGTGGCGGCCGGCGCACCAAAGAACAACAAGAAGGAAAGATAGAACAACACGACAGCTGGAGGAAGATGAAGATTGGGCGGAGAGAGAAAGGGATGGAGGTGGGAGGAGAGAGAAAGCTTGGAGGTTTAGAATGCCATCAATAGAGGAAAGTGGGAGGAGAAATTGAGGAGATTGAGAGAAAAACCTAACAACGTTAGGGCTCCGTCAATAGTAAGGGTATTTTGAACACAAAGTCAAAGTTCAGGGGTATTTGAGGAATTCCCCCAATGTGAGGGGTAATTTGAAAATTACATCAAACCTCAGGAGGAAATTTCCCTTAGCAATTTCCTTCACAGGAAGGATACTAGGAGTAAGAGTTAATATTTTATTGATATCCATCCTAATTCGGGTCTAATGTAAGCCTAACAACTAATAAGTGATATATATATATGTTTGTATTGTGTTGCCATTGTCGTTCTCGACTAATAATCATAGCAAAAATCAAACAGATTCCACTTCATCACCAATAGAAAAGCATGTGCAAACTTACATATATATTTATACATATACATATATATATATATGTATATTTATATGTATATGTATAGAACCACTGTGACTTACTTTTCCATTCACAACGAATCCGTTTCATTTTTACTGTGCTGATAGCATGTAAAACATAGAAGTATATTTTAGTCGACTAACGAATTTCTAATGATCTTATGTACTTTAATGATTGATAGTAAAATTAAGCCACAAATGTTTACATGTTTTTTTTTTATAATAGGAAAACTAGTTATTGGACCTGGATGATTCTTCTATTCAATTAATAGGAAAATATGTGTCATAAGTGGAAGCTATAGCTTGGTTAATGGAATAAAGATTTACAAAGTTAGAAGTCAATAGTTTGAGACTTCTTATAAACTTTTGTCTTCATTTTATGAGTAATAAAAGAGTTATTGAATAAATGTCATGTCATAGACTCATAGGATGACATGGTACCATGTAACTATGGTCTATGTAAGTATCTAAAAGGGAGGATAGCGACACGTAACGTACTATGATTCATGTCCACATTTTTTTTAAAAAGAAAAAAAATCAATCTCAAAATGGTTGCAAGTTGCAGCCATTTTCACTAGGGTTAAAGTCCCTTTTTCTCGGCTACTTTTAGTTGCGACTCTTGATGGAATTTATTGGTAACAATGGAAATATATTACAAAAAAACTTGGTTGAGACTATCTTAATATCTAAGACGAGTTTATGCCAGGTTTAGTTTCATGTATATGTTATCAATTTATGCATATATTTGGGCACAGGCGAGAGGGGCATGTATCCAGAGCCCCAAAATACAAAGCCCAAGTTAATAAAGGCTAAAAGAGAAAAGGAAAAATTCATAAAAAATAAAAATTAAAAAACAAATACCACCACATTGCCAACTGCCGAGAATAGCGCTGAATCTACAACCTTCTTCAATCCAATTCTTTTCCGATTTTTGGCACTTTCCATACTTATTCAATTCTCCCACTTCTTTTCTAATTCAATTCTGAAACTTATTCCATTTTATTCTCCAATTATAATCCAGTTGCAAAAATTTTGACGAAAATCTACAAACAACTTGACGATTATTTGTCTTATGAACGATCTTCTCAAATGTTCAATTACCAACGGGATTAAAAGCTTCAAATTTATCTATAAAGACTCCTCCTTCCATTGTTCTGCACATCTCATACTCATTAATTTTCCCTCTTTCTTATGTTATTTTTCTCATCCTTTACTTTGGAAATTTGGTTCTTAGTTGTTTTTTTTATCGATTATTAGCTAGGGCCCCATTTTGTAGTTCGCCCATGGGCCACCGATAACTCCAAAACGGGCATGCATAGTTGTTATCAGTTTATACATATTTCATATTAGTTTTTCAGGTTATACGTATTGCTATTTGTTTGTGCACAGCTGCACATTTCATACTAGTCTATTTGTTATCAGTTTATGCATATTTCATGTCAGTTTACATATATTTCATAAAAGTTTATAAGCAAATATAATATATGTATAAACTGAGAGCAATTATATATAAATTGTTAACAATAATGAATAACCTGATTTAATAAATACTTCTATGATTTTTTTTTTTGAAGGGCAAAACTTTTTTAGTTTTTTCACGGGCTCTTGGTTTTCTCTCGAGTGTGGTAAGACCCTGATCTTCCATACCCGTCGCCATGGCCAGAAACTCGAAAGCAAAGGCGAAAACACCAAAACAACAGAATAGAGGAGTGAATTTGAGTGGTCCATCTGGTTCCACAGAAGGAAGGAAAACTCGTTATGTTGCGGAGCTCCATGGGGTTGCAGCAATGGAGGTTGAAACACCAATTGGGGGTGAAATTCTTTCACCAGAACGTTCGATTGAGGATTTACAGCAGCAGAAGAAAGATAAACATCAACTTTCAGAGTGGTTGACAATCATGAAAGAGACCCAGACTCGAATGGAGAAGATAGGTAATTCTCAATCACGAAGTTTAATGGCTGAATTTGAACAAGTTTCATCTCCTGTAATAGAACATGTGAATAAAGCTAATTCATGTAATCAAGCCATTAAAATTGATATGGAAGATATACAAGATGAAATTGCCTATTGGGAGAATGCTTTGGTTTGTTATGTCCTTGGTTCAAATCCACCATTCCCTGTAATGGAAGGATTCATTCGACGAATTTGGGGAAAGAAAGGGATTGATAAAGTTGTTGCGATTGGCAAGGGTTTATTCATTGTAAGATTGAAATCGATTGAACAAAGAGATGAAATCTTGGCGGGAGGGTTTCAATTTTTTGACAGAAAACCTATGATTGTTAAGGCATGGAATCAAGATTTGGATTTAAAGAAAGAGGAGGTTAAAACTGTACCTGTATGGATTCAGTTACCAAATCTGGATTTGAAGTATTATGGTAAGAAGTGTTTGAAAAAATTGACTACTGGAATTGGGCAATTTATCAAATTAGATCAAGCAACAGCAAATAAGGATAGATTGAATTTTGCAAGAGCAATGCTAGAAGTGACTATGACTCAACTTTTTCCTGAAGAGATTCATTTTGAGAATGAAAAGGGTATTGAGGTGGTTCAAGAAGTGGTGTATGAGTGGAAACCAATTAAGTGCAACAACTGTATGGGACTTGGTCATGAAGCAGAACATTGTGGAAGGAAGCCTAAGCCTACACAACAGCAATGGGTGAAAAAGAAAGCTCCTGTGGAGGTAGATGCGAGAGGGTTTCAAAGAAGTTCGGGAGGAAAGCTAAGATAGTTTTGGCTAGAACAGAACATGTTGCAATAGAGAATGCTTTTTCTGCTTTGAACTCAGAAGAAATGGAGACTGAAGATGGTCAATTAATAAATGAAGATCAAGCTGGTCACATTGAGCAAGAAGCTGAAGGGAATATCACTAAGGAGGGGGAGCCTCCTCCTAGTGATGGATAATATACTCAGCTGGAATGTAAGGGGGCTAAACAAGCCAAAGAAACAATTAGAGGTAAAAATTTTTATTTTATCTCATCATATTAGGCTGTTTGGTCTCCTTGAAACTAAGATAAAACCTGCTGCTATGGGAGGTTTATATCTTAGATTATGTCCTAGATGGTGTATTACTTCAAATATTATGTGTGGTGGTACTGGTAGGATTATTGTGGGATGGTTTCCAACTGCTTTTACTGTGAATGTGATTTTTGTTCCAATCAATTACTTCATACTGAGGTGGAAATTGTCAATGGGGGGAAAAAATTTTGTTGTACCTTTGTTTATGGGGTCAATGATAGACAGGGTAGAGAGGAGATGTGGAGAGATCTTATTGGGTTGAGTTCAAATGTGAATGAAGCATGGGTTGTCATGGGAGATTTCAATGCTTTAATGGGCATGGATGAGAGAGTAGGTATGCCTGTAAGGAGTAGAGAGATAAGAGATATGAGGCAATGTATGGAGCAATGTTGTCTTAGAGAAATGAAGGCGAATGGGAATTTTTTTACTTGGACAAATAAGCAGGAGGGGGAGAATAAAGTTTTTTGCAAATTAGATAGAGCTGTAACTAATGAAGAGTGGGAGAGAAACTGGGAAATGATTGAAGCTTATACTATGCCTGAGGGAGAGTATGATCACTGTCCACTCATTCTCAGGAGATGAAAAAGAAACCATTTAGATTCTTTAATATGTGGTGCAATTCAAATAGATTTTTAGAAGTTGTTCAAGAAGGATGGCAAAGGTCAGTTTTTGGTACAAAAATGTTTCAGATTGTTAGAAAACTGAAATTATTGAAGAGTGATCTGAAACAGTTGAATAAGGAGGAATTTGGTGATGTCTCTATTCAAAATAGTGTTACTTATCAGAAAATGATTGAGACCCAGAATCGAATGCATCATAATCCTGCTGATTTAGAGCTCAGAAAAGAGGAATTAGTAGCTAGTTAAGCTTATTCTGAAGCTCACAAGAAGTATCTTAGCTTTCTTTCCCAAAAAGCTAAGATTAAGTGGATTGAGGAGGGTGATGAAAACTCTAGAGCCTTTCATCAGAGTATAAAGCTGAGAAGAATTCAAAATAGAATAAATGCCATCAAGAATTCTCAGGGTGACTGGATGGAAACTTCACAAAGAAGTGACGAAGCCTTCATTAATTTTTATCAAGGTCTTCGGGGAGTAGTAGTGGTACAAGACCGCTTGATTCAAGAATTGTGGCTCGGGGAAAGTTTTAAGTGTTGATCAACAAACTACTTGAATTTGCAATTTGATGCCAGGGAAATAAAGCAAGCTATTTTCTCAATTCCTAATGAAAAGTCACCAGGAATTGATGGTTACTCCAGCATGTTTTTTAAGAAGAGTTGGGATATTATTGGGGGAGATGTGACAATTACTATCCAAGATTTCTTTAGTAATGGTGCATTACTAAAGGAAATAAATGTCACAGCAATTACTTTGGTTCCCAAAATCAAATCTCCTGCAGGGGTTGGTGATTACAGGCCTATTGCATGCTGTTCTGTGATTTACAAAGCCATCACGAAGCTCATCTGTTCAAGGCTCTACCAAGTTTTGCCAGATTTGATCTCCCCCACTCAAGGGGCATTCATCACAGGAAGAAGCATTATGAGCAATATCTTACTCTGTCAAGACCTTGTCAAACGTTTCAACAGAAGAAGCAATCAAGACAGTGGGGTCATGATGAAGATAGACTTGAGGAAGGCATATGATTCAGTGGAATGGGTGTTTATTGAAGATTTACTTAAAGCTCTGCAATTCCCAGTCCACTTTATTAAATGTGTCATGAGCTGCATCACAACTCCTAAGTTTACTTTGTTAATAAATGGCAACACTGAAGGTTTCTTTCCTGCAAAAAAGGGATTGAGACAGGGTGACCCCATGTCTCCCTTAATTTTTGTGATATGCATGGATTACCTCACCAGAATCATGCATTACATTGGTACAGTCCAAGAGTTCAAATTTATGAAAGGTTGTGCCTCTCTCAGTTTGAATCACCTTTGCTTTGCTGATGACTTAATGTTGTTTTGCAAAGGTGATGTCAAATCTGCTTATATGCTTCTCCAAGGCTTATTGTTATTCTCTGAAACATCTGGTTTACAAGCAAATAAAGCAAAATCCGCTTTATATTGTAGTGGGATGAATGATAATGATGCAAACAGAATTATGCAGTTTTCTGGGTTTACTAAAGAGCAACTTCCATTTAGATATTTGGGAGTCTCTATTAGTAATAAGAAGATTACAGCAGCAGACTGCGAGATGTTGGTGGAGAAAATGGTGATGAAAATCAGATCTTGGAGTACCAGAAATTTGTCATTTGCAGGAAGGGCTCAGCTCATTAATTCTGTGTTGATGAGTGTTCATAGCTATTGGGCACATATATTTGTTTTACCTGCTTCTGTGATCAGAGACATTAACAATATTTGCAGGCATTACCTCTGGAGTGGGCAGGCCAGTGGGGTAAAAAGTGGTTACATGAAATGGGATCAGGTGTGCTCACCTAAAAAGAAGGGGGGTCTTGGTTTCAGAAACATCACAAGGTGGAATCTGGCTGCTGTAGGCAAACTTGTCTGGAATATTGGGATCAAAAAAGATGATCTTTGGGTAAAATGGATTCATTCCATTTACATCAAAGACCAAAACTGGTGGAGTTACAATGCTCCACAAAATGCCAGCTGGATTGTGAAACAGTTGTGTAAAGTTAAAAATAGTTTGAATATGCTTAATATGCAATCTTGGGACCAGAACAAAGAATATTCAATCAGCACTGTGTATGATATGCTCACTGCAGAGGGTCAAGATGTTAACTGGATCCATGGTGTGTGGCATAGAATGGCCATCCCAAAGCACAGGATTATCACTTGGTGGGCATACAGAATAGGTTGCAAACAAAAGAGAAATTATATAGCTATGGTGTCAGCCTTGATAGTGAGTGTTGCATCTGTGGTAATGAAACTGAATCTCACACTCACCTATTTTTTTATTGCACTTACAGCAAAAGAGTTCTGGCCTTAATGCTTGAGTGGATTGGTGTGAATAATAGACATAGAACAATTGCTCAGTGGATCAAGTGGATCAGACGCACTTACAAAGGCTCTAAGACTAGGAAAGGAGTTTTAGTGGCTGTTATACAATCTGTGGTTTACCAGATTTGGATGGTGAGAAATGAGGCATACTGGCAACATCAAGTTGCAAACATACATCAGACTGTAAATAGTATAAAGTACAATGTAAAGCATAGAATTTCTTTCTGTCTTCCTAAGAAGTGTAGTGTTACTGATAGAATATGGGTAAATTCTTTGTAAAGGGTAGGCTGCTGGCCTATTGGGTTTCTGTCCTAGTTTAGCCTAGGATGTATTGTGTGCAATTTTTTCTTTTTGGATGATATAAATTGATTTACTTACCAAAAAAAAAAAAAAAAACTTCTATGTTTAAACTGATAACGCATATGCATAGAGTAACAAAAATTATATATAATCTGATAACAAAAACATATATAAATTGAAATGACAGATACACATTTCAGTTATTGAAACGGTCTCAGCCAAGGCCTTTTCAATATATGATACTGCCTTCATTTTTTTAAGGATAATACAATATATAAATTACATGTTTGTCAACTTGTAAATTTGACCATCAATATCTTTAATTCTCTATTGGTGTAAATTATAGAAAGTTGATATTTTGTAAATATACATTAAAATCCGATAACATAACATCTTACATACTTGATTTTGTTGTATTTATTAGTTAAACATTTACAAAAGTTGATACATGAATAGTGCAAAAGTTAAAATGTCGTTACTTTTAAAATAAAGAAGGAAGTAATATACTACAAAAGATTAAGCAAATTTCTTCGAGTTTGGAAAATTCAGGTCACATATTAAAGAAGCAGGTCTTTTTTACGTCAGTTGACACGAAAATATTATATAGCAAGAGCTTTCATAGAAAATATCTAAGAGTATCTGAGTATGCGATTACTACTACTCTATTAACTTATTGTATCCTGACGTGTAATGAAAATTATATATGTGGTAGTGGTAGAATTAGAAATTGAAGTTGTCCTTGACTTTGTCCCACTTGATGATAAAGTGTATAATTAGAGGTGATAATCAAGCGAAACAATCACGAGTAGAGGCATGTTTGACTCGACTCGACTCGAAAACTGCTCGACTCATGCTTGTTACTCGTTAAGTTCGCCAAACCCCTGCTCGACTCGTGCTCATTATGATTTGTGAGCTCAACTCGAAACTCAATTCGACTCGAGTTCGGTCTGCTCGAATAGCTCGACTCGATTGCTTTACTCGAACCCGAGATACTCAAGTATTCGAATCCAACTGAGCTAATGACAAAGTCAGTCCAATGATCCAAACTAATATCATCATTTAAGTTCAACTTTAGTAAGGCCCATATATATTAGTACTATACTAGGCCCATAAGGAGACATAAATAAATTGTTTGGGTAATGTTTTATAACCTTCATAGCTCCCATCTCATGATAATCCATCGATGTGGGAGTAATGTTTCTCCTACTTTGGCACCTTTTTCACGGTTTTGCTTCTTCATCTCTTCTTTTTTCTCTTTTTCCCCTCAGTTTGCTGCTTCTTTTGTTAAGGAGTCACCTAATTTCTTTCTAATATGGATAAAGAAATGAGAGTTATTTGATTTATATTTTCAACATTATAGGTATAGAAGGACTTTATTTATTTACTTGTGATATTTAGTTAATATGGGTATTTTTTTTCTATTTTAAATAAAAAAAATTCCTAGAAAAAATGTAAAAAAAATTATCGAGCTACTCGCTAGATTATCGAGTCTAGCAGGTCCATGTTCAACTCGTACTCATTAAGGTTTCGAGTCAAGCCGAGTTTTGACCGAGTCATGTTTGAGTTTTCGCAAGCTACTTAACTCCAGGCCCGTTGATGTGGGTGTGCAAGATGACCCATTGCACAGGGCCCCCAAATCAGAGAATATGAAAGGGGCCCAAAAAAATTTCAAGCTGGCAGTGCATTCACTGTTCTTACTCCCCTTTGGCCTTCCCCAAATTAAATCCCATAATATTCTCCCTCTTCAAATCTACCTTCCATCTTTATTACTTATGTTTCCATCTTTTTCCATCAATTGACATTAATATATTAGCAAGTTTTCGAAATAAATCAATTACCCAATTTTTATTGATTCTTCTCAATTGTCCTATTATCCATGGAAAAATTATATCACCTCTTTTTAATTGATGAAATTCAACGGTAGAATTTTTTTTTTTGCCCAATTTACTTTGTTCTTTATCAACAATGGCAGTGAACAATTTTGATTTCCCCTAATTATTTGTTATCAAACTGCTAAAATTTATACCTTTTTTATAATTTAAAAATCATTAAAGTAATAAAAACTCTAAGAGAGCCTTAGTACAACAGAGGGGTGGGGGGGAGTTCGTAAAACGAAAACCCCCAAAATCCAAATTACAAGCAAGCTACAAGTCTACAGACTACAATTGATCATTTCGAATTGGGTAAGCATGTTTTTTCATTAATGTCTATTTATTTCTATTTATTTTGTATAATCTCTTAAATCTAGAAGTAGTTGAATTGTTTTAAAAATAAATTTTTAGCAGATTTCAACTTTGTTGATTGTTAGGAGTTTAATTTATAGTGCGATAAAATTTAGCAGTTATTAGTATCAAGTATGGGAATAACTAATTATCAATAATGGTAACATATAATATTTAATTTTCGTGAGACATAGAGTTATTGCTAGGATGCAGAGTTCTTATCTATGTGTTTCGTTGTTTATAAAAGTGTAACGCTATTTACATATTATTTTCTTTTAATAAAATGATTCAACGGATGCACACGAGTGATGACTACATGAGTTTGTAAATTGGCAAAATTGCAATTTTGAATGACTTGTATGGGTACAAGGTATTACATATTGAAAAATAACAATGAAAATATTTTGAATTATCCATTGTTTATGAACTTGTCACTAAAAAATAGATTAATGAGTTGAAGTTTGTATGATTATTAAAAAAAATTAAGGGCCCAATCTCAATTCAAGAACAGGGCCCCTAAAATCTTCAAGACGGCCCTGCTTAACTCGATTAGCACCCCAATGTCTACTATATCTCGTGTCTAAGAGTTATATGGTAATATTAACAAACAAAAGTCCTGCTGAATTATTGCACCAACGAAAATAGAAATTATAATTCTACTTGACGATGCCAATTGTGAAGGGAAAGTCTATGATGTTATCGGACGCACCTAACTTTAGATATGTTTAGTTTACGTAGGACTATTTTAGTTCATTTGAAGTTATCTAAATGAGTAAAATAAACTGTACACCTACCTTTAAAGGTATGAGAAAGCTGAATAATTTATACTAGTATACACATAGTTGTTACGGTTGATGCATAAGCGTAGTAGCAAGAAAACAGTATCAACAAATCTAAGGAGTGAAAAATTAAAGCAATGAAAAAAGTAAATTTAACGTGGAAAACCTCTCCCTTACAAGTAGAGGACAAACCATCAATTGTTTCACTAAAACTTCAACAAATACAAGCAAAATCGATCCTAAACTCTCAAACTCCGTGAATTACAATAATATCTCTCAACAACTCATTCTAGAAGCCTTAGTGTATTTATAATCTCTCATCGCATTTGATGTGTTTCTTCAGATACATAAACAATGATCCTTATCCCTCTTTATATAGAGCTTGAGATTTGATGTGTCATATTTATATATAGTTTTTAGGTGCATTTAAGTTTTTTTAGAGTATTTAGATTCATTATTAGGTTTATTATTGTATCTTATTCTCAAGTTATGTTATTCTTCTTCTATTCGGTATATTTTCGTGTTTTTGATGAATTTCAGGTAATGAGAATGTATTTTGAGTATAATTAGCTAAGCTTGAGCATAAGAAGCATTTAGGAGGAATGTACATTATATAAGGATCGTTATGGATATCTTATAGTACGAGTTTGAGCGAAAATAAAGCGGAAAATCAATTGAAGAAATATGGAAAAGAAATCACGTCTACTCTTTTGACTATAACTTTTCATGTGTTCCTGAGAATTAAATAATTTCAGTGGATCTGGAAACTAGACTTAAATAGCTTTCCAACTATAGGTTGCACGCTCTAAGGAGGCTTCTAGTCAAGGAGTTATTCCTTTCGGAAGTTCACATTATCTTTGCTAGAATCTGCTCCCGTACGCGCGGATCACTAAATCCACCCATTAAATGATTATTCCGACTTTTCTTGTCCGCTTATATTAGGATATTTAAGATTATTTATGTATAGGAAGAATCACTTGTTAAATATAACTCTCTCATTATTTTTAGTTTTAGTTTCATTTATCTTTTTGTCTCTAGACTAGGTTTTCATGTTTTTAAGTTTTTAGCCCTAGTTTTTCTTATGATCTCCATTGATTTAATTCATTGAGCTTTCTTATGATTTATTTCTTTCTCTTTCATTTATTCATTTCTTTTAATTATGTTTTTCTTTTTAGAGGTAGTTTTTATTAATTCTTTGTTGCATGATAGAGTAGTCTTATTTCTAGGGTTAGGGAATCCATTTTTATGGTATAAATCTTGATTGATTTAATTCATGGTTTGATTAGTGATTGCTATTTCTAATTGATTAGGTTAATTTTTTTAATCTTACAACCTGATCAATTGTTTGATTAAGTCTTACTCGTAAGAGTTAGAATCGAAAGATCTTACTGCTTAGATGCTTACCTACAATTAGCAAATCTAATTATGTTAGCTAGCGACCGTACTACATATGGTTATTCGAGAGCGTTAATACCCGACCGTAGGATTAACCAGTGTTCTAGATATTAGAGCAATTGAATTATTGATAATGTTTTTGATATATTTTGAATTATAAACATGGTGAACCATTGCCCTAGATCATTTTATTTTGATTCTCTTTATTTATTAGTTTAAACCTTTTGATTCCAATACTTGTGATCTTATTTAGTTTATCCATATCTTAGAAGCTAGCATAAAACAATCATCTATGGATTCGATCCTACTTACCTTATTAGGACGTTTTGCTATGAATTACTTTTGACAGGGTGTACGACAACCTATCAAATTTTAGCGTTGTTGCTGGGGAGATAATTTGTTTTATCGGTTTTTTCACCATATACCCCTGATAATTTTTTTTGCACCATATACCCTTTCGAGTTTCCAAATTCACCATATACCCCCGACCTTTTAAAAAATACATCAAACTACCCTTATGACTAACGGCGTTAGACTTCCGTTAGTCATTAACCCCTAATCCCCCCTCTAACCCCCTAATTAGATCATCTAAACCTAACTCCCTCTATCCCTAACCCTAACCCTAACCACCCAACCACCACCCTTCCCCACCCCCTGCAGCCCCCCTCCCCACCATCCCGTAGCCCCCGCAACCCCCCTTCGGACTCACAACCCTCCCCCCATCCCTTTTAGACCCGTAACCCCCTCCCCCGCAACCCCCGCCCCCGAGACCTTTCGGACCCGCAACCCCCTCGCAACCCCGCCCCGCAACCCCCTCCCTCGCAACCCCCCGCAACCCCTTATAATTTCCGCAAAACCCACCCGAAATCCTCCCGGCCTAAACCCGCCATTTTCGACAAATTCACCACTTCAAAACGACGAAACTCAATACTGAAGAAGCTAAGATAAAGTGACTCATAGGGAGGGGGACTGCAGGGCTTCGGGGAGAAGGAGGGGTGTTGCGGGTCGAGAGGGGGGGGAGGGGGGTGCGGGGAGGGGTGGTGGGGGGGGGGGGGGGTTGCGAGGTGGTGGAGGAAGGGGTGGGGTGGGGGGGGGGGTGGTGGTTGGGGGTTAGGGTTAGGGGTTAGGGTTAGGTTTAGGTTTAGGCTTATGTTTAGATTTAGGTTAGTTAATTAGGATTAGAGGGGGGATTAGGGGTTAATGACTAACAGAAGTCTAACGCCGTTAGTCATAAGGGTAGTTTGATGTATTTTTTAAATGTCGGAGGTATATGGTGAATTTGGAAACGTGAAAGGGTATATGGTGCAAAAAAAAATTTACAGGGGTATATGGTGAAAAAACCGTTGTTTTATTTATTTTTTATTATTGATGAGACTAAACTGTATACTTCCCCCGTTCTGTTTTAAATGAAACGTTTGCTTTTTCACGCAACCCAACACGCTTCTTTAATCATGAATATCTTTAGTTGTGCACACGTAAAAAATATAAAAAGTTATAATTTGATAGTATGCATCGAGACGAATCTAACAAGATCCAACTTGACTATGTTTTTCTTTATATAATGACGATAAATTGGAGCCAAAATTAATCAATGAATAGTGTCATTCTACCCAATGTTTCATTTAAAACAGAATGGAGGAAGTATATAATTTTTTCCCCTTTTGTGAATAGTTTAATTTTTAATTTTTTTTACTTTTTCGTATCATAGAGTCATGTTATTTTTATGATGGGGATAATTATTTTGGTAGGAAACGTAGTCATAATTCTTGGGATTCTCATGTATGTTTTCAGTATTGATACTTCACATCAAAATACTCTCAATTTTTGCATGAGTTATCATGCATTACCTTATATGTTCCGTGGACCTCATAAACATGCTAGTAATCTAGAGAAAGTTTTTATTTTCCTCAATATGAGAATGAAGTGTTTTAGAAATATTATCATAGACTTGGCGATTTTATTGGTCCCAATCATGAAATTGAAGTATGAGATATGTGCCTAGTGATTTATGAGGGGTTAAATGAAGAAACTAGGATGGTGGTAAAATTTATGTCTAATGGAATGTTTCTATTCCAATCTCCTAATTATTGTTGGGATTTGATTGAATGGTTGGCTAGGGATACTTATGAGTGGGAGATGTCTTTATTTGCTAGACTAATTATTTCCCTGAACTTACATCACTCCACCTCCTTGTTGTTCTAATTGTCACTCTACTCCTCATAACATTTTTTTTGTAAGATGATATTAGTGAATGATGTCAACCACCCTCCCCAATATGAATGTGATTATTCTAACTCAAAATTCTCACCCCGGCCACCTGTATATATGATGATGATGATGATGATGATGATGATGATGATGATGATGATGATGATGATGATGAGGGGTGGGTAATGAAGAAGAGATATTGGGATGATGGTAAGATTGAGAGGACCAATGTGATGGATGTTTTGCTCGAGGAAGAAACTATGGTTGAAATTTTCTCTTTAGAAGAAAATAAAGTTGAGAGTGAGGTGATATATGAACCTTTTTCAGTTCCACCTACTGTTTTGGAGTCTTATATATTTCCCTTCTCTAAAAAACATGATCTTATTCCTTATTCTCCTCTGTTGTATCTTCCATCATTACTTCTTTCTCCCGTTTTTAATGACTCTTATGATCATGTAACTGATATAAACTTACTTTCTATTTTTCCTTTTGAGTCATGTAAAAACACTAAAAAATTTTCTTTTTCTTACTCTTGTAAATAAAACATTTCCTTTGACTTTTCTTTTTCTAGATTCAATAGATTTTTAGGACTAATTTTTTTCATTTTTTCTTTTCTCTCTTATATAATTTTTCTGAGATGTTTGCAGGAACATATGATAAGCTTCTTAGAGTGTTAAAATGTTCTGCATTGGTTTACTAATCTTAAACGGTCGTGCAGAACGATTCTAAATCAACGTTTTTCGGGAGGCAACCCGACTATCCATATTTCATTTTTGAATTCACTTGAATTCGTTTATGTTTTTTAGCCTCCTTGGGTGGATTTTCGCCTTATCTGGCACCCAAGTAATTTTTGTAGCGTGAAGAGTTCGGAAAAAAAGGCTAAGTGTTTCTCCCCCGGTTAACTGGGTAGGCCGCCTGACTGGGCGGATTATTCGACTGGCCGGGCTGATATTCACCTGACTAGGTTGATATTTGCCTGACCGGGAGAGGTAGCTACTATTACAAAAATAATAATAATAAAAAACGATTCTTGCATGAAATGCCTCGGAGGTTTTTAAAAATTCACCATATACCCTCAATGTCTCAGATACTCACTGTATACCCCTAAGGTTTAAAAATAATAAAAAGTATCCTTCATGTCATATGACGCTAACTCTGCATTAAGGAGTTAATCCCCACATTTTCCTTTACCCTAGTTTCTAGCGCCATTAAGGAAAAAAATTATTTTTGACTTTTAGGTTTCCTTTTTTTAATTTCACCTCATGAAATTCACTCTTTATCTTTCTCTTCTCTACTCAGCGACTTTCGTGTTCTTCCTCTAAACTGCAAAAACTAGGCTAATATCATGGAATTTTGGCAAAAATTCTCAACTAAGAGCCAAATTGAGTGAATCTCATCTTTGGATTTGTGGAAGAAGTAACTAGGGGTGATAATGAGCCTGATCTGCTCGCGAACAGTTCGGGATCGGCTCGGTCAAAGCTCGGCTCATGGTGGCTCGGCTCGGATTCGACTCGAGACTTTAACGAGCCGAGCTGAGTTAGGCAAAGCTCGTCTCGAAAGCTCGTGAATAGGATCGGTTATATATATATATATATATATATATACATATATATACATATATATATATACATATATACATATATATATATATATATATTAACCTAGATATCACACAATAATAATTTAATAGTTTCATTGTCTAAAAGAAAACCTATAAATCTCAAATATTAAAAAAGGAAAAACAAAGAAAACATTTAAAAACTAGGGGTAATAAAGAGTCAAGCTTGTTCGTGAACAGTTCGAGCTCGGCTTGTTTAACATTTGGTCAAAGCTCGGCTCGAACAAAGTTCGGCTCGTTAAGCTTCGAGCTCGGCTCAAGCTCGAATAAACTTAAATGAACACAAGTCGAGCAGACCACAGTTCGGGCTCGGCTCGACCGATAAGCAGCCCTAGAAGCAGCACAAGAAGCTGAAGTAATTGTAGAGTCGCGCGTAAAAATTTAGGGGTGAATATATCATGTTGGGATTCTTTATAGACAAATTAAGAATTAACTACTTAACTGAGAGTTAACAACATTTAGCATGAAGAGTCTTTTTTAATATTCTTTCAAACCTCAGGGGTATATGGTGGATATTTGAAATATTAAGGGTATATGATGAATTGCTGAAAACCACTCCACGTTTCATGAAAAAGCAGATAAAACAACCACTGAAAGACCACCTGTTTCGATCTCCCCCTCCCCCCGACGCCTTCACCCTTGTTCACATCTTCATCCAACCTCCACCGACACCCACCACGTCACCACAACCAGTCACCGGCGCCGCCCACCACCGCCGCAACGCGAGTTCGTTTTTCGACATGCCGGCGTCCGTTAGCTTGCACCGCGCCTCCTCGGTCTCTTCTTCACGTCTGGTCTCACTGCCTCCTCACAACAACTCCTTGCCACGCCCAACGCGCCGCCACACCCACTCACACCCTTCCGGCCTCTATTCTCCTTCCCCACCATAAGTTCTGGCTCCTCCGGACTTCAACTAACTTTTTCTTCTTCTCGTTTCTTCTCCCTGTATTCTTTTTCATTCTTTTTCTTTTTCTTATTTTTATTTTGTACAATTTGATTCTCTTAACTCTTTTCTTTTCCTTTTTTTTTGCTGTTATTAATTTCCCAACCTCTTAACTCTCTATTTATTATCAATGTTTGTTATAGGATTCTTCACTTACGCTACAAATTGGTTTAGGTTGGTATTCAAGAAGCAATGCTATGTGATTTTTTGAGCTTATTCGACTCTTTTCCCATTAAATTGGGTAGTAAGTCTCTTTATTCTATGTTGTTTTTTTTTCTCTTGATGCTACTTTTGATTTTTGCTTGGATTTTGTTTGTGTTGTTATACTTGTTGATTTCTTATGACTTCGTTGATTTGATTCTTTCATTGATGGGAATTGTGTGCGGCAATAGTGGTGGGTTGTGGTAATTGTGGGAGTGTTCATTGAATTGGTGCGCGATGAGGTTTGACTAGGTTCCTTCTATGATTTTGGTTTCTTGCAGTGAGGACACTGCAAATTTTAGTCTGGGGGACGAATATTCTATCCTTTATTGCTTTCTAGTGTAGATTTTATTGCTTTCCTAGGATGCTGCACAACTTTCTTGTTCATTAGGAATGAGAGTTTGTGTGCAACCAAAAAAATTATACTACTTTCTTAGTTGCATTAGCATATTTCATCTCATATTAGATTTCATCTCATGTTAGTTTGCATCCATGTGACTACTGCTAGCACTTTTTGAGAACCTTGTTAGTATTTTACTACAGTTCTTAAACATCACTTATCTTGTTCATGATTTATTCATAGCACCATTGTTTTGATTTGATTGTTTATGGTAAGATTGTTTAATCTCTGCCTGGCTCGATTTAATTATACTGTGCAGACACCTTAACCTATGTGAGCTTTTGTGCCTGATAAACTGTTGTATCTGTATTAGTTTTGTTCCTTCATGTGTGATTAGTTCCTCGTTGTTGCATGGATCTTGACTTTGACTTATTACTCTATGATATTTGATTGTGCAGACATTTTGATATAATTAAGGCATTTAATTTCATGTTCTTAGCTCCAAAGTTATTCTTGTTTCCATATTATCCTTTTCTCTAACCTCATTAAGCCTTTCTGACTTTGCTGAATTGATACCTACATTATAAGCCCTTAGCCTCATTTGATTTTATCCCAATCCTAGCTTGGGGGAGCGAGTATTAGGGTTGGTAATTTAGTTTATATTAAGTAAAAATGCTTGATTCGTGGTTGAGTTGGAAGTAAAAAATGCTGAGAGCTTTGAAATTGACTTAAAATTTGAAAAAAACATGAAAAAGTGAAAAATGAAATGAAAAAAAAGTGAAAACAAGAGTTGTTAATAAAGTGAAAGAATAAGGGTTTATTTTGAATAACTTGAGCAAAATAGTTGTTGATTATATATTTGGAGATTGTTGGTTGTTGCGTCGAGTTGATAAGACCAATCTTAGTCATGTTTTCAAGTATATGATGCTCCCCCTTCTTGGTTTTTCCACCACCATTGCCAAATTATTTTCAATACCCTTAACCTCAACCTTATTACAACCCTTTAAAGTTCTCTTAATCATTGTGTATTTTATTGTTAAGTAAAGAGTGAGTCAAAAAGTCAAAGTTAAAGAGTACATACTTCATCTGAGTCGACTTGGTTTAGGTTGAGTGTCATTTATAATGCCTTAAACACATGAGAGATTTGAGTGCACATAACTATATATAGTGAGGTCAATCAGGTTTGGTTAAGTCCATATTGTGAGAAATGGTTTTAGTATGATTGGAAAGTCGGTTGCGTTACATGACATGCTATGCTGCTTTGTTCGAGATTGATTCGATGCTTGGTTTGTGTAGTGATTATATCTCTCGTGTTTTCACTTGAATGTTTGGCCCAATCGTAGTCTTGTGTTGTTGGTTGTCTTACATTTTCCCGTGTTTATTGTCTTGCTTGGTTACAAGCAATGGTTTAGCTTAGGAGAGTTTAATATGTCATATTCATATATAGTTATTAGGTGCATTTAGGTTGCATTTTAAAGCATTTAGATTCATTATTAGGTTCATTATTGCATTATATTCTCAAGTTATGCTATTCTACTCCTATTTTGTATTTTTCGCGTTTTTGATGAATTTCAGGTATTGAGAACGTATTTGGAGTATAATTAGCTAAGTTTGAGCATTATGAGCATTTTGGAGGAAGATACATTGCATAAGGATATTATGGATATCTTATAGTACGAGTTTGAGCGAAAACAAAGCGGAAAATCATTAGAAGAAATGTGGAAAAGGATGCACGTCTACTCTTTTGACCATAACTTGTGATTTGTTCTTGATAACTGAATTTCAGTGGATCTGGAAACTAGACTTAAAGAGCTTTCCAATGATAGGTTGCATGCCCCGAGGAGACTTCTATTCAAGGAGTTATGACTTTCGGAAGTTCACACTATTTCTGTTGGAATCTGCTACCTCACGTACGGGTCACTAAATCCGCCCATTTAATGATATTACTAGTTCTGATGCCCGTGCGATGTACGAGTTATTGTTGATGTGTTAAAATTATTATAATTGTTTTTGGTTGTCCTAGTATATCTTACTACTCACTAATTGAGTGCTCGTGTATTTAATTTATATTACTCGTATGCTTTTATAGTGGATATTATCATACCATTAAAAGTGACAATTTATGTATTTTTTCCCCTGACACGTAAACGAATCTAATAAATATTAAGCAATCAATCTTATAAAGATTTGAATGTTTGAAACATAATATCTTCCCAATGATCTAATATGTTACTTTTTTTAGTCATTGTCACTAAATTTGTCCTTTAATATAATTTATTGTCCAAATTATGTATATGTAATTTTTTTTTCACTTTATTTTTCTTGTTCGATATATGCGATCTATTTGTGATGTCTTATAATTTTTGGTTTTTTCACCATATACCCCTGATAATTTTTTTTTGCACCATATAATCTTGCGAGTTTCCAAATTCACCATATACCCTCCACTTTTTAAAAAATACATCCACTTGCCCTTAATGACTAACGGTGTTAACGTCCGTTAGTCATTAACCCCTAATCCCCCTTCTAACCCTAATTAGCTACCCTAAACCCTAACCTCTTCTAGCCCTAACCCTAACCCTAACCTTAACACTAACCCCTAATCTAATACCCTAACCCTAACCACCCACCCACCACCCCTTCCTCCACCCCACCCCTTCCCCCCACCACCTCTCGTAGCCCCCCTCTTCCCCCCACCACCCCGGAAGCCCTCCATTCCCCCTCCCCCGCAGCCTCACCCCCGAAGCCCCACCTCCCCCGCATCCCCGCAACGAGGCCCGACCCTGGGGGTTGTCTAGAGGGGCAACCGCCCAGGGCCCAAAGAAGAAAGGGGCCCAGTTTTTTTGAAGGAGTTTAAATAAAAGAAATCAACAACAATTAAATGCAATAAATACTAGTTTGGTTTGATGGTTAGTTGTGTGTTATTTCACCCACAAAACTTGAGTTCAAATCCCATGAGATACACAATTTGTTTTTTTAACATTTTTCTTCTTTAATTGATCTTCAAAATTCCTTTATATGTAAGGTAATTGCTTTTAAATTTTAGTTCACTTCTTTTTACATTTTTCTTTATTCATTTTAAAAATTTCTTTGTTTTTTTAAAACATTAGCGTTAGTCTACTAGTATTGTACTTCAAATATATTAGACTTAATCTGTTTTTTTTAACATCATACTAATATGCTATGAATTAATAAGTTTTAGTTTCAACTTAATATTTACTTTCTCCTCATTTCACCTCAAGTACCCGTGGCGGAACCTCGACACTCGGACATGGGTGGACACTTTCTTTGGGGCCAAAAAATTGAAAAAGTTCCAAGAAATAGCTAAGTTAGACAATTGGACATGTACCCATGTCGAATATGGGTACTCGAGTCTGAGCAACATAACTTTACATAAAATTCTGTACTTACTCTAAAAAAAATTATTATTGGTGGTGAAATCCTAGCTCCACCACTACCTATATGACTATATATAAGAGGCCTTAAATTTCTATTTCGTCTCGGGCCTACAAAATGTCAAGAACAGACCTGCCCGCAGCCCCCGCCCCTTCCCCGCATCCCCGCGACCCCTCTCCCCCTCCCCCGCAGCCCCGCAGCCCCACAACCCCCATCTCTCTCCTCGCCTCCTTCGCCTCCCTCCCCCCCTTCCTCCTCCTCTCTCTCTCCTTGCCTCCTCCACCTCCTTACCAACCGACACCACCTCACTTCGAATGAACTTATGTGAAGTACGCTTAAGGGCCGGGAGCCAAGGCCATCGTCGTCGCCCGGAAGGGATACAAGTTCGATTCGAATGATTGAGGTTTTGAATTGGAGGGGGTTTTAAGGCTGCCGGAGGAGAGGAGTCGCGGGGATGGAGGGGGCCGGGGGAGAGGGCTTCGGGGGGGGGGGGGGGGGTGCGGGGTGGTGGGGGGGAAAGGGGGGCTGCGGAGGTGTTGGGGAAGGGGGTAGGGGTAGGGGTAGGGGGGAGGAGGGGGTTGGGTGGTTAGGGTTAATTAGGGGTTAGGGTTAGGGTTAGAGTGGGTTAGGTTTAGATGATTTAATTAGGGTTAGAGGGGGAGTTAGGGGTTAATGACTAACAGTGTTAGACTTCCGTTAGTCATAAGGGTACTTTGATGTATTTAGTAAAACGTCGGGGGTATATAGTGAATTTGGAAACTCGCAAGGGTATATGGTGCAAAAAAAATTTATCAGGGGTGTATGGTGAAAAAACCGTATAATTTTTTTGAGTATTATACTACAAAAGTAGTGAAGAAATTGCAGTAAGATTTACTATAACCAATATTATATTTGTTGAATAGGTTGAATATAGAGACACATGATTTCATATTATCTGTAAATGATCACCCAAGATTACTCAAAAATCAATCTTTAATTACTAACTCTTCCTAGGAGTTAACTTAGGCTCTACTTGACTTGCACAATTGAGCCAATAGTTAGTTATAATATAAAGGAAGTCACATTATTTGATAAATGTTAGCTATCTTTCTTAAAAGTGGAGAAAGGGTCCATTGATAACAAAAATGTCTGTTGATAATAAAACTTAAGAAAATTTGACCAGAATAATCCATACTATGGACGTTCTGCCAAAATAATCCCACCTATGGGTTATTTCAGAATAATCCCAACTATATACGAGGTCTTCAAAAAATGCTCCCAGGTGACTCGAAACCTGTAAACCAGATAATTTTTTTAAATTTTTTTATTTCCTCTTCTTTCTCTCTAACCCACCCTCACCCCTTCAACCCACCAGCCCCACCCACCATCGACCTCCCCTATCTACTGCCACCAGCTCTTCTCCCCTTTATTTTCCTCCCCAACCCCACCGCCACTTAACTCCCCGACCCCAATGCCACTTACTCTCCCCTTCCTTTTTCTCCCCATCCCTGAAAAAACCCACATCATCAGCCATTCCCCAGGCCAGTAGCCCCCGAAAAAACCCACCCCACCACTTGCCATTGTTCCCCGAGTTTGAGCCACAGCTGGCAGCATCACCACTTAACGCAACATACACATTAGAATAATTCGACTTCTACCTTTCCGACTCAGAATTAAAACTCCTCATCACATCTCCTGAAACCGCTGCTTCTAACATCAACCTCCCTCGTTGTAGACACCAAATTTTGAACCCTTTTTTTGATTAATCAATAAAAGGGAAATTTTCGAATACAAAAATACATGTTGGTGATGATCGCCAATATCAGCTTGAGAATGGATGTTAATATCACTTTATTAATTACTAATTAAGTTACGTAATGATCTTCTCAGAGGTAGTTTATAGTTTTAATACTTTTCTTATTTAACTTCGGGTCAAAGATTAATTTTTGTAAACCGAAAAGAAAAATAACAAAAAAAGAAAAGAAAAAAAAAATCCCTAAATCCACGCCCCTTTCTTCCTTCTTCCTTAAGTTTTCTTCTTCCCTAAGTTTTCTTCTTCCTTAAGTTTTCTTCTTTCCTTAATGGTTAAGTCTCTTATCTCCTTTCCTTAGATCTTAAGTTTACTTAAACCTTAAGTATTGATGTGTGTAGACTAGGGATGGCAATGGATCCTGGATTCGGATCCGTTTTTGCGGATCTGGGTCTTAAAATTTCAGATCCGTTGGATCTGGGTCGGATCTGGGTCCTGTTGTCAGATCACGGATCCGGGTCCGGATCTGTGCCGAGACCCGGACCTGGATCTGTGGACCCGTTTTTTTAAAAAAAAGTAGTTGGGCTGGTAGGCTTTTAAGTCTCTAGGCTCTAAAGTCTAAAACATTTCATTTCATTAATGAATGACAGAATGATTCACGCAGCTTCACTCACCTTCACGCCTCCGGCCTCCCTCCTAAACCCTAGCTCCACTTCGGCCTTTACGCCTCCCCTTCACACTCCCCTTCCGGCGAAATCCACGTCTGTGCGCACCACCATCCAGGCATCCACCGGAAAGATTTCGAGCGCACCACCATTCACCGTCTATTCGACAGTTCGAGTGCACCACAATCCTTGTTTGTATGTGTGTTTTGTGCATCTCTGTATGTGTGGCCTGCTGTTTGTATGCGTATGTGTGGCGGTGTGGCCTGCTGTTTGTATGTGTATGTGTGTGTGCAGTGATGTGTTACAATGACACTATGACAGTGAGTCATATTATACAAGAGTATCGTGATTTATGTGTTGTGCTTATTATACAAGAGTATTGTATGTTGTGCTTATTATAATTTATACAAGAGTATTGTTTAAATCTTCCCTCCATTGGAGATGTGAACAATTTTATCGCTTTAGAAATTATATTAATATTAAAAAGTAAGGTAAAATTGTATAAAATGCACTGGACCCGTTTTGGACCCGGATCCGGGTCCAACTTTTTCAGACCCACTGGATCCAGGTCGAATCTGGATCCAGCGTCTGAAAACGGATCTGGATCCAGGTCCACCTGGACCCGGTCCAGATCCGACCTGTTGCCATCTCTAGTGTAGACACACCTATAAATACCCATAACTTCAACAATCAAAGGGGGAGAAAAACAAAGAAATCATCAAAAACAAAAATCCTTCTTTCCCTTTGCATTTTTCCAGCACCATCATCATATTGTGCACCACCACCGATGTGCACCACCACCTCCACTACCGGCACCACCTTTCTCCCTGCCATCGCCGCCTTCCTCCCACCACCGTAGCTCCGCCGGCGATCCATCGCTGCAACTCCAACCCATTTCTTTCTTCCTCTATCTCATTATTCTCCTCGCTTTCCTCCATTCTTGGCCCCACCCACTGATGCCCCTACTGCTGCATCACGCCCCTTCTGCCGCACCACCGTCTGCCGGAGCTCTGACGACTGACGCTGCAACCCCAAGCTCTCTCATCTCCATCATTGCTTATTGCTCTGTTTCTCTCGCTCCACCTCTCCTCCGCTTCAGTCTGTAGTTGGAGCCTCGTCGGAGCCACCTTGCTGCACCACTGCAGTCGCTCCCTCACCGGTCCACTATGTCCATGCCGGAGCTCCGACCTCCGTCCCTGTTCTTCTTCTCTCTCGCTGCTCCTCGAGAGCAGAGGTATGAAGTATATCTCTCTTTTTAAAATTCATATTTATTTTTTTAAACTCAAGCCCAATGAATTGGTTTAGTAATGGGCCTAAACTGATTTTCAAATGAGCCATTTGGTTAATTCATGCCTTTTACAACTTGTTGGGCTAATGTTGAATAAAAACTAAACTAACTTGGTAATGTTTCACTTACTCTTGTAATTTGAAATTTGTGATTAAATGTCAGGAATTCTTAACTTGTATAAATGTCGTCTTCATATGACAACTATTGGAGTACAATTATGATAATTTTGAAACATACACTAGTGGAAAAAAACGGAAGGACTGCGGTCAAAACAGCCCTAAGGGCTGCGTTTTTGGCCAGCAGCCCTTTCCGTAGCAGCCCTTCACTAAAAGTGAAGGGCTGCGGTTTGACCATAACCGCAGCCATTTTGACACAAAAAAAACAAAAAAAAAAAATTTCTTTTGGCATTATTTTACTCCTAAATATCAAGAAATTTAGGACGTAAACTGGTAAGATTGACAAGGCGAGAACATCATAGTCCAAAAAACGCAAATTAAATCAAAAAACACAACTAACTTCTTCTTGCATAAGAAATTCAAGACAACTTGATGCAAATGTCTCGCAACAGCAAAGCAAAACCCCAGCAACCAAATTCACAAAGATCATCCAGATTAAACCTAAATACTGATTCTCATAACAATATCAAGACAAAATTTGAACATAAATCTCTCTCAAACGAATCAACAACATAAAATCAAATTAATTCCACAAAATAAAATAAAAAAAACCTAAAATACGAAAAAATAAATTGATAAAAAACCGAGTAAATCTCGAACCCTATATCTCAAATTAATCTCAAGCCATCTCAAATTAATTCCATAAAACTAAAAAACCTAGAATTAACAAAAAAAATACGAAAAATACCATCAAAAACAACAAATACAAAAAATAAAAATAAAAATGACAAACTAAAATAAAAAACGAACCAACCCTAGATCTGGTGTGAGCAACGGCAGAGGAGACGCGAGTGGTTTGTGCGAATGCCGGCGAGGTGGTGTGAGACGAGGAGCGATTTGTGCGAATGCCGACGAGGCAGTGTGAGCGACGGCAGAGGAGACGCGAATGGTGTGCGCGAGAAGTGGGGGTGTGGTGGTGTGAGCGACGGCAAGAGAAAACGCGAGGAGCGATTTGTGCGAATGCCGGTGAGGTGGTGTGAGCGACGGCAGATGAGACGCGAGTGGTGCGCGCGAGTGGTGGTGTGAGCGACCGTAAGAGGAGACACGAGGACAGCCCAGAGACGAAGGAGGATTTGTGGTGGTGGTGTGAAGATTTATGGTGGTGGTGGTTTGAAGTTTTGTGCGTGAGAGAGGAGATTTGTGAGATTTGTGAGAGAGGATGAGAGAGAGGAGAGAGAATGAGGGTTTAATAAGGAGCGCCCACTGAATTCCTTCCAAAATATTCAAAAGCCCATTGAAATAACATTTTCGCGGGTGGGTAAAGGGATGCGGTTAGCCCAAAAACCGCAGCCCTTCACTATTAAGGGCTGCGTTTTTTAAAAACGCAGCCCTTCCTTTTTTTTCCCCTAGTGATAATCATTGTTATTATATGGTAAGCATTTGTATATTCTTCATGATCATTTACTAATCTTTTCTTGTTTTCTCTTATCCATTTTTTATACTTTAGAGTGATTTGGGTATGTGGAAGTCCTAATAGGTTCCCAACCTTAAATCAACCCACCTAGAATAGCCAACTCTATTGGGGAGGCTCATAGGAAATTTGTGTTTTAGTAAGTAGGAAAATGTGTAATGTTAGTTTATGTGATTTTCTGTTAATCATGAAAAACCATTTTTCAAAAATTCAATAAGAAATCATGCATAATTATCTCCAAAATAAGAAATTGTGCTATAATTCTACAAAAATGAATTTTCATTTATAAATTGGAAATCATACAAAATCATTGGTCAAAAAATTATGTTTATGAAAAGTTTTGCTTCATATAGCTCAAATTAAAGTTATTTTCATAAAACCTGAAAAAATAAAATAATTCCTTCACATGAAAAGGTATAATGAGTTCAAATGAATTTTCTAATTCATTTTCATTATTACTTAACAAAATAAAAATCATTATATAAACAAATCAAAAGAGGTTAATTAATCTCTAATCATTCATAAGTTTGTAAATAAACTCAAATTACAATGTCTTTCTAACAGGTTGAAGATCAAGAAGTATCATGGTGAAGTTCAAGTTTGAATATTTGTATAGATCATAAATTTTGTACATGTTGTAATAATTCTTTGTAAATAGTTATTACATTACTCAATGAAATTACATTATGGAGATATTTATGCATGATTTTCATATATAATTCCACAAGTCATTCTTTTTGAATAAAATGAGCAACCAATGTTGTAAATATTGCATGTTGGGCCCAATATATCATAGTATATGAATTAAATGACCCAATCTCAATTAAGAGGAAAAATTGCAAATCTAGCTAAGTCAAATTGTATGATGGTCCATCATATATTTCTAAAATTGTTCTCCATAATCTTTAAATGGATCAATTATATAATTTGACATAATTAGAAAGGTAATTATGATCTCCTAACTGATTTTAGGCCATTTCATATGTCTCATTATAAAAGGCCAAATTCCGATAAGCCAAGTACATAATCTCCAAACTCCATTTCAAATATTCAAAATGAATTAATAATCTTGAAATAAGATTATATCTTATCAATCCCAAAAGCCTTCAAATAGGAACCAAATCTCTCCTTTTAAGAACCCTCTTAAAATTTTTCTTTGTTATCACTAAGTGGAGTGATTGCCTCAACCTTAGTCCTTTCTTTGGTATCACTAATTAGAGTGATTACCTCAACTTTAATTCTTTCTTTGGTATCACTAACTGAAGTGATTACCTCAGCCTTAATCCTTTCTTTAGTATCACTAAGTGGAGTGATTACCTCAACCTTTCCATTCTTAATCACTAATTAGGGTGATTACTTTAAACCATTGTTAATCCCTTATTAAGGTGATTATATATCTTTCCTCCTAAGTTTAATCACTAGTTGAGGTGATTATCTTTCCTTCCTTTTGAATCACTAATTAGGGTGATTATCTTAACCTCCATTCTTAATCACTAATTAGGGTGATTACCTTAACCTTTCATCATATTTAATCACTAATTAGGGTGGTTATCTTATCCTTGGTTAATCACTAATTAGGGTGAGTAACTTAACTAATCATATTTAATCACTAATTAGGGTGATTATCTTAAACCTTGGTTAATCACTAATTAGGGTGATTACTTTAACCTTTCCTATTTAATCACTAATTAGGGTGATTATCTTAAACCTTGAACAATCACTAATTAAGGTGATTATTTCCTAACCTTCATTTTAATCACTAATTAAGGTGATTATCTTAATCTTCATTTTTAATCACTAATTAAGATGATTATCTTTTCTTCCTTTTTAATCACTAATTAAGGTAGTTATCTTAATCCTTCATTTTAATCACTAATTAGGGTGATTATTTGAATCCCATTTCAATCACTAACTGGAGTGATTACCACATTTCTAATAGATTTGTCTAATTCTAAAGGTGAGTTATTCATAATCTATTTTCCTTTCTTTTCCTTTTCATCCCCAATGGAATTGGCCATTTAGGGTGAGACATAAGATCGAACTACGCTGGTTTTGATCTATGAGTGGATTCCAATCCTGCAATGATTGGTACGTAGTGCAACTTCAGTGCTCAAACCTACCATGTACAAATGATATATTGGCCCTCTTAAAAATGATTGATGTGTATATGTGCAAATTATGTGATTTTTCTTTCTTTTTAATAACCATGATTACTTTAAAATGGAAAATAACGCATTTAGTAAGAGCCTGTTCTATAGAATGGAAGAGGAGACGAGTTCCAGACGTTCGCACCTCTTAACCTAAACCCCGAACCCTATCTCATGGTATGAAAGACCAATTTTCAAAAAAGCCTTATCCATATGAAATCATCATCGTTTTAAATCATATTTCTTGAAATTGATTTTAAAATGATTTATTAAATAAATCAGTCCCTATTCAGATATTAATAGGGTGGCGACTTCAAAGTTTTCTAAAACTCATAGTCCAATGAGAGACTTTTGTGGGATTCTGAATTAAGACAGTAAAAAAATCGGGTACCACACTCATGCCACCGCTTCACTCACTTCCCCCGACTCAGAACTCATCATCTCCCTGTCCCACTAAGTCAATTCAACCTTGTTTCCTCCGTTAACAACATCAAATCGGTTTACAGACTCACTGAGTATGACCCGGCGGTGATCGTTATGCCATTGTTTCACATTATGCTGTGGCTCGAACTTGAATTTTTCGGGGGTGGCGAAGCGGGAGCAAGAGGGTGGGGGATTTTTTCGAGGGTGGGGAGAGGGAGCAAGTGGGGTGGGGTAATTTTTTCTGGGGTAGGGGAGGAAAGAGAAGGGTGGCAAGTGGGGTAGGGGTTTTTTTGTGAGGGTGGGGGAGGGGTGGCAGACTGGCTTCGGGGTGGGGAGGAAGCGCATAGGTGGCAGAAGGGTGAGAGGTTTTTTTTTGGGTGGGGGAGGAAGGGGATAAGTGGTTATAGGGTTGGGGTTTTTGTGGGGGTAGGGAGGAAGGGGAGGGATGGAAGTAGGGTGGGGAGTGATGGCAGTAGGGTGTGAGGAGCACATGCCATTTTACCAGTTGCAACAGGTTAAAACAAGTTAAGGGAGTATTTTAGGAAAGGTTTGGTAATACCTGGGATTATTTTATAATAACCCATAGGTGGGATTATTTTTGGCAGAAGCCCATAGTAGGGATTATTCTGGTCAATTTTTCCTAATACTTATTTTATTTAAAAAAAAAGTTTAAATTTTTTTTTAAATATATTAAATATTAATTTTTCTTTGTTAGAAAATAGAAATTTCTAGAGCTAATGAAATAATACTACTACTAAGTCAATGATTTTATTTATTCTAGATTTATCATTTCGTTTTTCTTCCTCTCTAAGCTATATCTTGCTCCTAAAATAAGGTTCTTTTTCCTCCTAAACTCTAACCTGCTCAAACTAAAAACTCTTATACCAATTATGAGTTTGATACTGGACTCAATTCACAATTTCCACGAGTTTTACTTTGTTCTTGCTAAATTTCTCTCTCGATCTTCTTTTCTGTGTCCCTCTTTCGCCAATTCACCCAAAAAAATCCCATGCAAATCAAAGATTTAAGGGAAACAAAAACTATGTTCCAAAACTCTAAAAAAATTACAATTTGATGGCTTCAACACTTTCTACTCTCTCATTTTATGATATTTCATCCATTGGAATACTAAAATGACCATATAATGTGTCCGTATTTTTTCCTGTTCTTCCAGTTGGGTTATCAACTGCGGGCCAAAGAATAAATCTTATTTTAAACAACTCTATGTAATAATAAGATAAGTATAGAAATATGGATCGTACTTTAAAGTACATTTCGAGCCGAATCAAATAGTATAGCACTAGTACAGAAAAAATGATTTGCATTCATGCGGGTGTCTTGCCTTGTTTTATTTTTGTGGTGGTCGGTGTTGCTGCTTTTTTCGTTGGCGGTGCTCATGCAGGCGTCTTGCCGTCTCTCCGGTGCCAGCACCGCACCTACTGCTCGTGGTGGTCGGTGTTGCTCGTCCTTGTCCCTCTCCTCTGCTCGTGGTGGTGTTGTTAATCAAACCCGACGCCTACTAGATGTTGACCAATCAGATTTGACGGCGGAGAGAAATTTGAGAGGAGAGAGCGAAAAGAAATCAGATCCGGCAATTACAACTTGTTTATCTCTCCTCTTTGTTTTCTTGCTTTATGTCGGAAATGGTCGAAAGGACGACTGTCGTGGCTGCTGTGGCTGTCACGTTACTCATGTGTGAGGATCACCGGTGGTGAGAGGGGGTAAGTTAGAGAGAGGGGTGAGAGATCTAGGTTAAGGAGACATGTGAGAGAGATTTAAGTTAGAGAGGGGGGTTAAGAATGAGCGATTTGGAGGGTGGGGAGTTTATAAACCCATGCTGATTTGCGTCGCACATTCTATTGCATCTGACGGAAATTAAAAATTATTTTTTGGTTATTTCGAACTCTTATATGTGTCTGTTGACCTACAAGATGCAACGTAAATCATTTATTTGCGTTGGTTGGGAGGCAATGTCCGACACAAATATGACTTTTGTTTCCTTGCTTTGTATAATTTGAGTTAGGTGCTCACGAGGAACTAATGTAATTTCTATATTTGTGTCATTTGTCTTCGGGTTCGACGCAGATTTGGGAGCGGAAATTGACATTTTTGTAGTAGTATAGACAATATAAATTTCTACTTTTTTTTTTGAGGGGATCAGAAAGAAGAAATTATATTAAGATAATGACAAAGAGTCCATAAGAACGTAAGGAGTAACATCATGGGGACAATGATTTTCCCATACTTGTTCAACTCCAAACGATACAACCATAGCTAGATGATGAGCTACGTAATTTCCTTCTCTCCTAACATGAGACCAAGTTACAGAAGACAGATTAGAACTGAAAAACATAATGTCATTGAGAACCGCATCCAAATCAGACAAATAGATGGTTCCTTTTGTAAGCTTGGTAATCAAGGTCTGGCAATCCGATTCAAGCACAATGTTGCTCATGTTGTAGCGTCGACAAAGTCTCAGCGCCATCAAGACTGCCTTAGCTTCAGCAACAGCAGGAGGCCAGTAGGCTTTGGTTCTTCGAGTTGTAGCGAACAGAACCTTGCCGACGTCATCTCTAGCCACAATGCCAAGACCCACCCAACCATCATCCTTCAGGGAAGCTTCAGTATTGACCTTAATTAATTCAGCAGGGGTGCACACCAAGAATTCGAGGAGGAAGAAAGTTTGCTCAATACAGGTGCAGACATTCTTGTGGCATAACTACCATACTCCTTCACCATTCTCTTCACTCGCTCCACAATCACAACATTTGGTGTGCATTTATTCTCAAAAACTTTCAGTTAACGCTCTCCCCCAAATACACCATGCTAAGAACAAGCCTCTTTGCTTCTTCTGTTGTTGTAGCGCCTTCCAACTCACCACAAGCTCACACATCGACGCCATATCCCTCCATTTTAGCATTTCCGTGCACTCACACTCCTCCCACAACTCCTGAACACGGACACACTCAAACAAAGCATGTCTTGCTGATTTTGTTTCCACTCCACACCATGGGCAAGACGCATCTTGTAAGAGATGCTTATGCACCAACAACTCACGCACAGGAAGGGTGCCTGTGCACAACTTCCAGAAGAAATGACGCACTTTAGGGCTGAGTTCCATGCCCCAAATTTGCACCCACGCTTGATGAAAAGCATCCAAGTTGCACCCTTTCCCCAACAGATATGAAGTTTTCACCGAGTAAGTCCTGTCTGTCGAATATACCCAGGTAATCTCATTTGCTTGGCTGCTGCAACTAAGGGGCAAAGACATTATGCTACGGGCATCCTGCTCATGAAACGATGCCTCCACCAGCTCCGTGTTCCACTCTAACGTGTCCCGATCAATAAGGTCATCCACCTTGTTTAACCCATCAACTTGATTACTTGTGACAAACCTCCCTTCCTCTTTAACAAGCCACAGATCTTTCCAAATGTTCACCTTTTTACCATTCCTACACGCCACAACAAACCTTCTTTTATCAAAGCTTTTGAACTCCAAATCCCTTTCCAAGAATAGCTACAAGAGTAGCCCAAATAAGAATCAAGGAAATCACAATTATGGAAATATTTCGCCTTCATAACTCTTCCAAACAACGAATCTGGGGCTCGTATTAAGCGACATGCTTGTTTACCAAGTAGAGCATCATTGAACACCGCGAGGTCTTTAAAGCCCATCCCTCCGCAACACTTGGGAGAGCACATATTCTCCCAACTTATCCAGTGAATCTTCCTTTTATCACCATTTGGCCCCCACCAAAACCTTGCCATCACCGAGCGAATTCTTTGTAAGACCGAAACTGAAAGCTTGTAGACGCCCATTAGGTAAGTTGGAATAGCTTGAATGACAGATTTAAGAAGCACTTCTTTACCCGCTCTTGATAAGAATTTTTCCTTCCACCCTTGCAGCTTTTTCCAAATTCTATCCACTAAAGCTTCGAACACCACCTTCTTTGATCTGCCAATAATAGTCGGGATGCCCAAATATTTTTCATGCCTGTTAACCTGTCTCATGTTCAGAATACCCATAATCTCATCTTTCTGCTCCGTACTAACTCCTTCTCTAAAAGAGACCTCCGACTTATCATAATTTATTTTCTGCCCAGAAGCTACTTCATACTGGTTGAGAATATCAACTACAACAGAGCATTCCCGTCGGTTGGCTCTTGCAAACAGGAGGCTGTCGTCTGCAAAAAGAAGATGAGATATATGAGGGCCATTTTTGCTGGCCTTCACTCCATGTATATGTTTTTCCTGAACCATGCTCTGTAACATACGAGAAAAAGCATCAGCAACAAGAATAAACAGATACGGGGATAAAGGATCCCCCTGTCGAAGGCCCCGGGTAGGGGTAACCGAACCACAGACTCCCCCGTTGATAACAAAGGAGAAAGATATTGTACTAACGCACTTCATCACCAAATTCACCCATCTACCATCGAAACCCATAGTGAGAAGAAGCTTACGCAGGAATCCCCATTCCACCCGATCATAAGCTTTGCTCATGTCAAGCTTCATAGCAATCACCCTTTTCCTTCCCTTCTTTCTATTCTTCATAGTATGGAAGATTTCCATCGCAATAAGAGCATTATCTGTAATTAATCTGCCAGGCACAAAAGCACTCTGGTTCTCTGTTACAATCGCTGGCAATATATATTTCAAACGAAGAACATTACCTTTGACATCAATTTATAAATAACATTACAGAGAGCTATAGGTCTATATTTAGCAGTAGTTGTAAGTGACTTGACTTTAGGTATCATTACAATGTTAGTCGAATTAACATGTTCAGGAGAGATTAAACCATGAACCATACTACTAACAAAACAAAAAACGTCATCACCTATAACATGCCAGAAGCGCTGGTAAAAAATGGCATGCATCCCATCCGGCCCCGGAGCCTTGCAAGGTTGCATTTGCTTAAGAGTCGTGTATATCTCCTCCTTTGTGAAAGCTTTCAGAAGCTCAGCATTCATCTCCTGTGTTACCAGTGAACTCACATGCTTAAGAGCCCCTTGGATTCTGTCATCAGATGGTGCAATTGTGGTAAATAAAATTTCATAGTAGGCCTCCACAATGCCTTCAATTTGCTCTTCATCTTCCTGCCACACCCCATTTCCATCCATCAACCCTCTAATGCGGTTCCTCCTTTAACGCTGTGAAGCTTTATGGTGAAAATATTTAGTGTTCCTGTCTCCGTCTTTCACCTCTGCTATTCAGCTTCTTATGTACTAGTAGGCCTCGTGTTTATCATTCAACTCATCTAGTTTCTGTTCAAGCTCTGCACATTCCTTGCAACTAGCATCTGAGATCTCTCGTTGTTGAGCTATTTGCAATTTTTGTTCATCGTCTTTTATTTGCTTTCCAAGTTTATTAAACTTGGTGGAACTCCACATCAGCAAACTGCTCGCCATACTACCAATACGAGACATCATATCATCCCCCTTCGAATTTTCCCATGCACTCACAACCTCCTGTTCACAACTTTCATCCAAAAGTCAACATGTCTCAAACTTGAAACCTCTTTTTTTCCTACCCCTGCCAACCTCCCTTTCCATCTCCTTGATAACTATAGCTGTGTGATAAGACTTATAGCGCACAATGTGCTGAACATAATGATTTGGAAATAAATCCAGCCATCCTTGGGAAGCTAAAAACCGGTCTAGTCTTTCTCTCACCCTTGGTTCAACCGATTTCCCCCTCTCCGATGTATACCATAACCCCTCAAACCCCAAGTCCCTGAGCTCATAGTCATCCACAATATCCCAGAAATGTTCAATCTCTCTCCGTCTTCTGTCAGCACCTCCCTGAACCTCAGATTCACTTAACAGTTCATTAAAATTCCCCCACCAGTACTGGTCCATGAGTGTCCCTA